>WWET01001424.1:194051-224754 GCA_011038615.1 Limnodynastes dumerilii | reverse complement strand
CCCTCACAGCCTCCCCCCACTTCGTAATGACAGCCATTGGTGTGGGGACTCACAACGCTTACGCACAGGGAACATCTGCTGCGTGCATGTGCAGATGTGCCCTGACAGGGGACTTACGGAAATGACTTTCCCCTATCGGCCGGAATTGAGGATCCGGCCCATTGTATATAACACCATTGGTAATTTAAAAGTTATACATTTCATGACCAAGGATTTTTTTCAATACAATAAAGATAAATTGGAATAAAAATAAACTATAAAAAAAGAAGAGAAATTAATAAATGGCTAAAAATGAAAGTAATTAAGCAATATAAATGAATACAGATATTCTAATACTACCAAATTTATCCATATCTGTATGCAATTAAATTCTCAGAAAGGCCCGGATTCACACTACTGGACGTATAGCATATATATCGTTTTTTGCAGACGTATTTTTTACAGAATCTACATATCTTTTCATTACGTAAATTCTTAAAGACCGCATACACGCAATCTATGTAACGAAAAGATACGTAGATTACGTAAAAATTTAAGACGCATGCGCAGTAGCAAAAAACAATAAAATACGGACGTATATGCTAGACATCCGGTAGTGTAAATCAGGGCCAAAAACTATATAACCAGAGCATATAATGGGCTGTGTATTGGTTGGCAGCACATGAAAAAACTATTATTAGCATAGTGTAATTTATGACCTGAATGATTATGGTTTTTTTGTTGTCAGTTTCCCGGCTGATCTTTATCAATTATAAAGCAGTGTGTGGCCAGTTATAGTACTATTGATCACTCACAGAATAAAGGTGTGTAACTATTGTCTGCAATGCTTGCATTCAACATGGGCTTCTCAGCAGTCTGCAATTTATTCAGCTATTGGCAAAACTCTTGTGTGATCACTTGTATTTGCTGTCAGTGAAGCACCTTTAATGTGACATTCACACAGACAGCAATTATAACTGTGTAATATTAAGTAACTTGTTAACATTTTTATGTCTGTACTGTGTTTCTTTTTGTCAACGTGTTTATTGCTCTTAGTTTTTTTTGGAACAGATTGCTGATACTATTTTATTTAACAGAATGACATTCTTGTAGTGGATGTAGTTCACCGCTCCGATGATCCGACAGCTTCGACTGTAGTCAGCTTTTGGCCATCTGCAGCTAGAAGACCTCGTTGTCTGCAGTGTCTCCAAAGATTCCAATGGTGACAGGTAAGTAAACTTCATCCTAACCCTAAAGATCCCCTTCGGAGTATCTAAACCTTAACTCTACCCTGAAAAAGGATTTAAACCAGGGTTACCTACTTTCTATCTCTTCTCTCTGGTTGATCTCGGTGAGCAGAAAAAGATGCCGGTATGAGGGTGGGGCTTAATGAGAAAAAATGCAAATCACATGATTAATCTCTGCCTCCTGTCTGTCATCACTGCTATTCATAGTGTACCTGGGGATGGGCAAGGCTTAATAAAGAAAATTTCAACATCAAGTTCTGCCCAATCCCAGGTAACACTAGGAAAGGCTGTAAACCCCATGTAAACCCCATTTCCTCCCCCTAATAGCTGTTATTAGGGGGAGGAAGAGGGGGGTACATGTCGGGAGACCGCTGGAATACAGTTAAGTAAAAAATTCCTATTAAAATCTAACAAAAAAAAATGTAATAAAAATATATTAACTAATTTCAATAAAATTCTATCTAACAAACCTTAACAATAAAAAAAAAACACAAAACAATAGAAACCGAAGCTTTAAAACTCATCTATCCAGGCGCGCGTCAGGCTCTGATCCCGGCGCATGTGCAGTGATTTTGCCTTATGAGACTTGAAATGTTTAAAGTCCCAAAAGGCAGCTACTGCGCATGTGTCGGGACTGCAGAGCAGAATGATGTCAGCGAAAGCCTCGCTGACCGTTGTGGGACCTTGCCGGAGGGGTAAGTATTAATAAATACTCCCCGCGGTCCTGCTAAATGCGCTAATGATAGTAAATAGAGCCCTCTAAGCTGTAAGAAGTAACTGTGGTAGTTGTGATTTAAGCAAAAGCCATTTTGGAGACATAAAATCCTCTACATGACACCACCCAAAAATGTTTTGCTAAGTCATTGTAGCAAATATAAAGCGTGTAACAAATGTCTCCCATTAACATTCATGAAGGCAGGTGGGTAGAAAAATATCAAGCTTCTAGATAGATATTTCTTTTACAGTACGTTGCTTACTGAAACGTATGATGTAAGATAAAGCAACAAGTCTTGCATGAAGAAAACAGACACCTACGAGGCAGCTTGTCAATTAGGACTGCCACCACTTGAACCTGCTGCAATTTCTGCCACTTCACTGGGAATTGTTAAAAAAAAAACAAAAAAATGTAACTGGTTCTGACACATGCAATCGTCACATTTAATGTTATTTATTGCAGATTCTACAGACTCTCCCTAAGTTTTACCTGAAAGTGATATATTGCATCTAACATGTAAAAATTCTAACAAAAGTTTTACAATAATAAAGATATAATATTATTATTAATTTTTTAATGGAGATGTTGCCCATAGAAACCATTTAGATTGTAGCTGACATTTTCTAGTATGAAAGTGAGAGCTAGAATCTGATTGGTTGCTATGGGAAACATCTCCATTTTTCCTTTTGTGAAGTTCAGTAAATCTAGTCCTAAAGTTTCAAGGGTTGATGCCAATCTCTTGGCCTTGGCATAGATGTCCAATATTTGTTGCACATTTATTTAACAATAACTTTGGAAGGGATCCATAGATCCGATTATATTGTGATTGGATCTCTGAATATGCAATCCCTGTTGTGTCTACTCATCAAGGCCAACACCTGGGATACCACTCCCATCGCTCGGACAGAAAATTGACAGGTGGAACTACCTTAAAATAAAAAATAAATCCCTGTCTATACTCTACATCGCAATACTAAACCTCTCCTACTTGCAAGCACATCCCTGCCTCTGACAGAAGCTGTTAAGAAGACTGAATTTCCAGTGAATAGCATGGATGTGGACAGTTTCCAATCAGCCCTTTATTATTGCCGAGTAATAAAGGTAAAACAATACAATCAATCCAGTAGTTTAGTAAAAGCTGCTTTTTTGTTAAATGATTACATTCTACAATAAATATGTATCCATAACAAATACCCAGTGGAATCTAGGGCTGAAGGACTGAGGGGGTTCAAGACATAAATCCACCATGAATCTATGGAGGATAGGCTACTGGATCCAAGGCACAGGGACAAACCTGGCAACTGCAGTATAGCCACCTATCCGTGTATGCAGCAAATGTATTGCACAAGTGACTGACGGATGAGTGCATGCTGCCCGTTCCCCCTAACCAGAGATCTGCCGGCACTCTTGCTATGAGGTTGTGTTTAAGTCCGCTGCTAATTTATAATCTAGCAGCAGCAATGATGCGTGTGTGTGTGTGTGCGTGTCTGTGTGTGTGTGTGTGCGTGTGTGTGTGTTTGACAACATTTTTTTCATACATACAAATGTAGAAAATGTAGAAAAGTATAAGATTATTCAATCTATCTTGAATAGGAACAAAACATCTAAATTTGCAATAAGCCATTGCTACAATAACTTAGAATACTAGATTTTCTCTGTATTTCTTATAATTCACATCAGTACAACCAGATAGCTTTCCATCGGCAAGAATAGAATATCAGAACATGTGTGCACACAGGCTTCTTATGGACTGCGCCATCCCTGGGCATCCACCATCTGGAACACTGAGACGAAGATGATGTTCAGCGTTAGACTCACATCTGCTGTGGTACATGGTTACCAAGGCAACACACCCACAGAATGTCTGGGGACTTATTGTCTTAATTTACATATGTTGATAGCAAATCACAGTGTTTACAAATTGGGTCTTCTGTGGATTTGTCCATTTAAAAGGTTAGGATAGGTCTACCTTTAATAGGGAGGCACACATGTCTTTAGGCAAGTAGAAGAAATAATAATAATGAAAAAAAATGATGTGATTTAGCGCACTCAATAATTACAGTAAACATAAGGAGTCAATCTATTGCAATACATCTTTATTGCTTTTACTGGTTAAAATTTTTTTTTCGTTGCTGGTATCCTGGCATCACTGTCTCTTTCAATGAATATTCTAAATACTTGCATGGAATATATTGTCTGGTCACTTTAACTAAAGACTAATTGCAGACAAAATGCAAATATTTTTCCAATTGAAATATAGGGGCTGATTCAGAGATGCGATTGCGAAAAGATCGCAAATATACGCACCTTAGCTAAGATCTTAGCAGGTTCCAGCCCACTGCAAAACCAGACACTCCCCTTGCAAACAGCGGTGGATCTTAAACTTAGACCACCATTGAATTGCCTTAACTATACGCTGTCCTTTGGGATCTTAACTGACGTGGGAGCGTTCATTTAAGATCCTAAGTGTCAGCCCGCGCCCACTTTCCCTCATTTCCCTGCCTCCCCCCGCCCATTTCCATGCAAATCCTTAGGATCTTAAAGATTCGCGGCACTTAAGATCTTAAGTGCTTGCGTGCGATTCAAAGGTACGCTCTTAGCGAACTTACGCTCCTAACCGCTACGTTAACGGCGTTGCACTATTACTACGCATGCGCAGTTTTGCGAATTTTCTAGGATCTTAAATATACGCACCTAAGTGCCGTGGAAATCGCATCTCTGAATCAGCCCCATAATGCCTATATTTCTAAATAGGGCAATTGAATTTTGATTAACTGGAAGAGTGGTAAATTATTTGAAGTTACTTAAGGTGGACATGTACACCTAGACAAAACAATATTGAACTGCAGGGGGAGCAGATTTTCATCTGCTGCAAACAGAATTTGGAAGAAGTGATGTTTTAAAGTAAAGCAGGTCATTTTCTCCCCCCGCCCCCGATATCCAGCATGATTTTACCCAAGTGTTAATTTCCACCTGATTCCATCAAGTTCTGGATCATGTCCATGAATACAAACATCGGGCCAGATCCAGACCTAAGTTCTTTATGCGTTTCATTACGTAGCGTATTTACGCTAGCGTAATTTCTAGGCACTCCCATCGCTGGTACGTACTTTGGTCGTTTTACGTTTACCAAACCCTACCTTAACTTTTCAAAGCGTAACTACTGACGTACGTAATGGATTCACGTACGTATCTGTCTAATCCGGCCATACTGTACGATTTATATGCCTCCCTCCGCCTATAAAGCGTAATTACGGGTGTCATATGGATGCTGATGGTACGTACATTCAGAGTTATGTGGCGTAACATCTGCCGCGTGCTTGCACTGTACATACAAATAGGCTTTACATCCGCGGCTAGCGTACTTAGGACTGGATCTACCCCATCATTAATATTGAAATAGAAATGATCCATGTCCCTTTGTGTCTGTTATCTACAACAAAACCTTCAGCAACACATTCTCATATTTACGATGGTAATTGCCCGGTATTTCACCAGTCATTGTCACGCAGAATGACCTCACAGCCCAGTTTATACCTGAATGGAAAGCAGTGATTAATAACTATAGACTGGATCCTGATCTGAGGTCTTGCAGTCCACACGGGAAGGGGAAGTGAACCCCCCTGTCTCAAGCAGACTTTAGCTAAGTTATGCTATCATAAGGCAGCCTTCAGTCCCTTATAAAACGATAACTAACAACATGGTTGCTCATTGAGTAGAATTTGTGTCTCACAGCTCTGAGGTCATGAGTTCGATTCCTGGACTAGGCCTTATCTGTGTGGAGCTTGTATGTTCTTCCCATGTCGGAGTGGGTTTCCTCCCACACTCCAAAAACATGCTGGTAGGTTGAATAAATTAGCTCTAGTTAGGGAACTTAGGGCTGGATCCAGACTTAAGAAGGAGCTTGTAATTAAAAGAGGAAGGTTACACCTGGGCAAAACCATGTTGATTTCAGGGGGAGTCAAGTTAATTGTTTTCTTTGCACGCAGGGATATATCTTTGAATTGCTTACTGCACACAGATACTGACCAGCTTTACTATTACACTGTTATTTAGACTTGGGATAGGAAACATCACCTCTCAACTCTAATACTGTTTGCAACAGATGAAATATGACTCCCCTGCAATCAACATGGTTTAGCCCAGGAGTAACTTTTCTCTATTAATTTCAAGCTCCTTCTTAAATCTGAATACACCCCTTAGTATGTAACTCCAATATGGCAGGGACTGGTGTAAATGTTAAATATTCTCTGTAAAGCGCTACGTAGTCTGATAGCGCTATATAAAAACCTGTTAATAAATGAATAATGCAGACCGCTGATCTGCACGGAAAGGTAAAACCCAACCCCAATGCCACATGTGCATTGCCAGATATTCAGTTGAATTCTGCAAACAGCTTTCAGAATATGGCTAATTTACGGCAGTCTGGATCCAGCCTCATGTATTGCAATAAAAATATAATTATGACATAGTGATAATGGGGCAAATACAGGGTTCCAATTCTTTTTACACTGCAAATGCAAACAGTCTAACCAATTGAAAGTGCTTCTGGCCCATCCATACCCACACTTCTGACAAATGTGCTGATATAAATTCAAATACTCATTAATGGTGCCCTGCATGATAATCAGGTAAAATGATGAAGTGTGAACCCAGCTTAAGACAATTTCCAGTATATATACTGAATCTCACTGCAAACCCATCCAAACTGTGTGCATCTATGAGCTTGGAAAATGTAAAACTTTGACTATCCTCCCATATGAGTGGGAGTGGTTAAAGCAGGATTGCCAACTCTCTGGTATCCCGCAAGTCCCGTTCCCCCTGTCAATCTCTATTGTAATCCCTAGAGTTACAAGTGAGGAAGGGGGCTTGATGACATCATCAAACTCCACCCAACCCAAAATACTAGGGATTACAGTAGTGATTGACAGGGGACAGGACTCAATGCTGTAATTTTCATAAATCACACCATTAAGCCTTGCCTTCATACCAGAATTTATTTCTTTCCTCCGAGATCTCCCGGAGGGAAGAAATAAAAAGTAGGCGGCCCTGGATTAAAATGTGAACACATGTAAGTCTGAATATAAGGCTCGGTGCTAATGGATAAATTTGAATCTTTTTCCCAAGAACCTGCCTAAAGAGATAATCAGTCTAGATCAAGCCCAACAACGTAATGTTGTGTATGAGCCCTTGAATGATCAGGATAATATACTAATATCATTTACAGCTGTGTGGTCTTCAGAGAATAAAACCCATAGTAAAACAATATTAACATTTTTATTTTTATGGGCAATGAGATGAGTTAACTTTCTTGACACCAGTTGAAGTATAAAAAAAAAATCTAACAAATTACCTGACAATTGCAGCTGATAGACATTCATGAGATGCAACTGTTGGATCTTTTTGCCTCCGCTGATGAGCTCCGTACAAAACGTCATGCCGTTTGATTGTCTGTTCTTAACCTTTCACTGATTAAGGGGGCTGCAGATGCCTCTTGAAAGTAAAGTCATCCTGGTGGCTCATGAGTGTATGCACAGTTCATGTCCATTATACGCAGTCATTATTTTGTATGCATTATGCACAAGAAGTGATTGAAGTATATGGAAGTTCAGAAGACTTCACCAGAGTTACAAAATGAATAAGACTGCACAGTAATAACATGCTGTTCACACTGTCTATTGAACTTTGTTTTAATCAATTTGTAGATGATATTTGAGATATATATATTGTAAAGGAGTCACTCAAGAAGACTTTACAAGATCTGTGCAAAAAAGCCTAACCAGCTAATTTACATTGAAAACACCAACGTTTCAATTGATTAATGATTTCCCTAAGGGTGCAGGATAAACATAAATACCATGTATGTTTATCATGCTTTAAAATATACATCCAAGATAGAGGCTGCTTCAAATCAGTTTATAAAGTAATTTATATAGCAGGTGCACAAGGCAAGGGGATCATGATTAGTAACTGGGTAATGGCTAGAGCGCCAGGCCATGTTTGTTTTTTGTGCAAATTCCCCTTGCCTTGTGCACCTGCAATATAAATTACTTTATAAACTGATTTGAAGCAGCCTCTATCTTGGATGTATGTTTTAAAGCGTGTCTGGGATTGCTGGTATTTATGTTTATCCTGCACCCTTAGGGAAATCATTAATCAATTGAAACGTTGGTGTTTTCAATGTAAATTAGCTGGTTAGGCTTTTTTGCACAGATCTTGTAAAGTCTTCTTGAGTGACTCCTTTACAATATATATATCTCAAATATCATCTACAAATTGATTAAAACAAAGTTCAATAGACAGTGTGAACAGCATGTTATTACTGTGCAGTCTTATTCATTTTGTAACTCTGGTGAAGTCTTCTGAACTTCCATATACTTCAATCACTTCTTGTGCATAATGCATACAAAATAATGACTGCGTATAATGGACATGAACTGTGCATACACTCATGAGCCACCAGGATGACTTTACTTTCAAGAGGCATCTGCAGCCCCCTTAATCAGTGAAAGGTTAAGAACAGACAATCAAACGGCATGACGTTTTGTACGGAGCTCATCAGCGGAGGCAAAAAGATCCAACAGTTGCATCTCATGAATGTCTATCAGCTGCAATTGTCAGGTAATTTGTTAGATTTTTTTTTTATACTTCAACTGGTGTCAAGAAAGTTAACTCATCTCATTGCCCATAAAAATAAAAATGTTAATATTGTTTTACTATGGGTTTTATTCTCTGAAGACCACACAGCTGTAAATGATATTAGTATATTATCCTGATCATTCAAGGGCTCATACACAACATTACGTTGTTGGGCTTGATCTAGACTGATTATCTCTTTAGGCAGGTTCTTGGGAAAAAGATTCAAATTTATCCATTTATATATATAAACATTGCAGAGAGGGACAACAGCACTTGGAACCAAGGTGAGCCGCATCCCCTGCCGATGCCTATGCGTGTTTGGTGAATGACAGCTTTGGTAAGGAAGGATAAAGTAGTTAACACACACACATATACACACAAACTTTAAAGTTGTAATATTTTATCATATATTTAATAATCATTCATTCAACTTCCATTTGTTGCTTATGCAAATTAGAAGTGATTTTAATAAATGTAGCTGTGATATGTTGCATAATGGCTGAGACTTTGCAATAAACAACATATGCCTCCTGTGGTATGTGCTAATCTGTAGGTAGTGTTAGTTTGTAATGATGAGAGGAGCATTGCGGATCTCAGAAATATACATTCTCACCTTCTGTTTATTTGTCAGGACTACAATTATGTAATGTGTAGGATGCTATCAATTCATTAGAATAAGTATATTTCTCTTTATTATTGGAACTTCTAAACATAAGTGGCTCCTGAAGACATTGCTAAAATATGATGGTCTAATGTGATACTTTAAAGATTTTCTTTATTTTAATTTCTGCTATTGACAATACAAATGGCTCATAATAACTAGACACCTAAGAATCTGCAGCGGAATGAATATTTTAATACTTATTTTTTTATTTAATTTATTTTGTGGCTCGAGGGTAATGCTTCTGTATATTGTGATAATGCTGAGCTAATGTTAACTTGTACTTTAATGAAATATTACCACAACTGTCACTATCCCTGACAATCATTTCTGAGCTTTGAAAAAAAAAAAAAAAATACAATTCTGTTCTTTGCACAAATTAAATGTAGAAAGTACATGCACAAATAATGGACATCATTGGAATCAGAAAGAAATTATTGGACCTTAAAGTCAGTTTTTCTGCATGAATTTCTTTTTTATTTGAACCATCTGAAATAATGAAAAACGTGGCGTGGAAGAGCTTGCTTTGCTCTCATACAATAAGTGTGTCTTTTCTGCCAGCTTTGCACATTTTGAGCACTCCAGAGGCCCAGATGTCACTTTCCTAAGTTACCATCATTGGCACAAGCACAATGCAGCTGCTGAGACTGCTACAACTTGCCAGCCAACAATAGAGGGGAATCAATACTATTGACGATTCAGAAACACAGTGCCAAAGCTGTATTTATATTATGCAATGTTACAGTTTGCTGGGTTCTCTATATTTTAGTGCTATGAGTATTCAGAGCATTGCATTGAATAGGCTGATTTTTTTTTCTTACTATAGCTTCTATCAACTGTGCCCTAACAAAAACTCATCTCTGAAAATATCTAAGGAATCCTTTAGTGGCTGAACCAGGACTGTGAGTAAAAACAGCCCTGCTGTACAAAGCACATGAGCCAGCTCTCTTATCTGTACCGGTTTCTATGCTAATCCCATACAGTATTAGGACAGTTATACACAGTGCTTATATTGTAAGAAAAAAGGTGCCGGAACGCACATCAACTCACGTGCGACCACACAACCAATCACAAGCCGAGCAGCGCCACAAGCCAAGCAGCGCCATCACAACCAGTGTGGACGATGTACGCATGCATCGGACTCAACACAAAAGCAAAACTAAGAAAAACTTGGAAAATCCGTCGAAAAAAGGTACCGGAACTCTGTTTCCGTGCATTCTATGACAAAAAAGCACTGGTCATACACAAACTGCAGCCTGGGACTGTCTAAAGCCGAAGTCGGAATGCTGACAAAAGGTCAGTTTAACAAATACTTGGGAAAAATGATAGAAAATGGCAGTGTTACAAGATTGCCAGCCCGAGCGTGTCCCTAATTGCTTCATTAATACAGGCACCGCGTCCTTATGCTTATCAGATATTAATATGAATTGTGTATTGATGTTACTTCAGTTTTTTTCTTCAGTATTGATTCAAACAAATTGATTCTTTCAACAATCATAAGGTGAGTACAGTTGTACAACATGAAAATAATGATTTATATTTAAAATATATTTTCTAAATGGTTTCTAATATAAAAAAATACATTTTCAGATTCATTAAATAAAGACACAAGTAGCAGCTTAAAACAGATATAAAACAATAATAATAAATACTCGCTCGTGAATAACAGGTGGGATATAAACAAAACTAAAGATTTATTTATAAAACAACTGATAAAAACGATTAATTTAAATAAAACATTTTACTGTAATAAAACAGAATTATCTAAATATATCAGTCTCTGAAGTAACCTCTATTGACAGTAGTGATTAATTTTGCAGTGTATGTAGCAGCGCTGGTCTGTAAATGGACCACGTTGGCCCAGGGGCACGGGGTCTAATCACAAACCCCTGATTATGGGGATGGTCTTGTCTGCAGGCAAACAGCAGGTCATGGCTCTCCTGAAAAGCTTACAGGTGCCAAGATGGTGGACAGGAATCGAGGGTAGCAGGAGGTAGCGTATGAATGGCTACAGAGAATGGATACGGCGACAAGCAGTGGAAACTGAAAGTTCAGACACCCGAGACACAGGTAGGAACCAGACACAAAGAAATACAGGAACCGGAGACCAGATAACTGGATTGAGGACCGGATAGCAGGAACCAAGGACTGGAGACAAGACCTGGAATCATGGAGCCAGAACACACAAGAAGACTCAAGGATGCAATATCAGCAGGCAAGGATGTCTGTTTCTCTGACAGTAAAAAGATGTCAGAGGAGGATTAAATAGAGCTACTGATCAGTGAGTTCCAGTAGGGGAATGAGCCACAGCTGTGAACTAATACCTGCAGCAGAGAGTACATACCAGGAATTTCTGGGATCTGAAAGAAGTAGCATGAGCATGACAGTTCCATACACTAGAAAATCCATCCAATGGGGCATTCCCTTATATCTGCATGTTTAATCCCCACAAGGGGGCCAGTCATAGGTATTCTGATGCGTGTGAGTGGGCCACGTTAGAAACTTCTGCAAAGATCTGTTTTTGGACGGACACAGATCCGTACAAAAAACATAAGGTTGGGCATTGAATACAAAAGTCGTGCAAAGTCTGCATGTGAAAGGGGAGTAATATGGGAGTTCACTTCCCTTTCAGACCTCCGTGCGTATGGCAGAAGCATGCAGGTCTGGCTCAGGGACATTATTTGTATTATTAATCTTTCCTCATTAATGGAAGCTATGAACCAATCACAGGAGTGCTGACACTGTAAGGCATGCCAATTGGCTAAATCATTTTACTAATGTGGTTCATTTTGTATTATTATCTAGCATAAACCCAACAGTGTTAAGGAACCAATTGTTACTCAGCAAATGTGCCAGTTTCATGCAAATGAGCATCTGAGTGAAATAGCCTCATATTTTACAATTTAGAATAGCAAAGCATTCCCCATCACTTCTCTACCTTGTACACTGAGTGTAAGCAAGGTTAACAGTCCAAGCTGCACAATAAAAATGATTGACACAGATGTAACATTGCTCCTGAATCCTGCAGTAGCCAGACGCTTGTTATTTACTATATTTCATATATTTCATGAAACTTAATAAAAGTAATTCACCTGTTCTTGGCCCATAAAGACATAAAACGTGATAGGTATGGATTAGTTCCAGGTTTCCATGAATCTGTTTAGTGCTATGTGGATATAAATCACATTAGAGGCTGGGCTGCATATTTTTGCGTTGCTGGAGAACATAAAACAATCCACATATTGCTGGGGCAGCATGACTTTTGAATATTTACCATTTTTACCTATTCTATCATTAATCCAAAGATTTTAGTTATTATTATAAATGATGGACATAGTCTTTAAAGTGAAATGAAATCACTATTATTTATTTATTATTTATTAACAGGTTTATATAGTGCTATCAGCTGACGTAGCACTTTAAAGAGAATATCTCACATTCACATCAGTCCCTGCCCCACTGGAGCTGCATACTAAGGTCCCTAACACATACATACACACACTTACAGTAAAGTTATTTTTTCAGCAGCCAGTTAACCTACCAGCATGTTTTTGGAGTGTGGGAGTAAACTGGAGCACCCAGAGGAAACCCATGTAGACACTACAAACTCCAGATAAGGCCTTTTCCATGAATCGAACTTATGACCTCAGCGCTGTGAGATACAAGTGTTACTTACTGAGGCACCATGCTGCTGTATAATTACTCATTTATTTAGATTTTTTGTCCAATAGAATATGAGCATATACCAAGATATTCCACCAAGTTTCAATACAGAGCAGAGGACAGAATGGAGGAGCAGGAAATAGAGGAACAGAAGTAGAAGATGGAAAGATGGAATAAAGCAGAGGGAGGTTAATGTTAATCTAAACTATGTCAACCTTATGTGGGGGGTATACAGGTAAGTTTATATACAGTTGTGCGCACAAAAACCTTTCCCAAAAAAAGGAATAATCTGCCATACATGGTGGGCAATTATATACATGATGGGCCCACCTACTGGGGATATTCACCTATTGAATAGGGCTTCAGTTATCATTAACTTTGTTTACTTACAAATTAGCAGCTACCAGCTTCCTGCAGAGACCAGACAATGGAGCCAACATCACCCATTCAATGTTCTACAAAAGAGTGTGTGAATTGAATGGGTGATGTCAGCTCCATAGTCAGAAAGCCAGAAGCTGCTAACTGGTAAATAAACAAAATATTAATGATTTAATAATTGGCTACTATCTTCCCCATGTCGCAAAAAAAAGTATGAAGGAAGAAATGTATGGCCGATCGGGAAACCCCCCAAAAGGTTGACATAGTTAAGGATGACATTATCGTTCCTCTGTTTTATTCTTTCCTTCCGCCCTCTTCTTCTATGCCTCTATTCTGTTTCCTGCTCCATCATATAGCTGTCAACAATCACACAGTCATCCTTATGGTGATAACTGTAGCCAGCGTCTATAACTGACTTCATCCAAATGAAACACTGGATCAATGGACCGTATCCAGAACTACAGCTGTCGGGTACGAGCGACCATAAGATGGTGATTGCTAGCTACTGGGTATGCGCATGTAACTAAAGACCGCATATACCCAATCTATGTACCGAAACGATACGTAGATTACGTACATAGTTACTACGCATGTGCAGTAGCTGGCAATCACCATCTTACGGCCCCTCATACCCGATGGCCGTAGTTCTAGATCCGGCCCAATATGGCCAGTGCATCGCTCAATAACTAGTAGCTAAACTTCCATTATATCTGTATCTATATATTTATTTAATGTAGTTGGAGCATTTGCAGTCAGCAATTGTGTTTCTGCAATGAAAGCCAAACAACTGTCTGCTCTGCAGGGAACAAGCATCCTCTAAGTACCATTCTTAGCCCCCCCATGGCTTTTATTAGTTTATATAGAACTGTCACTAATCTGTAACTAAGATTTGAAAAAGTAACAGAAACCACTCTAAACGGGATATGTCATTCCAAATCCAGCAGAATCTAAGCACATGCACAGTCTTAATACTGGGTTGGAGATCTAATTTAGTAAACAGTAAATAGTGAACTATTAAAAACTGGCATATTACAGACAAGTGTTAATAAAAATAACTGCATGTTGCTTTTATTCTTTTGTGTGAGAAAGGGGGACGGGGTGGTTTTATTATTAATTTTTTTGCTAAATGCCAGGAAAAATAATTGCGATTCTTGCCATAGCCGGACTCGAAGACCCACCGCAGACTGGACAGGTTAGTGTAGAAGAGGAGTGTTAGGGTTAGGTTGTGGGAAAGAAAGGTTAGGGCAATGGAAGGTTGGGGGAAGGATTAGGATAAGAGTTGGGGTTGGGGAAATACTCCCAATTCAGTACTGGGGATTCCTCATGGGGATCTTCGATTCCCACACTCCAGCAAGGCATTAACAATCACTGGTGCTGGGATGTCGGATATGGCTGGTAGAATATGGCCCTGTCGTAAAAGAGCCAATCTCAGTGGCGAACCACACCCTATTAAGAGATGGGAGTTTTTTCATTGCACTTTCTAATAGTGATGAGTGATGTCGATTGAATATTAGTTTTCCAGTTTACATTATTTTGCATGCAAATTTACCAATCCTTGCGTTGGCGGGTCCTGGCGGTGCTTCCCGCAGCTCGCGCCTATGCGTTGCTAGGCAGCCAGGACGCGAGCACTCCTCTCAGGCCCTGGCTTCCTTGCAGCTTCTGGCGCAGTACGAGTGTCCTGGTGTTGCCAGGTTACCAGGACGCGAGCACTCCTCTCAGGCCCTGGCTTCCTCGCAGCTTTTGGCGCAGTACGAGCGTCCTGGTGTTGCCAGGTTACCAGGACGCTCTGACTCTGCATAGCGCTCCCCGTCTGTCCCAGCACTAGCGTCCTGGCGTTGCTTAGGAGCCAGGATGCCAGGCTCTCCGTTTTCGTGCACTGACTGCTGGCTAACTATTGGCCAGCTGTCTCTATATAGTTCCTGCTCCTCTGCTGCAGCCCTGCCGGTTATAGTTTTTTGCTAGCATGCTTCTTTGATTCAAATCTCTCTCTCTCTCTCTCTCTTGATCTGTTTGTTCTGTGATTTACGAGTGTCCTCTTTCCCTGTCAGGTTACCCTTTGTTCTCCAGTTGTCACCCTTCCTTCCTACTCTCCTTCTGTGTCCCTGCCTGATTGTGCCTGCTGTTTGCTGTGTGTATCGATGAGTGTTTGCGCTCGTTTGTCTCACTGTTCGTTAGGGTGTTCCTCCCCTCTATTTGTCACTGGGTACTTCCTGTTCGCTTGTGTTGTCCCACTCATAGGCCTTGTCCATTGGGGACCGTGACCTGCCAGTTTCTCCAGCCTAACCTGTCCCCACCTTTAGGGGCTCCAGTAAACACCAGACTCTGGTTTAGACTCCGCACCCTGGTGGCCTGTCCTAACACCTTGACAATGTCACTTACCACAGCCTGCACCTCAATGGGTTGGAGATGGCAGGTTGGGGCCTGCTAGCATATAGATCCATAGTATATGACAACAGAGCCACGTGACCCATCCAGTCTGCCCAGGTTTTTTATATTATTTATTATTATTATTATTATTATTATTATTATTTATTATATTTTAACTATACTGACCCTAGATCCTTTTGGAGCCTCAATTCAGTTTAAGGATAAGTTTTAGGATAGCCTTATCCCAAGAATGTTTAAAGTGTTTTGCTGTGTTAGCCTCTACCATCTTATATAGTAGTTGATTTCACTTATAATCTACCATTTTAGTGAAGTAATCTCTATGCACTTTTCCTTAAAACATACCACTAGGGCCACTGTCAGAAATTTTAGGGCCTGAGACACGTGCTGTAAATAATTCTGCATTTTTTGGCTATAAATTGTAGTTGCTATACTTATGAACACTCTTCTAGTCTACCTAGATCATCAATCGTTTTACGTATCCCTCCTGGTGTGTCTACCCTGTCATATATTTTGTGTTATCTGCAAAACGACATACTTTCCATCAATACCATGCGTAAATATATTAAATATCACTGATTCAAGTACAGATTCCTAGGGAACTCCGCTAGTATCGTTTCCATCCACAGAAGTGATTCAATTTACTACATCTCTTTGTTATCTATTGTCATGATCTCTGTACTACAACTACCACTACACTTCATTTTTCTTTGTTAACTTTGTGTAGGTCATTTGACTTTCTTTCTCTCACTTGCACTACCTGGTGTTCTCACTCTGCTGTAGCTGTTATCTACAAATTTAAACCCATCACTTGCTGCACTTCCTTGTCAGAGAAACAAGTTCTCTTCATGTTTCCAGTTGTTGTATCCTTGTGTCTCCGGTTCCTTCACTCTCCATGACTCCGGCTCTTGCACTCCTTGTGTCCTGTTGTTTCAGCTATGGTAGCTATACTTCTGCTACCTGTATGCACTACTTGTGCACTCCTTGGATCCTGTTAACCATCCTAGCATCTGTGCCGCAACCTCCAGCAAAGTCCACTCCCACCATCAAAGAATCTGGTAAACACCTAGCTTGTGGTTAGACTCTGCGTCTTTGGTTTGGCATGGTCCATTTTAGACTAGCGCTGATCTCAGTGCATGACATCTATCCTATAACCAAGAACATATCCATGCAACTGTCTCTGAGTCCAATCACAAATTTTCAAGCTTATTTAATCTGCGATGTGGTACAGTGTAAGAAACCTTGCTAAAATTAAAAAAAGTAAGAAGGTAACTGGGAAGAGGAAAAACAGTGATGGGATCAATAGAAATAGAAATACCTCAAACATAAATATTGCTAAAAAAATGTTAAACTATAAATGAGAATACAATCCTATATGAAGTCCGAGTTACCAGAAAAAGAGTAGTCCTCCTTGCAGTTTGTCAATAGTTATTTTTCCTGTACTTAGGCTCCTGGTTAACTACGTTGCTTAGCAACAATCCATCCCTGTCAAAATATTGTAACCGTTTTATCTGCGTCTAGAGTATCTATTTTGCCTACACTCTACAGTCATTATAAGCCCATTCGCCCAATAATAGCATGAATTGACCAATTATCATTCTAGTGTGTGGCTATCTTTAAAGCTGGCCATACATCAACAGATGATCTAATCAGTAGGCAAACCAGTAGGTAATTCTGAACAAATATCATGTGTGGACATGACAGATGATCTGATACATATCACTTGATCTATCAGCATGTTTGATCAGCCGATCTCTATGACCAGCTCCTTTAATAAACCTTGAAGATAAATTGGTCAGTGTGTTGGGTTACTTCAAAATTGTTTGACTCTGTCAGATCGTATGTTGAGTTGACTTGATAAATGATCATTTAGTGTGTGTCCAGCTCTAGTATCTGAAAAGTTTCTGTATTAATGCTTATATTGTCTAAACATCCTTAGTGAAAAATGACTTAATAACATCAAAAGTCACTTCTTATAACTTGCATAACAATACAAAGATAATGTGCAGAAGTTTATACATATATTAATAGCACTTGAAGTGCAGCCAGCACATGGTAATACTCCAACCATGCACAATGGAAAGTGTCGGCCATTCCTAACACTATGGCTAAGGCATGGAGACTAATTAATTAATGTGCAATCGGGCACCTGACAGTACAATTTGAATTTGTTTTTGAATATAAGCATTAAAGTAAAAAGTCTAAACTATGTTTTCTATACTTTAAATACTAACAAAAAAAGATATGTTTGTGAAGGGAAATAGAAAGACACTTATAGGCCAGATGTCCACTAACCCAGAGCAACGAATCACTTTTTCTACTTGCATGATGCATTTAGCGGAAGATAAGTACATCAATAAAACAACACATCTTCTGTTTCCTGGCATAATATTCAGTGTCATTTAGAAAGCCTGGCAACATCTGCCTTCTAATTGTCCTGAACACTCAGAGCTGAATCTGGCAGGTTTGAATCGAGTTCCGGGGCAGCGCTCTTCCATAGCTGAGCAATGGGACGCAAAGTAGCTAAGTCAGCCTGCTTCCATTTTGTACATCTGCATCTCCGTGTATGAAATGTTAAGGGAAGCAAGGTTTTCTGAAATTAGCAGCCCAATGGGGTAATTACTTTTGCAGACAGCTGACAGAACAATTAGCACCTGGGAAAAAAAAGCAAGGAATTCTGCTGATAGGAGGTTTGTACTCTAGAGGGTATCTTTTCTTAAGATTGAGCACTTAATGAGGTGGTTTTATGATAATTGTTGCTTAGGCTTTATTTGACATTCATGAAAATGCACACAGCAGATTCCTGTACTCTCTCTATACAAATATATAATAACATGACCTCATACAAATTCAGGGGCTAGATTTACTAAACTGCGGAACTGCAGAGAAGGGAAAGTGGAGAGGTTGCCCATAGCAACCATGAGATTCTAGCTCTCACTTTCCTATTACATACTAGTAAATGTCAGTTAGAATCTGATTGACTGCTTTGGGCAATATCTCCACTTTTCCTTTTCCATAGTTGAGTAACTCTAGCCCCAGGTCTCAAAACAATTTCATACAGTGAATACCGACATTGGATCAAAATGATCGCTGTTTTATATACATCTGGCGATATTTCAATATTTCTGATTTGTTTATTTCACAGGAGTGTCAACTAATATATGTTCTAGGTGACTTAATATTTTTTTTCTTTTAAATGCCCCTAAAGACTTACTGGGTCACCCTGGAATAATATATGTCTAATCTGAGTCACAGATGGTGCATGTTTGAGAATAAAGGTGTGGCTGGAATGTAGAACAGGAGGGATTAAGGAGAGATACGAGAATGGTTGCAATAATAAAAATGTGTGTCTTTTCTTTAGCACAATAAATAAAACAGATCATGCCTAATCAAAGGAGAATACAAAACTCCAACAGTGTTTTTATAATCGTTTACATGGAAAAAAAGGTGCAATTGAAAGCAGATTGTTTATACTTTTATAGTTTATTGACACTTTTAGTTATTTAAATATGTTTACATTTGGAAATGTACACTTTACACAATATGATTTATAGTTTTCACCCTAAAGCAATGATGTCCAGCAAGAGGACCTAGTGCCCTATTGAGCAGTCTACAGTTACTTTCTGTGTTGATGTGGGACTGCGTGCTATAGCTTGTAACACTAATATGTTATATGAACATGATAACAAGACAGAAGACAATGTGAACCCCTTTGGATGGATAGGTGGTCACCCAATGTGGCAGGTGATATGTATCAGGTTGTCCATGCCCGGCTAAGTCCCCCTGTCACTTGTGGCAGTTATTGTGATATATATTCCATAGAGAGCAGATATTGTTATTTAAGAGCTATAGAATAAGCTGCTCCACTAGAGAAATATTTTATATTTAAATTTACAACAGACACTTTGCGGATTCTGAGACTTCACATAAATGTATCATCCTTATTACGGAGATGTATGGAGCTACCTTCACAGTCCTAAACATATAATAAATTTCACTTTGTTACTTTATACATAAAATTTATACATAAAATAAACCTACTCACATTTTAACAGTATATAAAAATGCAATTTTTTTTTTTAAACGGTGTGCCTTCTATTACTGCTTATGCTAATATATATGTTGTTACATGTTCAGCATGATATATTCTTAGTTGACTGAATCTAAATGAGGACATTTCTGATCTGTGCCCACTGTTACTTTATTTCTACTTTAGTCCACCTGAAATGACATGTTTGCCCTATTGGGATAGTGCTCTGGACAGCCAATGGCTAAATAAATGAACACAAGGGAAGGTAGAGATTAGTGAGAGTAAGAGGCAGTGATTAGTGAAAGTTATTTCATTTTGGATATCCAATCAGATTGCTGAAGGGAAGTGATAGTAAAGAAAAGTTGTATGTCCCTACAGTGGGCAATCCCTCCTCTATGTTGTCCTCACTCTGCCTTCCTTCTTCTTGTTGAGTTGATGTTTATTGTAACTCTTATACGGTATATATGTTTCTTCATATTGGTCTTTCTATTTCAGGTTAAGCATTGCCACACTGTCATCTTCAGTAAGTGACAGTTCATGGTTCTTTTGCCTTGGGGCGTGCTGGTGGGCAGAAGAACTTTTCTTTCTTACCTTGGCGCTGGTTTGGTTGCAGGTAAGGTAGGCACAGGGCTTTGTTTGATGGGTGGGCCCTGGTTAAGTGGGTTTTTGGAGAGTCTGTATCTCATGTGTCTGCAAAGCGTTAACCAGGTACTTGTTGGGTGGGTGTGATGAGGCCCCCAATACCTTTGTCATCGTTAATAAAGTCTTAGGCCGCTTGGTCTGCACTGCCGTCTTCCATCACAATCTTCAGATTTATATTTGTATTCTTTTAAATGTTATTGAGATGGTAATTGTACAGTAGGGGCAAGGTTTAGGGAATACACATGGATCAGTGGTCGTACAGACTGCTGATCCCTACGTTTAACTTAAGGCAGTCTTATGGCAGCATAACTGCCATAAAGCCCGTATGAGAAAGGGTAGTGTATAATGCAAGACCCCCTCATGTACAGAGAGCAGGCAGCGGTCTGAATCCGGTCCTAGAAGCAGATCTCTATCCTGGGAAGTTTATATGTTTTATACCAGGGGATTCTGTTCAATACTCAATTCCATCTGTTATTCTACCTGATGTACCATCAGCCTATTCCTATTACTTGTTCCTGCAACATTTTGATTGCTTCAAAATAACAATTAGCAACTGTATTATATTCACCTGGCACCTTTACTGTATATCCCATGTTGTGTTCATGTCATTTCTACTTTAATGATTAGAGAAGCTGGAATCTGAATTTGAACATATGCACTCAGACCAATTAGGTGATCTACCAATAATAATAATAATAATAATAATAATAATAATAATAATAACAACAACAACATTCAGTTTTGGAAGCTAGGGTGTAGCAGTCACCAATGAATCCAAACAACTTTATTTAAGGAAACAAGCTTATAATTCTAGAGACAAACTGACAAAATATATCCCTTATACAAATAATGCCCTCATTAATTAATCAACATTTACCTCCAATACAGCAGATATAATGTTTTGTATATGCTAACAGGAAATCATGATCTGAAACCTACAAACAAAAGTACAATTTACGCATAAGCAAGGCAGCAACCAGCTTCATAATCATGGGCTATATACACTAATCCATGACCACACACCTTATCTCAGGCACATATGAGCCTATTTATTCAGTCATTCAGTAGCCAACAACAAGGTTTTAGGGGGCACATTTAGTCTGGACCTGTTGCAGCCCTATGATCTAGTGCTGGCTGAAATATTGCTAACAATGGCTACCAGATTTATTTTTCTTTGAGTGTGTGTGTGTGTGTGTGTGTGTGTGTGTGTGTGTGTAAGGGGCCTTATCCAGACTTAAGATAGTTTTATGTACGCAAGCATGCCTAAGTTATGCACTACTAAGTATAATGCTCTCCCCTCTCACTTACATAACTTAGCTGACTTACATGTTCAGAACCCTGCCTTTACTTTTTCTCTGGTCTTTTATGATGCATTGTTGTTCGCAGGTGCCTATCCAAGCCCATACTGTACATGTTTAAATGCCTCCCCCCACCCACAGTGCGGATCAGAGTTGTCGATGAGTAACATCTGCCAAGCACATGCGCAGTGTGTTCCCACAGCAAAATTTACGCATGCCACATGCTTAAACTGGCTGTCGTTATTAAGTCTGGATCAGGCCCTAGGTGAGTAATATACTCTCTCAAGTGTGTCATTAGATCTATGCTGCTGCATACTAAAGACCTTCTCCAGGTCATCTGGTACTTCTGAGAAGCTGAGAGAGAGAAACTACAAAATCACACACATTTTTATATAGTTCTGGAATCCAGCATAATAATAATGGCGGCTCCTTCTTTATAGATTTTCCCTTAGCTTCATTGGGCCGTTGCATATGCGGCCGGAGTTTTCCGATATGAGCTACAGCACATGCGCAGTAATTTCGTTACGACATCTACATTACTTGTTGCAACGTAGATTGCTTATACGCGGTCTTAAAGACCTGCTCTGCATACGTCCCATTAACCTTAGTTTTGCCACTGATAAAATAGTCACTGAATCTAAGAGAAAACCAATAAAAATGAGTTTAAAATGATTGTAGTAAAAGCTGTTTAACTGAACTATTGTTAATCTTTACACATTTGTTTGAAAGCACTTAAAAAAACAGAATATAGGACTGGATCCAGACCTTGTTAAGTGCATGAACTTAGTTACTCAAGGGCTAAACCATGTTGATTGCAGGGGAGTCATATTTCATGTGTTGCAAACAGTATTAGAGTTGAGAGGTGATGTTTCCTATCCCAAGTCTAAATAACAGTGTGATAGTAAAGCTGGTCAGTATCTGTGTGCAGTAAGCAATTCAAAGATATATCCCTGCATGCAAAGAATACAATTACCTTGACTCCCCCTGAAATCAACATGGTTTAGCCCTTGAGTAACTAAGTTCATGCACTTAACAAGGTCTGGATCCAGCCCATATTTCCCATCTTTTGCTAACACAGATGACGCCAGGCATTGGATAAATGTATAAGCCTATACAGCTGATCTTATCATAGAATTCCTGTCACCTGGTCATGTCAAATGATTTTAAAACCTGCTTAAAAATCATGCAATCCA
Organism: Limnodynastes dumerilii; assembly: GCA_011038615.1. Lineage (NCBI taxonomy): Eukaryota > Metazoa > Chordata > Amphibia > Anura > Limnodynastidae > Limnodynastes > Limnodynastes dumerilii. The sequence continues at coordinate 201,924 of WWET01001424.1, read as the reverse complement.
ATCACCCGATCAATTTACATGTGTGTACGCTGCCCACACTGCTTTACTCAATTTTTATCTCACTTCTGACATCTTTCTGTGTGAGTGACAGACATCTATCTGGAAGAGTGAGCACAGGTAGACAAAATGGCAGTAAGTATGGTAAAAGATAACTGGGTGTCATCTAATTACATATTACTTGTAGCAGTAGCAGTGCTGGAAAGTGTATATTGGACAGTTAAAAAGAAAAGTCATGAACATTTAAGGCTCCATTCACTTGCCGCCTAACATATTCATAACATATCACAGCTTGTTTATAGGGTTCAAATAATTAGAGAACATTACTTTAGGGGCCACATTTACTAAGCTGCGGGTTTGGAAAAGTGGAGATGTTGCCTATAGCAACCAATCAGATTCTAGCTCTCACTTTCCTATTACATTCTAGAGAATGTCAGCTAGAATCTGATTGGTTGCTATGGGCAACATCTCCACTGTCCCATTCTCGCAGCTTAGTAAATTTGGCCTCAGGTGTAACTGAAACTGAATGTATAGGATCTGTCCGTGGTTGGAGCATATCAAACAATAGTCATTATTTTGATGTAATATTGTTATTTAGGGTCAGGGTCTAGAACAGTCATATGCATAGCTCACAAAAAATATGGGATAAAATAAGCCCTGCCACCATAATGCTCCAGCCTCACCCAGTCCTGCCTACAAATCACCATATCGGCCTTTCTCCATCCATTTTCCCATAGACTCCACATTTATGAAGTGTGATTCAGTACTGTCGTGCCTAAAGAGGAATGCATAAGGCATAACTTGAGGAACTTCTTATAGGCATCATCTATGCCTCTGCTGTTAGAGCATGATAGGCCTTGTAGTTTCACAACGCTGGATTGCCACAGGTTGCCTATGTCTGGTATAGAAAGATCAGGCAGGACTTAATAAACATGATATCGCACTTGCGAATATTGGCAGGTAAATCTATTTTATATTCTGGGTTTTAGAGACATAAAAAATGGGTCAAAACCATCAAAAATATTAAAGACAAACCCACAACCTCTACTTTAGATTTATAAATATGGATTAGTAACAATATTAGAGCTGACAAAAATTCAGAAACAGTTGAACTAAACTTGTTTGATAGAATGAAAATGCTTTACTAAAGAAAATGGAAGCCACAGGAGAGTGTCCATTTTATTACATATGAATAATTCTCATCCCTTTCCTGGAGGTTACAAAGTGGTTACAAAGAGGAAGTTTATTTACTGACACATTTTATTTCCTCTATTCCAATAGTTAGTAAGTCATTGTATCCAAATGCTCTGCATCTAAACAGAAATCTCATTTTAAAAATGTATGGGGTGCACAGCAATCATCTATCATTTATTGCAATACATTTATGTTATAACAGTGATGAAAAGCTTATATAAATCCTAAATCCATCTGATAAACGATTCAACCCAGAAATGCTAAGAATTAAAGAAAAGCATGTAAAACAAAACATATGGCACATTATGCAATTCCAGAAATAAAATGTAACAAATATATTGGGAAAAAAACACTGTACATTACATGCTGCCTTTATCTTTCAACTTATTTTGCACATAGGTAGTTTATTTTTTTGTATATTTAATTTTTTTAATCATCATCTTCTTTTTTATCAACACTCCCAATAGGATTCCCTCAAAGGGGTGAGACTGAACAGACACGGTCCCAGCCTGTTTTCACAGTGTGAAGGATAATTACATTTCAAGTATTACGTTTTCTATTAGAGCAAAGTAGAGGCAGACGTGAATAAATAAAACAAAGGCATAATTAATTACTTGATATCGTTGCGTTTTTATTTTATTTTATTTTTATTTGTAACCATTGCTGACACTTGTGGTCAGGTTGGCTAAATGGGTGTATAAACGTGAGTTAATAATACATACAGTGTCCAGAAGTCATATTTAGCCAACATACAAGTCAGTAGTTAAGAAAAAAAGATTTATTTACATTTATTACAGGAGTAAAGTCATCCTTGTCTCTGTAAATGTATCAGGGTTCCGGTCCAATATTACATATTGGGAATAGAGCCTGCATGATATTTAGCAAAACTCTGAGAGCACAATATCCATGGAGGTCTGTAAGTCCACACATGAGAGCGACTGAACTCTCCTGTCACTCCCCTGTCCTGTGCGGAGTTCTGGGCACACGTTCCGTAAGATAAGAGTTCCAATTACGGAACATCTGGTGCACGCATACACACCGCTAGTGAATCACCCGACTTCTGTAAGCAGCTTGCGGAAGTCAGGTAACATTAGATTAGGATCAGGTTCATTGGACCTGATTCAGAGATTGAAAATAAGAGAGGAAATTTATCCTGGACAAAGCCATGTTGATTTCAGGGAAGTAAAATTTTATCTGTTGCAAACAGTATTTGAGATAAGAGGTGGCATTTCCTAGCCCATGTCTAAATAACAATGCCAAAGAAATGCTGGTCACTCTCTGTGCACAGTAAGCAAATCAAAGCTATATTCCTGCATGCAAAGAAAAAAATGTACTTGACTCCCCCTAAAATCAACATGGTTTTGCCCAGGAGTAACTTTCCTCTCTTATTTTCCATCTTTGAATCAGGTCCATTGATGCTAAATACCTGTGTTTGGGGAGCTGCTGCGTTAACATTCTTTGACTGGATGGATATAGGGTTATTAGAACCAATGAGGTGCTTGCTTACACTGCTTATATACTTTAATTACCTCCTAGAAATTGAGTCTCATATGAAAAAATCTTTTCACTGGAACATAAATTGAACGGATATCACTTGACTGGAACAATACTTTTAAGTAACCGCATCTGGCTTGTACCAAGTGGAATTGAGAAAGAAGATTTTGGCTTTTGTGACATACGTTAGAAATCAGTTACATAGTTACATAGTTGATGAGGTTGAAAAAAAGACAACAGTCCATCAAGTTCAACCTATTTTGGATCTCCTGTGATCCCTATCTTTATATTTAAAGTTAAGCCATATGAAGCAACCTCCAATCTGTTGCAATCATAATAAATAAATAAATAAAAATCCCTGCTGACCCAAGATGGCTGTCCTATTTCTCCCTGGCTCCACTAATATTCTTTATTTAAATTAGTGGTCCTACTAACCCTGGATGTCCTTTTCTGCAAAAAATTTATCTAATCCTTTCTTAAACATATCAAGTGAAACTGCCATCACAACATTTTCTGGCAGTGAATTCCACATCCTGACTGCCCTTACTGTGAAGAACCCTTTCCTTTGCTGGTTGTGAAACTTCTTTTCCTCTAACCTTAGTGGGTGCCCCTGTGTCCTGTGTACAGTTCTTGGGGTAAAAAGTTCCTTACGTATATAGTTCCTTATGTATATAGCATACCTTCCAACATTTTATAATAGAAAATCGGTACACCTGGGGGCATGGTTTGTCCAGTTAAGGGGCGGGGCTTTAATCCTTTCATTTGCATGTATGATAAGGTGTAAAATCTCATTTACACCTTATCATATGAGCTAAACACACACAGGAGAGGGTAGGAATCTGTGCCCGCAGCTCTGCTATAGTGATCAGATGCTGCAGGGCTGGAAAAGGAGTATAGGGGGGAGGGAGCAGCTGGGCCACAATCCAGTATAGGAGCCCTTTTAGCTGGTACAGACCATTAAAAACCGGTACTGTACCTGCTAAATAGGTACAATTGGAGCGTATGATATAGTAATCATATCTCCTCTTAGACGCCTCTTTTCTACAGTAAACTGACTAGCCTTTCCTCATTGCTCAATGACTCCATACCCTTTATCAATTTTGTCGCCCTACTCTGAACCCTTTCTAGTTCCAAAATGTCTGTTTTATGGATTGATGCCCAGAACTGAACTGCGTATTCAAGATGAGGCCTCACCAATGATTTATATAGTGGCAAAATTACACAGTCTTCCCTTGCATCTATGCCCCCTTTTATGCATGCTAATACTTTATTGGCCCTTGCAGCTGCTGCTTGACATTGAGCACTATTGCTAAGTCTATTGTCCACAAGCACTCCCAAATTTCCCTAAATTTACCCCATATAATTTATAGATTGCATACTTGTTTTTGATCCCTAAATGCATAATCTTACATTTATCTATGTTAAATGTTTCCCAAAAAAAATTCTCATAAAAATGTTTTTATTCCAGCCTGTGTCAAGGTGAACGATGCACATTAAATGTTTTCAGATAGCTATCAATTGGTACAGTACTTGTGATAAGATTAATGGCATATTTATTCAAGAGGTGCACCATTAACCACTGAACATCTGGACCCGATATAACATACATCATGCTGTGCCCCTGAAGTAAAGAGAAAAAAACAGCCTTCATTTAATCCTAATAATGTGCCATTAACTCACCAGTCAGCGAGATATTACAGTTCATCTATAGGCAACAATTCATCCTGTAATGGTGACTTATTTAGCCTTGCCCTTTTTATCTCCACCATCAGACATGATACGTTTTAAAGTTGATTTGTATGTCATTTGCAATATACTGAAGTAAAATGACTGAAGGCAGACGGGTTCCTGTGGAGATACAAACTCCCCACTGCTAAATCTGCTGTCTGACAGCTGCTACGTGTAGCGCTATAGATTCTCCACATAGGACAGACCACTGAGCTAAAGGGATATCTGCGGAGAACTCGTACCATCCCAGGTGCTTTTTTTTGCAGCTTTCTTTTTTCATGTTGTTTGCTAATATGTATTCAATTTAGCATGTCCTATTTAACTTTGTATTAGAATACTTGCAATGTTTCCAGTGATTGCTAATGAGACGTTCTAATACTTTAATCCCATTCTTTTTCTGAGTACTGAGAAGTACCTGCCTTCATATCACAAACAGGGACTGTATGTCTATATATTTAGTATTACTCTATGCTGTCTATTCATCTTTAACTGCAAGGGCACCGCTTTGTATCATAGGACCTATTACAGATGTAAGTGTGATTCCTGCAAGCACAGATTAGCTAAAGGTCGCACGCTAGAGGATAGTGAACACCCATGACACTCGCCTTCGACTTGAGCTAATTTCCGTGTCCATAAATTTGCATTAACTTCTCCACATGCGTAGGATGGTGGACAGAATGTACGCACACACGCACGCACGATGGAAGTGCTTAAACCTGCCCATTCTGTACAATTCAAATGCCTCCCACACCCATTCTGCGCATATTCTGTTTTGCGGAGAAATGACACGTCCTGATGGTCAAACTTTTGATCTTGTGGAATAGCGTTCCTTACACAAAGAGATCCGCTGATGAAGCCCATAGAGTCTGGATCTGGGAACATGAGCATAATAAAATGGGATATAACGTTAACTGTGACACAAGTTTATGGATATGTGAGGAAGAAGTTTTTAAAACAGCAGCTTGTAGAATTTCTGTAGCCTAGGACCTTATCTAGACCTCATCAAAAGTGTTTTCCTATCTCTGGATGCATTTTGCGACCGCATGTTCGCAAAACGTACCACATTGATAGTAGGGAAGCCAGAGGATCCACAGTTCCATACTTGGAACTTTGCCGACAACAGTAAATATATATGCAAGAAGCAATGGTCAATCAGTTTCTTAAAAGGTTGACAATGTGAAGGGCAGGTAGTGGTGTAAACATAATCTACCTTCTGCCTCTCCGTTACCACCCTTAACTTTCAACAGATGTATCCACCTTTAGGAGTATATATATATATATATATATATATATATNNNCATATGTTGGTGGAGATTTGCCAAAATGACTTTTAGCATAAGGGAATCAGTGACGCATATTTTTAAAAAGAATAGTACCCTTTGTTGTCCTGATCCTCTTGGAAAAAGTCCTAACAAATTAAATTACCACTAGTTGTCTGGATTCCCAGGAAAGGACTAATACTAACTGTTGTCCCTGTTTTTAAAACAGAACTTAATAGCGCTTCTGTTACTTAGATGTTAATTATTAGTACCCCTGTATGTAATAAATAATTAACAGTACCCACAGTACATTATTAAATAAAAGGGGCACTAAAAATGAATTATTAAATAATGAATCACTATTAATTATTTACTACATACCAAGGACACAGAAGTTCTTATGTACATGATCTAATCTTAAAGTGAGGTATTAGCTTGTCTTTTGCTGAAAGTCGCTTATGTGGGTTCATTAAAATAAGCAGGTCAAAGATATATAGAAATAATTGACAACCAATTTTATAATGTATGTAAGTAACTTCTTTCAAATATATTCAATCATGTGGCCTTAATTTAATGGTCGAAATGTTCTTTAATTGTTTATTTTTTAACATGTTTTTATAGTGCCGTTCTATTATGTAACGCTTTACAATTTTAAACAATTGTTATAAGGCTGAGGAATTTTGTAAGCTGTCTGAAGAGGAGCACTTGAAAGGAAAATAGGGATAGCCTTAATTAGCGAGTCTACCTATAGGACCGTGGGGTAGATCCAGACCTACGTCCGTCTTCCATAGACGGACGTAATTCAATAAACAATAGCTACTGCGCATGCGTAGTAGCTATTGTACGTAATCTGCGTATCGTTTCGATACGTAGATTGCGTATATGCGGTCTTACGTACAAGATTCGTACAATCAGAGTTATGATGCGTAACATCTGCCACGCACATGCGCAGTGCATTCACACAGCCAGCTTTACGCATGCATAAATTACCTCTCGTTATTAAGTCTGGATCATGCCCCATGTGTTTCCCACTAAAGGGAGTCATTGCTTTTACCTTCTTGCTAACTGGGCTCTGGTTTCTCTGCTCTCTCCGGAAGTAGCCTCCAAAGGCTGCAACCTGCTAGGTTTCAGCAGCCCAATCTGTCCTGACCACCAGGGACTACAGTGAAAACCAGATTCCTAGTTAGACTCTATGCCCTGGTTGACCACACCCGTAACATAGACTAAACCATTGTACCTGAGCATTGTAGTACCCCAATAGATAAAGGAACAACAGGAAAGGTGGATCCAGAAAAACAATCACTGAAAAAACAATCAGATGAGTAAAATGAGAAGCAGGAGAGGGCAGTGTCTTGAATACCGAGGGATTAAAATATTTGTATTGTATTGTGCACAAATGGAAGATGAAATATAAAAAGTAACTGGGAGAATGATATTTGCTTTGCGGGAGAGGTTTTTTTGTTTTTTGTTTTTTTGTGTCCTTGGTGTGCCATGGTTGACTTTAAAGTGATAATGGTACATGAGGAGTATCTGGAGCATCTTTATCAAGGACAGTTGCCAGAGTTTGGTTAGGGTAAGATGTTGTGCAGAAATAGAAAGTTAGTTGAATATAGACTATAGAAAGTTAGTAATTTTATAGAATTAGACAATGTAGCGGAATGAAAAGTTTGCAGGTGGTAAGGAGATGAAGAGCAGAATTATTATCTGAGACTGATCATGAAAAACAATCAAGGTCAATGCGTAGAACAAATACTCGACTGGGAGAGGCCAAGAAATGACTGAAAAGTTTAGAGGCATTCAGAGAAAAGGGATTATTAATGGAGATGTTGGGTTGAAATGTAAATGTGGAATTTGAGGAAAGAAGTCCAGCTCTATAACCCCTTTTATCTCTGGGCCTGGAGGCATAAAGTGGAGTCCACCAAACATATGTGCATGAACTTGAAGTGTTTCTGCTATTGAGAGAAAGCTAAGACTATCAAATAGGAGGAGGTCATGAATGAAGGTTAGTTTGTTACAGACACAGTTTGCGTTCCATAGGACACATGAAAAGTTAATGGATGTTTTGTGACAAATTATGATCCTGTCAACCTTTAAGTTCACATATGGTTCCCTATGCATGGAGAAAGGCAACATTACTAAAAACTATTGTTGCACAGATGCTCTAAAAATGTGCTATTTTTATCCTGACACAAAAAAATTAC
>WWET01001424.1:168041-180438 GCA_011038615.1 Limnodynastes dumerilii | reverse complement strand
GCCTCCCATCTGAGGTGGTTGAGGCCAATACAGTAGAACAATTTAAACATGCTTGGGATAAATATAAGAGTATCCTAAATTGTAAACCAAATTGAGGGTAAATAGGGTCTAGGATCATTATAGTTTTGAATAAACAAATGGGCAGACTAGATGGGCCATGTGGCTCTTATCTGCCGTCACTTTCTATGTTTCTATGATATCTCCTGTTTGTAGTGCTTCTAGTGATGTTGTTGCTTGGTTCATCAGATTCATTACACAGATAAGAATCTGAGATCAGCTAGTAAATTGGTATAGTGGGTATGTGCTAATCTGCATAATCATTTCATATGTCAGTGAAATTGTAGGAGCCATCATATCTCATGTATGATTACATATGCATGTACCCAGCTTAACTCTCTATTAAACATATATAAAGAGTCCCATAATAGAGTGCTGTCTGCATTGAAATTTACATAGAAAATAAAAGCACTGCCTATTTCTGGATTGCAGTCAATAAGGAAAACATAGTGAGGCAGTGAAATGAGCAAAGCAGTGAAGAATTTGGAGAATAAGTTTTAAGAAAGGATTAGGCTGAGATAAAATAACCTTTCATTCTGTCTAATACATTTAGGCTCAATGCCACATTATCTCATCAGCGTTATGATAGCTCTACAAAGAGCTGAACTGGAGCATTGTTATCCAAAAGCAGAGCAGCAATCAAAACAAAACACAGTAGCAAACATGTGCAGAAAATCTTCATAAGTCTTTAAATAAAAGAACGAGGCATGCAATATCTGCTAAAATTGTCTCGCTGCTAACATCGAACCCAATAATAAGACTGCCATCGTGCAGGAGTCCAAGCACTGATTATATAACTGAAGCAGAAAATCTTTTTAAAGAAATTCGCTTTATCCAGGACCATATCATTTATGTTCATCCCTTTATCTATTGCAGGGGATTATTTCAAACAGAGCAAGTATATTAAGTCTCTTCATTTCCGTTCTCTTGATTTTCAGACACAATAGGGATCCTTGTAAAGAGAGCCCTAAGCAAGGGACAGTAACCCACAGATCTCTAACTGTTGCACGTACAAAATGTAAATTCCAAGCAGGTATTTTGAGGCTGTACCATGTACTAATTTAAAACCCACTTCCTGCTGCTTCCAGTCAGTCACAATTGGCCTGCACATGGCATGTCAATAAAAATATTCTACAGACTTTATAATTAATTTATCATTAATTATTGCCAAGCAAATATCATGACGATAACAGTTCAATTTAATTATTCTTCTGCCTTTGTTGGGAGCTAGCTTCCTTAGTATAGTCCATCTTTTCTTTTTGTCTTAGACTCCTTCCTTTTGTGCCTGTATTAATAGAATACAGGAAAAGATCTCTATAGCAGGTGCATCATTTCCTGATCCAGTGATTGGAGCAATTAGGCTACACACCAAATAATCATGAGGAATTCACAATGGTGAAGAACGTATGTGTGTGGAGAGCCATTCTGTTTAGGCATAGTGTCAGCACTGGGTCTGGTGCCTAAAATGTTCCAGCTCTCCATGATAAATGTTTCCTTTCCTAAAAATACGTATAAATGATAAGGGTATAAAAATACAGCACAGAGTAAGTTTCCAGTGCTATCTTTAAGTAAGATACATTGGGCCAGATCCAGAGCTACGTCTGCTGGCATAGTTACGCAAGCCGGAGTCCTGAAAACGCTATTTTGCAAGGTCTGCGCATACGCGTGGCAGATGTTAAGGCACGTAACTCTGAACGTACGTACCATCCTAGTATCAAGAGCGTAGCTATGAACAAAGGGGCGTGCCAGCCATATGACACCCGTAATTACGCTTCGGAGGCAGGGGGGGCATTTAAATCTTACAGTACGGGCGTGCTTAGGCGCGTTAGTACGTGCAGCCATTACGGCCGACAAGAGTTACGCTTTGAAAAGTTAAGGTAGGTTTTGGAAAGCGTAAAAACGGCAAAAGTATGTACGACCGAGGGGAGTGGCTAGGGGAGTGCATACTAAGAACGATAGCGTAAATACGCTACGCGCTGGAATGTAAAGGGAACGTAGGTCTGGATCCGGCCCATTTCTCAGTTAAGCTGGCCATACACTGGGACGATTATCGATCCCTCAGGGAAAGGTCCTGTTATGGACACCATACACCTCTCCTGCTGGGACCAATAATCCTAGTAGAAGAGGGAGGCACTAGCAGAAGAGGGAGTCGTTCAGTGAGCTGATTGGCTCAGCTTAAAATATAAATTAAGCCAGTGAAAAGATCAAATAATCATACCAGAGCGTTTCTGGTACAATTACTTGGTGTTTGAAAAATCCATCCTGATGCACTAAAGTGAATTTTGACCAAAATCACCCAATAATACCCCGTTCAGATTGCCTCAAAATACCGGCCTTTTTGAAGAAAAAGCTGGCTGTAGAAAAAAAGCCGGCTTCTAAAGGCAATCTGAACAGGCAAATTTCAAAAAGCCGGCTACTGAAAGAGCCGGCTAATACCGCGTTCACATTACCACTGCCTAAAAAGCTGGCTTAATATAATGTTTAATTGAGACAGAAAGGAATATAGATAAACTATTGATTAATAATAACGAAACTCATGGTAACAGTATACGCTGTATTTACTTTTTTGGAAAATATTCTTAAATAAATCGGGGTTTTTTAATAGACAAATTCATGGAAATCTGGTTTAATGAATTTAGATACTTGCAATTGAAATGACACTGCTCCCCATACAATAGTCAGCTTGCAGGAATAAATGGATGAAACAAAGTGGTAATTGTATTATTAATGTGCTGTGAATTCTGTATAATTTAGCAATTCTGGAAATCTGAACTATCCTAGAGGTTGGGCAGCCGGCTTTTAAAGGCAATCTGAACGGGCAAATTTCAAAAAGCCGGCTACTGAAAGAGCCGGCTAAAAAGAAGGGTTTTAGCCGGGTCTGAACACCGGCTTACAATAGCCGGGTTGGCGCGTTCAGATGAAAAAGCCGGCTTTTCCACTGCAGCTGGCTTTTTCATAAAAAAAGCCAGTGTTTTCAGCTCAGTCTGAACGCACCAATTTTAAATCTCCAAAATTCTGCCCCCTGCCTAAAAAGCCTGCTTTTTAGGCAGTGGCAATCTGAACGTGGTATTATAGTACTAATCATCACTCTATATGGCCAGCTTAAGTAATGAACAATTGAAAAAGTTTACATTTTACAAGTTTACAAGGAGCTTGAAAGTAAGAGAGGAAAGTTACTCCTGGGCTAAACCATGTTGATTGCAGGGGAGTCATATTTCATCTGTTGGAACAGTATTAGAGTTGAGAGGTGGCGTTTCCCAGCCTAAGTCTAAATAACAGTGCGATAGTAAAGCTGGTCATTATCTGTGTGCAGTAAGCAATTAAATTTAGGGAATCAATTATTATAAATTTAGGGAAGGAATAGGAATGGGGGAAGGGGAGGAAAAAGGGAAAGAATGCCTACCGCACAATCAAAAAGTAGAAAGGCCCAGAGACAATTAAAGAAGGGTACCGGCCTCTGCACTGATGTGACAGAGGGTGCGACCTGGAGTGACTCAAAAAAATTTGTATAGATCGTGGAAAAGGGAAGGGATGGAAAGGAAAGTGAGTCTGGGGGGAATATGTGGTCTGCCTGATATTATATAGATATATACCATTGTGTTATTTGCATTTAAAAGGTGATATTTTACCACCTCTCCCGCTTATATTTACCTTGCTTTCTGGCTTAGTTATATATACCCCCCCTTTTTTTTAGGAATATGTGGTCTGCCTGATATTATATAGATATATACCATTGTGTTATCTGTGAGTTTATCATCTCTCACCGTTATCTTATATCTAGGAATTTATCATTATCTATGCAATAGCACAATACCACATAGCAATATACATATTCTCTTAGCCAGATATGTCCCAGAGCATTTTCCAATTATTTTTGGGCACCTAGTGCACCGTGTTCCCCCCAGACTCACTTTCCTTTCCATCCCTTCCCTTTTCCACGATCTATGCAGTAAGCAATTCAAAGATATATCCCTGCATGCAAAGAATACAATTAACTTGACTCTCCCTGAAATCAACATGGTTTTTCCCAGGAGTAACTTTCCTCTCTTAGGACCTGATTCACACTTAAGAATCTTCTTAAACTAAGAACTTAAAGTCACTCCTGGGCAAAACCATGTTGTTTTCAGGGGGAGTCAAGTTAATTGTATTCTTTGCATGCAGGGATATATCTTTGAATTGCTTACTGAAAACAGATACTGACCAGCTTTACTATCACACTGTTATTTAGACTTGGGCTGGGAAATATCACCTCTCAAGACTAGTACTGTTTGCAACAGATGAAATATGACTCCCCTGCAATCAACATGATTTAGCCCAGGAGTGACTTTAAGTTCTTATTTTAAGAAGATTCCTAAGTGTGAATCAGGTCCTTATTATCAAGATTCTTCTTAAGTCTGAATCAGGCCCTTCATCACTAAGGATTTGCCATTATAGCCAAGATGCACTAAAAACTATTATTGTACATAAGTGTTGTAAGCATTTTATGTAAGCTCTTATTAACCAATAATGAACGTATTGCTATATTTTATTACTAGGAACTCACTTCTCATTTTCCCTTCTTAACTCCACATGTCTTATGTGACATTCCCTGTGCTGATTGCCTCTCATTATTGCTATCATTAAGACAGTGTACTATTTGTGATAAATTTATAACATATGGTGATATATGCTCCTCCTTTCCGCTGCAATACTTCATGCATTCCACTGGTTCATCTCTCTCTAGAGAACAATTTCTCCTATTCTATGTATGCTATAAGCTACATTCGGATTGCAGAGCAAACAGTGCAACAGTGCACCACAAGATGAGAACAATGCTGTTGGTATAAAGCCGGACGGTGCAACTATGAAGCAGTGTGAACTGTAGCAAGACACCTCTTCTGAGTGACAGAATGAGAAAAGATGCTTCAATGTTATTTTAATGACTATTATCCTTTCCCACACAGGATGAATATTGTTTAACAATCTTAGAAACGCCTTTGTAAAATAGTGATTTGCAAAGAATCCAAACAAAAAAAACAACATTATTATCCAGTCATGAAAGGAGGAATGATAGGTCTCTTTATTCATAGCATGCAAATAATGTTCCATGTGTATTCTTATCTGAACCACCTGCATTTATGTAAGAAATGCATTTGGCGAGAGATAATGCAAATACATTTGTAAATTTCTTTCTATAGTCAAAATGAGGACATACTGAGTCATATGCCCTTTTTTAAGCAAGTAAGTTATCTAAAAGTAGCAATAGACCAAATTTACATATAAAAGGCTGTAAAATATGTGCAGCTTTGAATGTATTTAATATTGTACACAAGGGATTAGAGTAGAGAATGAAAGAGCCTTATGCTTTATGTCTCCGAGTGTCAAATAAAAAGCAATAACACAGAACACACTCATTTCTAGTACCAGATGTCTGGATTCTGTAGGAAAAAAAGCATCAGTCACATATTTCATGACACAGACTTAAATTGAAATCATTTTGCTTAATTATACATACAGATTCAAATGAATTTCTATGAGTAATGAAGAATGACTTAAAGGATTACATAACAGAAACTGAAGGATTGTCAGAAACTCCTGTCAAACTTATGTCAAGTGGAGTGTAATCATACCTATAAGCACCAGATCCAGATATGGACCGGAACCAGATTCCGCACCCTGCTTGTGGAATAGGCCTGCATTTCAATACAGTGCATGTTCACACAGAAGGCTTCTAGTGCCTGACTTGGTTCAAAAAGCCCCATATGTGCAGGGTTTGTGGTCTTCCATTGAAACCCTATTTCTTGATTGCTTGTAATTCTGAGTAAAGCTGGCCATACACTACAACGATTATCGGTCCCAGCAGGGGGTGGGTTGATAAACGGGACGATTTCCCGCAAGGGAAATGTCCTGTTATCGGCACCATACACCTCCTCTGCTGGGACCGATAATCCTAGCAGAAGAGGGGAGGGGGGAGGCAGCGCTCTCTATGGCGCTGCTGCAGAGCCATGTGCAAAAGCTGCTCTGACATGCTTAAAAGTATACCTTCAAGGCTGTCAGAGCAGCATAGTGCATAGATCTGCAGCAGCGTCTATTGCAGGGAGTAGTACAGATAGGGATCTGCCGAATCCGCGCTTCACACAGCACGGGTTTGGCTGGTCCCTCTCTGTATTATTCCCTGCAATAGACGCTGCTGCAGATCTATGCACTATGCTGCTCTGACAGCTTTGAAGGTATACTTCTAGCTGTCAGAGCAGCTTTATACATAGATAAGCAGAAGTGTCTATTACAAGGATAGGGAGCCATTCAGCTTGCTGATTGGCTCCCTTAAAATATCGTTTTAAAATATCGTTTTAAATCAAACCTGTTAAACGATCAAATAATCGCACCAGAGCACAAAATTGATCTGTACCATACACTAGAGCGATTATTTGCCCGATCACCCAATATTTGGGAAATCGGGCCGATAATCGTCTAGTGTATGGCCAGCTTTACTGTAGGTGATCATTGTTTGTGGCAGAATATTCCTATTCTTTGTATAGGACTTTATTATGAAATATATTTATATATATATTACATATTAGTAAATAAATGTTAATATTTAACACTGAAAAAAATATTCCTATCTGGAAAGTACATTTCTGTTGTACAATGTGACAAAACTTCACTTATTGATGTAATTTGCTTTGATAAGTGAGTTCTAAAATTTTGGTGCAATCTCTGCTACTGATCTCAGCAATGACAAACAATTCTAAGGGATGTAAGTGTTACAGGGTATAGCTTATGTGGACATTGATAACAGGGAGTAGCTATGTACTATTCTATGTACTCTAAATGCGCAAAAGAACATTAACCACACCTATTACTTCTAGTAACCCTGGTCGAAGGTGTCTTCTATATGCTGGCAATAGCCACCTCTTCCAAAGTCAGCTTTTCCAGTTAAGTGGAATAAGGTGAGAACAGTTTTTAGTAGAATGACCGTTTTGTAGAAATACAGGGCCCAATTCAATTCAACAATGTTATTTGTGCTGCAAAGCTAATTTTGCTTATTTTTTAGGGTGATATTTATGCACAACCCATAGAGGTGCCCAGAAAAATTTGCATTGTTTTCAAACCATATATGACAAGAAAAAGCACACTACAAGCTTTTTCCCGTCATCGCGGCTAATTGAATGGGACCCACTGTATCGTATATCATATTTCTTATAAAGCAACTTTCACTGAGTACTTAGAGAATTACTGATTACTGGTTGGAAAGGAAGTAGGGAGTGTTTTAAGGAGAAACAGTGACAAGTGATGGACAGATCAGTGATTTTTCAGCTGCTGAGGCGGCTGTGGTATGTATTAGAGTTCAGGGGCCAGATTTACTAAAAGTGAAAATCTAATTGGAAAAGTGAAGATGTACTTTGCAAGTCTCTCACTAATAATTGAAGACATTGAATTCCAGAAACCTTTCTTCTTTTTGTAAGTGTAAAGTAAACCGTCTTTTTACAGTAGAATATATAGACCACTAAGCAGGTGACAAGTTACTAAATGCAGAAGCATTTTTGCTAGCAGTGGCCAAATTGGAAATTTCAAAGAGAATGCATTTTAAAGCAGCAGGATAATTAATATCAGACCCTCCAATATGACCCATTCCATTAGGTACAAACTACTCTGCTCCTCAGCTTCCAACAGTCAGTTACTATGGAAACCTCCATTATTAAAGATACAAATAGTTTTTTAAATATCATTCATTCATTTAAACCAGGTGAGTGACAGTTGAAAACTCAGGAACGGATTCAATTGTTGGAGGGTCTGTAATGTTGGTAGGATGTACCACCACATACCAGCCAAATCCTACCAGTGTTTATTACACAATTGGCACATAATAAAATCCATAAAAACAAAAATCTACAAAACAGACATCCCCGTGAATCACCAGTATCAGAGTGCTTTAATGTTTTGCTTGGGTATACACAATTCGTTTTTTGTAGGGATACTTGGGGGTACTCAGTACCACCAACTGATCTGCAGTCCAGATTATCTGGGGCAGAACCTCTTTTTGCTCTGACACAACAGCGTGACCCGGATGGTACTGCACACCACAGCACAAGAAAAATTTACCACAAACTGTACCAGGTGTATGTAAACATAAATGTCTATGAAAAGAATATAACTAAATACTGTGTGCAGGGGCGGAACTTCCATTGATGCAACAGGTGTAACGGCAACTGACACAAGGGCCACTGCATCGCCAAAGCTCCCCATTGGGTTACCTGGGATATAATCAGGGATGAAGCATATTTTTTGCACCTGGGCCCACAACTCACTAGTTTCGCCTCTGACTGTGTGGACACTATCATTGGTGTAAACCAGTGTTACTGCAGACTATTGTATATCAAATTGGAATATATGAACATATAAAACACTTCAGAATGGCTGAAAAAGTATATAAGAACACTGGTGGATACTAGTCAAGATAACAATTTGAATAACCACGTGGTGGTAGTTAACATATGAACCTCTATAAAGAATTAGTCTTCAAACATCAAGTCATATTCAGTAAATATAATCCACATATTGACTAATATTCACTAGTTAGGTGCTAACTAGTGAGACTCTCACTTTAATATGTTCCCAGCTTTTTGGTTCAATTATACATGTGAATTATTATTATACTGCACATATTTTCTATTTCACATATAAGAAACTGATGGATATTTTAAAAGTTTATAATATGCTTTTATTTATGATTTAATTTGCAATAGATTTAACTTCATGCTGTTTCTTAGCAGTTGAAAACTAATGGAGTAGTGCTGTTGATTCTAATGAACCACATGGATTCAATCAATTGGTGCTTTAAATAATGGACACAACCCAGCACTATACTTTGGCTTGAAAAAGTTCTATAGAGGAACGAAACGCGTTGCCTTGAAGCACTGTACCTGGTTTGTCACCTTGTTCTCACCACACGGACTTGGAATTGTGCCAGAGACTATTGCTATTCATACAATTTCACTTGCTTTATCCACTTGAAAGTGATTGCATTATCAGGTGGCTACGACGGTGTACGTTTTCATCTAGCAACTGAATCCGGACCTCTGCTCTCCAAGGAGGGGAACAATAGTGACCGCTTCGTCACCTGCCGTGTGGGACTCTGTGAGGGCTCCTTATGTAGGCCGGAGTGGTAATAATCAACATTTATTCTCATCCATTTCATTATTGACACTAAAACACTATTGAGATACACAGTGTGAGTATCTTTTGGACTGAGTTAATGGTGAGAGGTGTGATATAGGAACCAGAGGTCAACGCTTTTTTATTGTTGTATATCGCAATCTATTATATGTTGACATCATTATATTTTTTCATTTTATATTTGATTGCATGCATTGTCTTACCACCACGTGGTTATTAAAATTGTTATCTTGACCAGTATCCATCAGTGTTCTTTTATACTTTTTCAGGGGGTGTGGGTCCCTGGTTAGAACGGCCCAATTTCGAAAGGGCCGTTTCCTCCCAGCCATTTGCAAACTGGCTGGGATTTCATTTGCATATTCCTCGAGGAGGCATTGCAATCGATCCACAGAGCACCGAGCTTTTGGTGCTCCAAAAAGTTATTAAAAATGGCCCCCCCACTACTTTCCCTAATTCTTACCCTAACCCTCCACTCTCATTACCCTAACCCTCACTTCCTGGCAGCCTGACCCTAACCCTCCCTCCCCTGCAGCCTGACCCTAACCCTCCATCTCCTGCAGCCTGACCCTAACCATCCCTCCCCTACAGACTGAACCTAACCCTCCCTCCTCTGCAGCCTGACCCTAACCCTCCCTAACCCTCACAGAGAGTTTACTCACCTGTCCCTTGGTCAATAGCGGCGGCGGAGTTGCGGTGGAGAGATATCGTGAATTGCGAAGGTGAATGTGTGAAGTATGCCGAACAGCATACTCACCCATTCTGAAAAAGAAAGTATAAAATGGTAAGTATTCAAAAAAGGGACATCTGAAAAGGAACTTTTTAGATGTCCCTGTTTCGCAAATCAGCCATTCTGAAGTGTTTTATATGTTCATATATTCAAATTTGATATACAATAGTCTGCAGTAGCGCTGGTTTACACCTATAATACAGTATTGGTGATTGCTAATTTTTTATTTTTTTTGGGTAACCTGAATCCCAAATTTTTCCAGCTGCTTGCATGTTTGATACAGAAATGCCATTTGGTAGCGCTGTCATATTTTTCTTATATTTTTGTCTGTTTGGTCACTATACAATGTCCTCACCTTTTACCAACCATAGGGCATTTCAACCTGGGCCTAAGTCCCAGGCCTTGACCTCTGGGGAGGTCCCCACAAGCTTCAGTTACAGAGTTGCAGATGCATGCTGCTGTATATTACTAGCATGCTCTGTGGATGCTTCGAAGGAGTAGACATGGCAGGGATTGGCTAGAACAACTATTCATAGTCAGGGATAGTGGCTACTACTCTGCAGAAGAATTCTGTACAGTACCATGACACACTAATGATATGCTGCAGCAGGCAGCCACTGCTCTGTTAAGTAGTAGCAGTGGCTGTCAGCTCAAGTTGGTTATAAACAGCACTTAGCACTGAACACTATTTATAAACAACTAATCAGCTGTTGACAGTTGCTGCAAGCATAGAACAAAGACTGACCTGTGCATGCACCTCCACTGCTAAGGTTGTCCCTGACTCCACTCATCAAACTGAAATGTTGGTTGGAGTGAACATTGCACAGTGTATAGTCAGTTTATCTCTCTTGGTAAGATTTGATGTGTCTGCCAGTCATTTTTATTGCTCTCCTAATGTATTTGGAGACAATGATTTGTAAAAGAATTGCTATGAAATCTGAGCAATAAATGGATAAAAAATATTTAATTTGCTATTTAAAGAAAAAAAAAAGATCTGCTTGGAACTGCTGCTTTACTTTTTATTGTCTACATAGAATGAATGACTATTATTTTGTCTAACGTCAGCATTTATACGATAGACTACTTTATTGTTTACATTATTATATTATAAAAGAATATCGTACAAGATCACCCTTCAACATAATTTAAAAAAAATAGTTTGGACCAAAAAAATGCATTTATTTCAGATAGACAGTAAATTCACAGACTATCCTTGGGAAACCTTAAAGATTTAGTATTAAATGTCCAAAGGAAAATTAAGTATGATTAATAGGGAAGACTTGTCGTAATGTTTCTATTTGGGCTTATTAATGCACTGGGTTTAGAAACTGCTATATATTTTGCATGCTATGCTTTATTGTGATGCTTTCCCTGTGGGGGAAAAAAAAAATTAGAAGCTTAGAAGATTAACTAATATTGGAAAAGTAATATCCTTGTATCTATAATACTGAATATATATTATTATAAAGAGACTTGCCAAAGGTAATTGCATTATAAAAATTTAATATTTAAGATTAACTACCGATTAAAGTAAAGAATAAAAGATCACATTTTCAAATGTAACATTGTCATTCTTGTATACCTCTAAAACCATATTCAAAGATCTAGAGAGAACAGGAAAAAGAAACAGGTGGTCTATTACGGTGTCCATTAAGCAGGAGATTTATATAATACTGATCCATCTTGAGGCAATTAGAATGATCTTTTTTCTTTTCAATTTTATGGTTTCAATGAAAACTGTAGGCAATAAAGCAATTAAAAAGTGAGTATATGAACATTTATTCATCTTCTGTAGTAAGGTTACAATCTGTTTTTTGCAACTATAATTTCAGCATGCTTGCTAACTCAGACGTAACAGTTAATTGGAAGCTTATAGTCGTATAACTGACTGTATATAACTAAGTTGACTCTTCCCTATTAAAATGTACTTGTCACCTCCAAGGACAGCACTGAGAGGAAGAACTAGTCAGTGCAGTGATGGCCAGATGGAGCTTCGAGGAATGAACATAGTTTAGTAGTTTAGTAGTGTTGTGCCTGGAGTTAGGGGTTAGTTTTGTGAAGTTGCTATTTTATTTTGGAGAAAAAACATTCAGTTTTTTTTGTTAAGAAAAAAAAATTGAGTTGGCAGGGAACTAGGGCAAGAACTGAATAAGAGGTAACACTTAATAGTATATGGAAACAAAGAGGGAAAATGCCTAGTACTCTGCTTATTAACCAGTAGCTAACCTGTCATTTTTGTAATATAATGCAGTATTATACCGGCACCACACACACCTTTCCTGCTGTTACCCATAATTGTGCTTGAGGACAGATTGCTGAGATTGACAGGAGTCAATCTCAGCTGGAGGCTGTGTAGCGGATTGGCTGGCTGGCAGACCAGTAGAGTTCTGCCCCCAGTGTGTGTGACCTCCATCTCCTGGCTTCATCTCGATAAATCCATAATTATCAGCATGTACA
>WWET01001424.1:157825-168019 GCA_011038615.1 Limnodynastes dumerilii | reverse complement strand
AGGAATAAAGTAATGAAAGATCTGCATCTCCTACTGTGCAACCTTACAGACATGCAGATCTTACACACACTATACAATATCTGAACCTTGGGTCTGTTAAATGTTAGGAAGTACAAAAGTTTAAATTATATAGATCCAACTTTTTTTTAAGACCATTTTATTGCAGTAAAAAAATCTTCTCTACACACTACAGTGATTATTGGTAATCAATCTGATATTCTGATAACTGAATGATTGGACCAATAATTGATCTGGAGTATGGCCATTTTAAATGTGGGGACATCGGGCCTGATCCAGAGCTACGAAATTGGCCGATTTCGTGCGAGCGTACGACCGTTTTTTTGCGTATTTTCGTACGAAAATTCGCACCGCGCATGCCCAGTATGACAGCTTCCGGTCGGCTGGACGACATGAGCGTATAGCGGTCGTATGGTGTGCGAATTTTTCGCTCGAGGGGCGTGCGTTCAGTACAACGGTCGCCTGGGCGCTCGTTTTACAACAGGGAGGCGGGGATAGCCATTTAAATTGTACAGTATGGGTGTGCTAAGGCCGTACGATTTGCGTATTTTGTGCGAAAATTCGTACGGCCGACGGTAGTACCTAGTGTAGGGTATAGCCGCCGTAAGCAGGTACTTTACTATGGGAGTGTTAGGGGCGCTGCATGTTTTTTTCGCACGGTGGAACGTACGCATTCGCCCGCCGTGCGAATTTTCGTAGCTCTGGATCAGGCCCATCCTGTCAAAATGAGGATGCTGTATGTATGTATGCTGAAGAATTACAATTTGAAGTGACAAATCAAATAGCACCTGCTATTGTGTCAGGAAATAAGAGGCAGCTAGGCTGCACAGTGCATTTCTATTCCTGAATTCAAGATTTATTTATTTTTTTACTAACGGTACAATGTATGATTAGCTTCAGTTCCTGATGCTAATCTTTCTCTTATTACTTCATTTTAAATAGTTCTGTAAGTTTAATAAATTGTCTTAAACCCTCCAGTGCCCACACCGCCACTAGTTCCATAACAAGGATTTATTGTCGTTTAGTGTTTATAATCATTTCCAATAAAGCTATCATTTTCTTGCATGAGTATGACATAGGGTAGCAAGAATCTGATTGATTGATTGATTGATTTGACAAAATGTAAATGTTTCCTTTTTTGAAGCCCCAATCAATTTGATTCAAACATAATTTATGGAAAAATTTATATTTTTATTTACTTATTTTATAGATTTTTTTTATAAAAAGAAAAACTTTTAGTAAAACTCATTCATTCTAATTCATTGCTTTCTGCATCAATGCCCACTGCATTGAATAAATTAGTTACAAATGTAAATAAGTATCATAAATAGAAATAATTAAAATGTAAAAACATTTTTATATAACAAAATTTTGGTAGTAACATATTATTTGACTGCGGTATAACCAGCTGAGGGAATGAACAGCTTCATGTGTGCAATAAAACTAGATAAATTGGAACTGACAAAGCAAAATGCACTACCAAGTATAAAAGTTCAAATAAAGTGCATTTCATAGTTCACACCAACAGATGCATTCAGAAGAAATGTCACTGAAATCTAAGTTATAGACACAGATTAGATTTTTGATTATCTAAAATGTCTGTTAGACAGACAGACTTAGGGCTAGATTTACTAAGCTATGGTAAAGGAAAAATGGAGATATTGGGGTTGATCCAGAGTTTTAGGGGATGCACAAGGCAAATCCGCTAAAATGTACTATTCAGAAGTCAGGGCCCTTGACCTTAGCAATCAACCAGAGTCTAGCTGACATTTTCTAGCATGTAATAGGAAAGTTAGAGCTAGAATCTAATTGGTTGCTATGGGCAACATCTCCACTTTTCCTTTCCTGCATAACACCTGGAGGATAGCCGCACAGACACAGGGAGAACATACAAGCTCCACACAGATAAGGCTTTGTTCGGGAATGAAAATCATGACTCCATGCTGGGAGGCAGACGTGCTAACTACTTGAGAAAATGTTCATATTTTAAATATATATTCTTTCTAGCACTGGTTATTTTTTTTTTTTTTTTAAATAAAACTGCTGGTTAACCAGTAAGAAACTGGTATGTTTTACATAGTTGTAGATAGTAAACCTATTACTTCTTAAAAAGTAAGAAGGTCCACATGTAGATTCTGTTTTTGATACCTTTGGATAGGTGCATATTATGAGGGAATGCCTATACTGTGCTATGTTATAAGAAGGGACAATCACTGGTGATGCCAACCCAGCTCCTTTGTTGGAAGATGTCGGAGGTGTCATTCTTCTAAATGGTGAATGGCTAAATCACCAGAATGTGAGCCAATCGGTTATCACAAATAAATTTGCACAGGAACAAGCACCACAGTTTGATGAAAGCCAACAGAAGTAGCTAATCAGTCTTATAGGAGGTATAGAGAGTGATTTGGTTGCCAGTTGGTAAATCACCACACATTGGGCCAGATTCAGACCACCAGTATGTTAGGCCAGTTTATGCAAGCCTCTTGCCTAAGTAAACCTAATGGTAACTTCTGTGTATGGGAGCACTAGATGTTACCATACGGATCTCTGGGAACACGGAACTTAGGAAATCAGATTGACAGGGTGGCACATGCCCTCTGCCCGCCTAGACTACTTAATGTGGGTGGGGGAAGGGGGATGTAAATTTTACAGCGTGGGCTGGTTTTAAGTTCCGTGCGGAGTTCCGTGCAGTCGTATGGACCTCTCATCCTCATGGGACACTTAAGGAAGGCTGATGGCTGCGCAACTGCTGCCAAATCCACACGAGAGAGGGGAGTGACAGGGGAGTTCATTCCCCTCTTCCGTACGGACAGACAGACCTCAGTACATATGGAAATCGCACAGAGGTCTGACTCCGGCCCATTGTATGCAATTATCTACTGGATATCACAGAATCAGATCAGAGGAAGAATAGAGGGAGATTTAGCTAAAATGCAGATAGGCCTCGATATGCTCCACTTTAGTCTGATCCTATTTACATCTGATCCTCTACTGTTACAGAAGAATATACTGACAAACAGAACCAGAACCAGTCTGTTAGAAGGACAGTGGACAGGATCTAGACTTACAAAAAGGGGGCATTTTCCTCTGTATACAGAGCTCCATCCTGGGACCATTTCTGACACAAGGGGCCTGATCCAGAGCTATGCTGTGCCGCTGTTCGTAATTACGGCCAGCGTAGCTCTTATGCACTCCCCCTGACACTCCCCCGGTCCGGGCATAATTACACACTGTTACGCCGGCTGAAGGCTACCCTAACTTCAGCCGGCGTAACAGGAGTGTAATTACGGCCGGACCTGATCGTAAGTACCTAAGCCTGCCCTCCCGCCCTCATTTCCCTACCTCCCCCCGTCTTTCTTCCCTAACTGTTGCGTAGTTACGGCGAGGAATGCCCCCTCAACCATAACTACGCAACAGTTAGAGATGGCTGATCCTGACTAAAGGTTTTCCCTAGTTACGCTGGGCAACATCTGCCTGGCGCATGCGGAGATCTGTTAAGCAGCCGATCTTATGCATCTGCCTGCCATAACTATGGCGGCGGGCAGAGGTCTGGATCAGACCCAGGGGCAGTACCAGGTGAAAAGTGTTTCTGCTATGTGGGAGGGAGAAATATGTAGTAAATACGGTGAGCAGAGCCGCCAGTCAGGACTATTGTCCCAGGCCCGGACCTGATGGGGACCCGCCGATACTTACCTAGCTCTGTAGCAGCAGGTACTTGCTGCTCAGCGCTATTCAGTATACACACAACGGCCTGCTGTTAAAGTATGTCTGCCGTGCCCCGCCCTATGTGACGTTACCAATGAAGTCACCTAGGGGTGGGGCCCCGCATTTGATGACGGCGGCCCTGACAGTGAGGGCGTATTAAGAGCCCTCTGTGCTGTTCCTATTTTAAGTGAGGACTGTGTAAAAGCTTTGGGTAAGGTCCTCAGATCATATGTTTGCATGTGGGGAGTGGCCTCACTCATGTGGAGGCTGAAAGATATGGTATTTTTGGATGGTCATAATGTGATAGGAGGCACATTACCACACAATGGCATAATGGCACAATGGCAATGGCACTATTGCCACACAATGGCATAAATACTAAGCTGTAAAATTATGTGCATGGAATAGATGGCAGGGGGAAGATAAGAAGCAGAGAGCAGACATGTAATGTAAGTAACTAAAATAGAAGATTTAAAGAATGCAATCAAAACAATAAAAAACACACCAATCTATGTGTTCATCAATTACATTTCTAAGTGCCCAACATCTGTTCTAGTTGGGGGGTTTACTCTAGTGGAAACAGTAAACCAGTATAAATGAATTTGTAATCTGTTCCTAGAAATGCACTATCCAGGATATCAGAGATGGCAAATACACAATTTAAATGTGCAATCTAAATTATTCCTATATCCCTATAACGTAATAAATAATGTGCATATCCTTCCATTTAGTAAGTAGTGCTGCACCCCTCCCCCCCTACAGATGGCACCATTATACCGGTGCATTCAGGCGCCTTCCCATACTCAGTTCCACTTGCAGAAGTCTAATCGGAGGAGTCACACAAAGGCATTTGTGCTAGGATTTTCCACATCTGCAGTTCGCAAATGACAATTTGAGGATGTGAAATATTCCCTGCAAACTTCTCTTTCAGAATAGTCTTACACAAGCAGAAGTTTAATGGTGTTTAATAAATGATATAATATTGTACCGTAAGCTATTTCAAACACAGTTACAGAGCCAATTTGAAACTATTTAATTAGTTGAAAGCTCATGATAATGGAAACATCAATTCTATGACCATCACACTAGGAGCTGTGAAGATCACCTTGGAATATACATTATTGCATGTATACATATATTCAAGATTTATTCAAAATGTTACTAAAATACATATAAGTTTTTAACTAATGTGCGAGTAAAATCTTGTGTTAGATTTCTGAAGCTGTAATGAAACAGAGCCACCAGACACTTCATTGAGTTGGGTTCTCTGTTCCTGCACACAGAAATTGAGTATACACCTAAGGATGCTTATAATATTCCCCTTATCTCTGGCACCAAACGAACTTCTTCTTCCCGAGCGTCTGTTAATCATTTTTCCACTGTAGTAAACAAATTATAAATTACATATTGTGTCACTTTAGGACCATCCTAAAATAACATTTCTTTCAGCCTCATTTATCTTTTCAATTAATTAAAAGTGAAGGGACAGGACACAGTTCAGTGTAAAAACATCTTTATATAAATTAAACTCCCCCGCACAGCAATCTTTATTAATTTGCTTAGATCCATATGGTGTCCTGAAGTCTTCGTAAGCTAATACATAGGTTTAGCAAAATAAAAAAAAACAGTAAAAAGACTAAGATAACATTAGGAAACATCGGGGTCTATTTAGAAAGAAGATAAAGCAGAAATACTGTATTTCACAGATTTCTCTTTTGCTTGGCTCAACCTCTGCCAGCCTATATCTTCTCCATTTCTTCATTAGTATTGCTACCGCAGGATGATAATCCCTTTTATCAAAGTTAGATTTTACCTGCCCCCAGAGAGCAGTCGTGGGGTCCTTCAAGATTCCTCTGTGCATGTGCATCAGACAGGAATCGTTAAAAAGCAAATACAGGTATGTTTTGTACATGTCAAAGTTCCAGCCTGTTGGATCGTCATGATTAACAAATAGAGGATATAACCCACACTCCCAAAGGACCCTAAAAGGCACCGCTCACTCCCCAGATCACAGATATCCCTGATGAAGCCTGTTGGGGGAAACGCGTTAGTGTCATCTGGGCACTGGAGTTTTCTCTTCCTGAAGTAGTTAACATGTGTTTTGTACACTGCCTTGGACTAATAACCTGAATATCAGAGAGCATACGAATGCTCAGGTTGTTTAAGCTGCCACCACATCAGCTAAACTATTCACTGCCCTGCCCACCTCACGTCAAGGATCTATACAGCCAGGACTTGAATTAAAGACCCTACACAGGAGAAGGCTGCAGAATTGTCAGGCATAGAAGATGGATTGGTTACTATCTTCATCCTATGCCATCTGCACTAGTTGCCAGATTGTTTTTGGCACCATGACAGATCCTGCCATTGTCTGTTATTGTCATTGTTACTTTTAATTTATTTGCTTAGTGGGACAGCGCCCCCGCTACCATTGTGTACCATTTGCTGACGCTGATTGCATTGTTAATTTTTTCCTCTGCATGATACCTCTCTACTGGTTCAGGCACTGCATTGTGCGAGGTACATACCCAATGTAGGCGGTTCCAATCACTATTCTTATTTCATATAATTTTTTGTTTATATAGTTCCATAATTTTACCCTTAATAAATGTCATTTTGGATTTTTCATTTATTTATTAATTTGACTAGTGGGTCTTCTAGGAGCTTGGGGTATAGCCTCGATTTGTTAAGCATTTAACCTCCACCCAGGGGAGCAAGGGGATTCAGAGAGGTTTCTATATTACCCTTTATATCAGTCTCTGGGCATCAGCAGCAGCCAACATTGTGTCCCATGCTTCCCTTGCAGCGCAGGTGAGTACTAGCACTTTGCTATTTGCTATTGGATTTTCATGGTGGCTGCCAATCCTACAAGGGATTGAATTTCAATGTTTTTAATAGAAATATTTTTAAAATAGACATATTTGAATAGAAGTACTGTGTCAGAGTAATCTCCAATTATTTTTCCAATGCTTTATGCTACCTACACAAGGAACTGCAGAGACAATATATGAACTATATCTCTGTATAATAAAAAGACCCCAATATGGCTAGTAACACAGTGAGCAGGACAAGTAAAAATGTATTAGACAGCTTTCTACTTTCATGAGGGTCGCTGCTAATTCCTAATTGGTTATTCTCCTTTGCCAAGTCTAAGCAATGTAAAAAAAAAAAATATATATCAGTAAAACTTATTGATTTACTCATTCCAACTTTTTACCAATTGGGAGTCATATAACAGCATCTGCCCAGCCTGTGTTTGTTTAATGTCTCAACAAATTCCAACAGATATTAAAATCTAAGCTCCAACAAATCTCACTTTAACAAAGAGAAGAGTCTACAATGTAGCCAATGATTTAGCTGGCACACTGATTGAAAATCTCAGTCTATACTGCATAAAGGTCTCAATAAATATTCTTTAGGACTACTGAAAATTGGTTACAAAAATGATCTTCCATCTGAGATATTGGACACTTGTGCCATATGTGCAGGTACTATAGAAATTTTACCTTTTATAAGACAAAGGGCTTTTTTCTTGTGCCTTTCAAACTCAGTTAACATTGACCAGAAGCACATTTTACATTGTTTTATCACGTTAATAAATTCAAACCAATTGTCAAGTTATTGCCTGGAGTACTTTAAGCCACGGGCAGCAGATCATTCACACTTTCTCCAGAGCAGGTAATGAAGTTTGTTTTGTGCTATCAAAGCCACACAGTTAAGAATCTTCATTTTCTCTGTTTTACTGCGTGCATAGAAATGGTGGAATTTGAAAATATGCAAATGTCTATATAATGAGAACAAACTAATTACAGTAATTTAGAGCTCTCATTCATTGATTCATTCATCCAAATGTTTTTTTTATTTTTTTTTTATTTTAGGGGTTTATATTTCTCACAATAATATCCTGAAAGCCTTTAAATAAATACAGCTGTCTCTTTATAGTTTTAACTCGAGATTTTAAAGACTATTTTTTTCAAGAATGCCTTAACTTTTATCCTATAGTACCAAGACCCCAAAGTCTTATGATAGCGATAGATCTACAAAAATATGTTCCTCAGTGTAGTGACACATATCAGTTATAAATCTGGCATCTATTTATAGGTAAACAGATTTTAATTTTTATTTATGTCTTTAAAGTGACAATACCAGAATGGGTATTATTGTAATAGTGCTGCTGGAATTAGGACACCCAGAATTTAAGCTATGGTTGTGTCAAGAGGGGGTCTTTACATTTGCCCAGGAACATGATATGCGTGAGATGTCCATTACCCACGCATTCACTCCCCAGGTGGCTAGAGTCCAGTTGGGACATCTGAAAGTTATGCTCTAATGTTAACTGCTAATTTATCTAACTCGGTTGCAATATCCGGTTAGAAAGTGTGGCTTCCGAAAAAGGGATATTTGAAAGTTACTTTTCGAATGTCCCTTTTTCCGAAGCTTACACTTTTAGAAATTCTTTTTTATGAATGAGTGAGTGTGCCGTTCAGCATACTCACCCATTCACTTTCAAAAACAACAGATCACTCCACTGCACTTCCGCCGCTGCTCGCCAGACCGAGTAAAGACTTTCTGCGGGGTTAGGGTCAGGCTGTAGGGGAGGGAGGGTTAGGGTCAGGCTGCAGGAGAGGGAGGGTTAGAAAACATTTTTTTATGAATGAGTGAGTATGCCGTTCACTTTCGGAAACAACAGATCACTCCGCCGTATCTCCGCCGCTGCTCGCCGGATCGAGGGGACAGGTGAGTAACGTCTTTCTGCGGGGTTAGGGTCAGGCTGCAGGGGAGGGAGGGTTAGGGTCAGGCTGCAAGTTAGGAAGGGTTAGAGTCAGGCTGCCAGGAAGGAGGGTTAGGGTAGTAAGAGGGGAGGGTTAGGGTAAGAATTAGGGGAAGGAGTAGGAGACTTTTTTTTTTTACACTTTTCAAAGCACCGAAAGCTCAGTGCTTTGTGGATGGATTGCAATGCCTCCTCAAGGTATATGTAATCGAAATCCCAGCCAGTTCTCAACTGGCTGGGGAGGAATGGCTGATTCCAAAATCGGCTATTCGGACCGGAGCCCCACACCCATAGGCAATTATTATGAACTGGTGACACATGAGGAGGAGGAGGAGTTGGAGGATAAGGAAGAAAAAGAGGAGACAGAAGAGGATAAATGGGAAGAAGACAAAAGGTTTAAACTATCACAAATTTGAACATATAGCTTACAATCAAGGATGTCCTTTTTGCACCTTGAAGTGTTTTATTCCGTAGGGAAGGATTACATTCATCTATAACTGAACAAAATATATAGATCGGTATTAGCTCAGCAGTATCAAACAAAACACATAATACATTCACTGCAAGCTGTGGTGAGCGGCATTCTCAGAAGACACTGAGACAACTTACTGAAAATTTTAGTGCATGGATGCAGCTTTTAGAGAAATGGTCCATGAAGTAATTAGAGAAATGTTCAATGCCAATCATGGGCCGTATTCAAAGAACCATTTCCTTAAAAGTACGCAATTATACGCACGGCCGGTGCAGGCCAAACCCCCTCACACCCATGACACACCCCTCTCTCGGCCGTGTTGGTGACTTACGAGTCCATAGACCACTTGTAACTTTCCGTCAGCAGTTGAGTGTGTATATGTGTCCTCCGTACATGCGATTCATGTAAGTCCCGCCCACATACCTTCATTTAAATGTCGTACCCCGCCCATTTTTATTTAAATTTTTACTTGCATATTTTAGATCCGCATATCCGAACGTATGTACTCAAGTGCGATTCACAAGTTCGTCCGTGAGGCACTTATGCGCATATAGTCTACGTATATTATGTAAAAAAGTTACTACAAATGCGCAGTTGAAACATTCCTAAAAATACGCACGCAACTCGCCGTGAAAATGGTTCTCTGAATACGCCCTCATATTACTGGACAAGAGCACTGTGCTGAATTTGCACAAAAGTACGATGACCTTAGCTTGCATTGAACGAACTAGTGGTGAAAAATCGCTAGGTTTAATGGAAGCAAGAAACCAGTTTCCACTAATATCCTGTGTAGCTTACTGTACATTCACCTGTGAAACCAATGATGATTTTTAGACATGCCAGGATTTCTCAAAAGGCTTTGACTGACAGAGCAACAGCGGGATTGAAAACAGTAGGGTGTATAATATTAAAATAACTCTGTTCAACACCCTAGCGGTCCACTGAGCTCTGATCTGTAGTACATTGCAACAAATGTAAAGATACCATCATAAGCTTTAAAATAGCATGATACTTTACAAAGCTTTAATGTAAGGATCAATAATTCAAGCTGGTGTGACACATTTTATCCTTTGAACTCTACAGTAGGAGAGTTTGTAATGCACTGTAAACGTAAAAATAAAAGGCTCCTTTTTAAGAGCCATTGTTCTGCGCTGGTCCCAAGGGTAAAAAGAGAAGCTCTTTTATCACTTTGTATATTATTATAGAAGATACATATTTTCATATATAT
>WWET01001424.1:100800-117986 GCA_011038615.1 Limnodynastes dumerilii | reverse complement strand
TGTTTATCTGTGGTGCTTGAATATCCGGTATGATTATAGTATTATTATTGATTCATTGGCTTTCAAAAAACCCTCCTGGTATTATGATTCTTGGTCTTGTAGACGTGTGCTTTCCCCTCTTTTTAAATAGTTCTAATACTCTCTTAATACCCTCTTTATTATTAATATACAGATTTCTAAGTGATGTGTTTGGTCCAAAAAGTTTTTAAAAATAATTTAAAGTAATTGATTTATACCACTACGTATTAATTTCTATAGATCTTTAATAAGTATTGAGACAGACAGGTATTCTAATTTCTAGCACCTGATAGTCAATTTGATTAGTATTAATTTTAAGTAATATATATTTTAACAAATGTGTGTCCCTAAAATTGGAACGGAGAATAATATCTAATTTAATTTATAAGAATGATGGTTCTGAATTTAGAAGTCCGGGAGAACTCTGCTCTTGCTAGGAGATGAGATGTGTAATGTAAGCCACCACAAAGAGATTTTTTTACTGAACCGTATAAGCCACTCGTTTAAGTATAGTCGAAAAAAGATGTAAGCTATGAGGTACCTTTTGAAAAAATTTAGTACAGATACAGCCGTGCGGCATACAACACTAATTTAGTTGTTTCCTCGAGCTCTATAAACAATATGATAGTCCGGCGTTAACTATTAGGTGATTATACATGAGCGAAAGAAAAAGAAAAATGAGTCAAAGGATGTATTTGAAAAAATATATCACGCTCCTGGACTTGTTTTTTGGGGATATATATATATATGTAAAGAAACGGTCCTTTTAACTTTTTTGCAATTGTTTTATTGTTGTATTTTTTATTGTTGTAATTTTCAAACTTTCTTGTAATTTATTTTGTATACCAAAATGTAACTATTTATATGAATAGGTTAGTACAAAATGTGGCAATATGCCCATTATGTCTTGATCATAAACTTACTGATCCCCTGATATTAGATATTTTATACTGAACTTTATATTTAAGTTTTTAAGGACATTGGTCTGATAGTTATAAATACCCCTCAGTAGTCTCCCACTCTATTCCCCTGACAAAGTCCGATACCGGATGAAACGCATAGGGGCGGGAACACCTTCGATCACTCACACTGCCAGTGTCCCTCCCGGATGCCGTTCACATAGACAGAGTTCCCGAGCTTCCTGTAAATTACCAATTGGCGGCGAGTATACCGTGATTGCCACGAGGCTGACTACATGCTGTTTATATTTTTTGTTCTGGTACGTTTTTAAGATTAAGCTGATTTGCTGAATAAAAAAGGTTAATGCACCATGAAGCGCTCCTGTCCTTTTCCTAGATAGATAGATAGATAGATAGATAGATAGATAGATAGATAGATAGATAGATAGATAGATAGAGGTTTTTTCTAGTTTTTTTTAACAAGCTGAGAAGGAGGGCAAACCAACAACAGGTCTCGGAATAAGATACAGCCCTTACTATAATTTTAAATGACATATTTATAGTTATCAGACTGGTTAAAGATAGATTTGGAAAGTAACATGACAATATTAATGCACCAACAACCTCCCACCCAATAAAAAAAACTAACACAAATCAAAAACTGTACAAAGCTAAAAATACATAAATAATTGAATATGTTCCTGAAACATCTCACCGTATTAAGCTTCTGCATGAAAAAAAAAAACGGAATTACTGCGCTTTTTATTTTTTTTGTCTTAGCAAATTTTGGTTCATTATTAAACAGCAAACGGCATAATGCCCGGGCATGCATGCATCAGACAAACCACTCACACAAATAAAGAGACGGACACCGATAGCTTGGGTTTAAACCAGGGAACATGGTAATTTATTTTAACTTGACTAAATATATTGGAGGATTCATCTAACGGGAAACTGACTCAAAGCGAGTCATTATAAAGGCAGTTAGGTGGCACTAGAAGCGGTGGGGTCCAGCAAAATCCCACCTTTAAAGAGGTCAACCACCTTGACCTCGGCGCTACTCTCCTTTGTCTGATCCTCCAGCAGGACACTCGGCCCGTTCCCAAAGGGGCTCGACCTTTCGCAATCTGATACCCCCCATCCACTGGCTGTGTTGCTATCTGATCCGATAGCAACACAGCCATCGGACTTCCTTATCTCGCACCAACCACAACAACTAAATAAATGGAGGAAAACAATAAAAGGAGGAGAAAGAAAGTAAGGAAAAAGATATAGATATATAAAATTATATATGAGCAAATGACAGACAGCGATAAAGATATGAAGAATAGAACTACAGACAGGAGAAAGACAATGAGAGAAACAAGTAAAGTAATAAATGCAACACTCAGCCTTCCTGTGAAAATTCCTGCAGCAAGTGACCCCCCCCCCCACACTGAAGCTATTTAATATCATCCCCCCCCCCACCCATATCCCAACTCCACCCCCCAAACCATATCCTATCCCAGCCCAGACACCCATATTACTTAACCCTTTGCCTCCTGCATGCCTGTCCATGTCACCTGACTGCTGTTTAATAACCTGCGGTCCTATGGGGCCCTTGGTTCTCATAACATCATTTTATTGTAATGCTGCAAATTGACTTAAACTGCCTCTTTCATCACAACTGGGGACAACATCTTACAGGTTGCATGTAAAGTGGCACAGTACAGTTATTTGAAATGCTGTATCATTACGTTTCTGCAGTAAAGTTTGGGTTTTGAACATGCATTTTATGTTCTGAAGTTATTTTTAGGCTTTGTCTCCTGTCAGACAGAATTGTTGTACCGGTCATGGAAAGTGTCAGCAACAATACAGGGAGAACCGATGGCAGGTCCTCGGGCATTGCTCTAAGTCAGAAGTACCAGATGTCAGACATTGCTATGTAAACCTAAACCATGTCCTAGAGCTTGCAGGCCTTGTGTCACAATAGTCAGCTTGCCTATGGTTTGCCACATCATCAGGTTGGTTTATACTCCTGTATCTTTATGAACTGCTTGCAGAACTTTCATTTATTTGCAATATAAGCACAGAGAATTCCATGGATTAGTCAATGTCTTAACAAAAGCAGCCTCAAATTGATTGATACTGGTTACTGCTACACATGGACATTCAGATGGACAAGTGAGAACAAAATACTAGCAAAAAGTAAAACAAAAAAATCACAGGATAAAATCAATAAATACAGAAAAGATATATTAGGTGTGAGCGTTTATAAAACCAAACTATTCATAGCCTGGATACAGCAGAAAGGTTTACATTTTCAAACTTTTCCTAACTATTATATAATTTGCTATTTAATATTTACTAAAGTGTGTATAAACACCCAGTATGAGCTTTATTACACTAGTAAAATAATAAAAAGTATAAGCACAATGTATGTGTTATACTTTATTATAAAATATATAGCTATTAATCACAAATAAAACCAGTAACATTATTCCAGGGTCACTATAGTTCACATCTTGGGACTACTACTGTTTTAATTTAGTGCTGTGGCACTGCCTGTCATTTTGCAATGTGGGATATATTATGGGTCTGGGAATGGCACACTATAACCATAATATAAACCACATCTTAAAGTATGTGTTATTCCCAGATCCATAATATATCCCGCATGTGCTTTATATAGTGTACCATGACCACAGACGTGTAATATTAGGGAGACAGGAAGGGCGATAGGTAATGGATTGGGGGTAGGAAGAGACGTGTGTCATGTAAAGAGGGGAGGAAGGGAGATGTGTAAATGTAAGGGTGACAAGGGATGGAGAGAGCAGAGAGGGGGGAAGTGTATTGGAGAGGGGGCATGAGAAGGCAGGTATGTCATTAGAATGTCATTAGAAGGTTGAGACCGAAAAGACAGACATGTAACAGAGGAAGGGAAATATGTAATGGTGGGGGGGATGTGTAATGGCGGCTATCTTCATTTTCTCCACAGAATTTCAGTGCTGTAAGAATCTACGTAAAGCACAAAGAGGAGAACCCAAAAATCAATAATCGTTTAAATAAATTTTGTTGCTGCGGTTAGCAGATAATCTGCTTGGGTGTACAGTTAACAGACATTTTGTTGTACTCATTTTAAGTGTAAAAATCTGTCTGTCTGTCCTTGCAGTTCTGCTCCTCACCAGAGGAGTCGCCAGACCTACCCATGCTCCTGATCGCAGTAGTGCTGTTCACCAGTAGTGCTATTGCTGCGGCTCTGGTTTTCCAGCCAGATATCACGCAGTTTGCCTGGCTCATAACACTATATGGACTGCATCTTGGTTCTGAGGTTAAAACCTGCCATCTTATCACTCAGTGCTAGTCTATCAATATTGCCTAGCACTTTGTTGTATTTTGTATCATTGCCTAGCAATTTGTTGTATTTTGTATCATTATAATAATATACTATTACCCATTACTTTTGCCATACCCCTCCAGGACTGCTTATGTGGTGAGGGTATGATTCTTTATTTATGCCTATGTATTTAACCTATTTACATCTTATTCCACTGGCTTACTCCTTCTATCAGCCTGTTTCTGAAAACATTCCACTTGTTAACTATATTTTTTTATATACTGAATCAGTTCTATCTGATTACATGCATTTACCTGACCTATTTTCTGCTTTCTTACCAATGCTTGTAGTCAATAAACTTGTTTTCACAAGATTTAAGAACCATCTTGAAATTAAGAGAGGAAAGTTGCTCCTGGGCTAAACCATGTTGATTTCAGGGGGAGTCAAGTTAATTGTATTCTTTGCATGCAGGGATATATCTTTGAATTGCTTACTACATACACATACTGACCAGCTTTACTATCGCACTGTTATTTGGACTTGGGATAGGAAACATCACCTCTCAACTCTAATACTGTTTGCAACAGATGAAATATGACTTCCCTGCAATCAACATGGTTTAAACTAAGAGCAACTTTCCTCTCTTAGGGCCTGACTCACAGTTAAGATTTTTTTGTGTTTTTAGGTGCGTATTTTTAAGAGGGTATATACTGCGCATGCGTAGTAACTTTTATACGCTATTTACATTAGACTTGGGAGTGCAAATGCCGTAATTCAGCAGTACGCACCTAAAGTCGCTAGGTTCGCAGTAACTTACACCAAAAGGGGCGTGCCGTGAATGATTAACACGGCAGATACGAAGATTGGGTGGGGGGGGGGGGCATTTAAATGACCAGAAGGAGGCCCGGTTATGTAGACACATTCATAATTAGACGCAATACGCACTCAAATGCGAACCTATAGTTAAGGGAGCCCAATGGCACTCGTAAGTCTATTAAGAACCTGAAAACGGGGGGTGCCGAGGGAGTTGCCTTGCTATTAGTTGCGTATATTTAAGAACGTGTATATTTAAGAACGTGTTCTTAAGTGTGAATCAGGTCCTTAGTTTCAAGCTCCTTCTTAAGACTGAATCAGGCCCTCCATGTGTATTGGCAAGTCTGACCAACAGGTATTAATCACAAGGCATGACTGCGTATTGTATATGCACAAAATTGTACATCCAGTTAAAACAACTTTCTAAGAAAATATTGATTGATTAGTTGGTCGTGCAGTTTGTAAAATCTGTGTACCCATCTTACAAATCCTTAAAAGATTTATCACTATAAATAAAGACAGCATGAAACATCAGAAGTGCGGTGCATTCAGAACAACTGTGTTAAAATGAGTGATGCTGCCACACTAGGTACATGATGTCCTGGCAGGAGAAGGCTGCCTATATTTGAGAGGAAGTGATTCACCCTGGCATCAAGTGTTTTCTAATTCTATGCAGAAACTGGGCATGGATTATATCAACTAAAGACTGGACACTTCCTCTAAATGTATTATTTTCTTATTACATATAATCTTTCCCACTTGTAATATATATAACTAAAATATATATGTACAAGATACTGGCTTTAACCAACAGTTATTACGACTGTTCCTTTAAAAAAAAGTATTGGTCTGGACTCACAGTTACTTGGTTTACGTCTTACGTACGTTGTTTTAAGAATTGAGCTACTACGCATGTGTAGCAGCTTATTATATACACTATCTAATACCATTTCTGCACGTAGATTAGTCTTTAGTACAGAAATGGTACGTAGATAGCGTAAATAAGCTCAATTCTTAAAACAGCGTACATAAGACGGAAACTACGTAACTGTGAATCCGGACCATTGTTATTAAATCACACAAGACCTGGCACTGTTCATTAAACAGTCTCCTGGAAACACCTAGTAACACAGACACACAAAACAGGTTTTCGGATTTCTGGTTATAAGGATAAAAGCATGTTTAAGGATTCATTAAGATGGTAATTTGCATATTGATGGAGAATAAATCTTGGCACAGATTTGTGAGTAGAACTTAAATGTTATGACAGTTTTAGGGCATTGTGCTCAACTATAGTCCAGAAGAAGTCATAGTTCAGGCTTAATTTCAGAGGGCATCTTGTCAAAACAATCACAGGTCTTACGTTTCTCTTCTAGAAAGATCTGGCAGTAGAAAGAGAAAAGACTATTTTTGTCTTAATGTTTTCTCCTTAAGGATGTAAAAAAATAGAAGTGGTCTTATCAGGAATGTGTGCCAGAGGTAAGAAGAGTCATGTATCTAGAAGGAGATGGAAACATATGGCATATTCTTGTAATTTTGATTGACATGCATGGAAAAGTTTGCTAGAGGACGTGTGCAGTGGCGTATCTACCATGGGTGCAGAGTGTGCAGTGCACTCGGGCCCCTGCAGATAAGGGGGCCTCCCGTGACACTCACCCTGCACCCAATGGAGGATCCCAGTACCACCTATATCTGTACACACGGTGATGGTCCCCACCAGCCTTCCGTTCCCAACAGTGCACTCGCAGCCTCACGCTCCTCTTCTGTTTGCAGAGCGTGAGGCTGCGCAGTGCACGCACGCTTGACATCCCCGCGTGATGCCCGCACGCAGTGCACTGTTGGGAATGGTAGGCTGGTGGAGACTGTCACCGTTTGTATAGATATAGATGGGGTTGGGAAGAAGGGGAGGGGGGCCCGTCTGCACAAGGGCCCCTTCATTTCTAAGCCCCGTCTGGGGGGGGGGTCTGCACACGGGCCCCTTCATTTCTAAAAAAAATGCCCCTGGACGTGTGGAATTTTTTTTCCTTGATTTGTGTTTTCCACTCTGAGCTCACGTTCAGAAAATAAGTAACCGTCAAACATTCGTAATGTAAAGAATAGTCAGTGTTTTCATTCCCTTCACTAAAGTTCACCTAGTGTTGACTTGAATCTCTAAACTGAGCGCAGCTGCAGAACACACAAGCCGCCGCTCAGCTTAAACGTAAATTAGCGACAGGTGATCCAGCATCAGCGGAGATCCAGAAGCGAAAAAAAAAAAGCTGAGAGGCTGAAAAGTAGACATAGTAGCCCCGATCCAGATCTGAATGCAAACGGTAGCGCATTCTGCGTGCTTTAATGGATGTATTGATACGTACAATCCACATGCACAACAGGATTGGAAGTAAATAACGGCATGTGGTGTATAGACAAAGCAGCAAACTCTCTGCTGCTATGTCTCCAAATCCACTCTGCAAGTGGAGGGTTGAATAACTCTGTACTCTAAAAAAAAAATTCAAAAATCCCAACAATACACGAGCAGTGATTTCAGTTCTGTGTAATATATTTTCCTAAAGCTCAGGGGTGCTAAATTTGCTTCTGAATGAGTGCCACCCTGACTTAGCCATTACGGACTGTATTCACAGTTAAGAGCGACAGATCCGCACCTAATTCATTTGTTCAGTCCCTAACCGGCCCCCCTGTTTTTAAGTACCTTATGGCACTTTAGCTGCTTAAGCAGGAAACTACGCACGCATAATGCCTCTCCCCACCTCCCCCCTACCACTTCTAACTAAATACTCCCCGAGGCGGCATTAGCGCCTCTTTCTAACTAAACTACTCTGTGCGGTCTTTAAAGTCAACCTAATTGGTACATATATTGTATAAATGACCTATTACATGAAGACTGGACACTTCCAATTAGGTACTTACATTGGGCCTGATCCAGACCTACGAAGATCGAGGATCGGGCGTCCGTAGTAGCAGCGTAGTAACGGCTGAGGGGCCGTTCCTTGCCGTTACTACGCAAAGTTTAGTGTAGGTAGGCGGGGGAAGTAGTGTAATGAGGGAGGGAGGGGTTTTACTAAATATGCTCCAGTCCCAGCGTATTTACCCTCGCTTACGCCAGCTGAAGTTAGGGTAGCCTTCAGCCGGCGTAAGCGAGAGTAAATACGCTAGGACAGGGGGGGAGTGTCGGTGGGGGGTGCATGCCGATACGCTGTGCTTTAGTAAGCACAGCCATCGGCGTAGGTCTGGATCAGGCCCATTGTCTCGAAGTATGAATATGGTCCTACCTGCAGAAGATAAAGTTTTTAGAACAAGTACAAGTCCTGGACGCCAGGGTTGCACTATACATTGTATCTGACATCCCTTTTTTAGTTCTGAGCATGCGCAGCAGCAGTATCATGCAGAGAATCCCGCCAGCTGAAGTATGCTCAGATCTGGATCCGGGCCAGTGACTCAAACTTCTTATGTGTTTAGTTAGATTGTCATGAAATTGAACTCCATTCACACCAAACCAACCAATTTATTTATTTTCCCCTCTGTGATTCCCAGAGGGGAGAAGCAGCTAACAGGCTCCAGGAGGCTTTATGATGTAATTTGTGTCTATGCTCCGGATCACAGCAGGTGCAACAATAATATTTCAATTTGCATAAAAATATCAAATCAAATTAGTAGCAGGAGCTGGAAGTAATCTGAGTGGGTGGCTGCTCTCTCAGCTGTCCAGTAGTGTTGCCTGTAATTAAGGAAACTCTTGGATGTTCCAGGACTGTTGGCGTGTATATAAATTCCATTATCAAAGCCCTTCATGCAATGTTTAGACAGCAGCAGTTTTGTGTGGGTGGTAAGCAGTATTTCCCATAGGTTTTATGGTATAGTGACTAAGCATATAATGTGTTTAGAATACCACATCAATCTAAAATACCCTTCTGGTACGTCTCTACATTAAAGACTATGCCCCAGCTAATAAGGGCTACTGAAATTATTGCATTATTACATGCTTGGGTTGAGCTGCCACCGCTTCCCCCATTAGTCATATGGGCCTTCAATCATATCTCAAGAGTTTCAAAGAAAAGTATATTTTTGCTGTATTTCAGTCACACTCCATGTATTAAAGCCTTATGCTAAATATTGTTAAAACAGTTTTTCATGTTATTTCTGTCTATATGTGCGTGTGCATGTATGTGCGTGTGTATATTACCCTTCATTTCAAGGATATCTGCAGTATGCATTTTATGACATTTTTATCTTCCTGCCTTCATTTTTTTCTCTTTTCATCTCCTGGAAAAGTAAAGAAGTGGTGACGGATGAGGCAGGGACCTATCATCCATCTTGAATGGACAGCTGGAGCTTTTGCATGCAAATGAAACCTATCATTCTTGTCAACCTAAAGTCATAGCACCAAAGACTGCAGTCCGGGGCCAATTAATATTCCATGACCAATCAGTCCACTCATGCACGGCCATCTACAGTGCAGTGCAATCTATCGGACAAGACTTATTAGCTACAGACGGCCTATGTTTTCATATGCCCCATGGAAGGGAAAATACATCTTATTTAATGTTAAAGTCTTCACAGCCAAACAAAACTTTTTAGACTGAGCTAAAACAAGGCCAGAGAAGAGAGACTCTATAAAAGTATACTTCCATATCGGCCCCAATTTTTTCCAGAATACACAATGCTTTGTCTCTGTACATTCTTTTCCAACATTTTATGGAATTTTAAATAACTTTTTAAACATTTTATATCAAAAAAGATTATTGATATTGAAATGAACGCAGCACAATATGTACACAAAACAGGCTTACTGTACATCTATATCAGAGCAAAAGCTGTTCTGATTGGCTGAGTATAAATCCTTTAAGGGAAATTAAATGAATTAAATGAATTAGCCATCATTGTGACTTCAGCTACATGCTCTAGTTGATATATTTTTAACATTAGTAAGAGAATTTCTCTGATTATTACTACTTTTGGTAATGCTTTTAATTATAAGAAGTTTGACTTAATGCATTTGATCAGACATTAAATAAGTGTGTCTGCTCACATGACCGCACATTGGGGCTGATCCAGAGCTACGGCCGCAAGCGATCGTACACCGATCGTAAGCGAAAATTCGGCAGAAAAAACGCACTACGCATGTGCAGTATGACAACTTCCGGTCGACCAAAGGACATGAGCGTACAGCGAGCGTATTTTCAGCGTATTTTTCGCTCAAGGGGCGTGTGTTTTGTACGACGATAGTCTGGACGCTCGAGTTACTACACAGAGGCGGGGATAGCCATTTAAATTGTACAGTATGGGCGTGCTAAGCCCAGTATGACCAGCGTATCGGTACGAAAATTCGCACGTATGCTGGAAAATCTTAGGGTAGGGTTCAGCCGCCGTAAGCAGGTACAATAAATGGGAGTGTTATGGAGCGTGAAAGTTTATACGCCCGGGCAAATGTACGCTACGCTCGCGGGCGATTGCGGTCGTAGGTCTGGATCAGGCCCATTGCATCCAATCCTGGTCGCCTCGTCAGGTCCAATGATTTTTAAACCCGCTTCAAAGTCAGGAGACCCAACTACAGTACCAATCACCTGGTAAATATACAAGTGTGTACATACCTGAAACTGCTTTATTTAGTTCTTCTCCCAATTCTGACAATTGTTTCTGACAGATTGTTTCAGTGGATGCAGGAGGGAGTTATGTTGTAAAATTGGAAAAGTGTGCATGCATGAATTGGGTGCTATAGGATTGTGTGAACAGTTTGGTCTAGAGGTGGCTTTGTAGAGGATTTACCCATTTTTGTAATGCTGGATATACACTTACAAAATCAGTCTGAAAGCAAGGGAAATTGTGCTGTAGGAACACAGGACTGGAACCTTGGGCAGATCATTTGATCACCACTGTGTAGTCCTATAGGATTAGCAGGGTGGTTTGGTGTAGGAATCCAAGACACACTAAGATGCTCAAGGACACTAATTGGCAGGTGAAGAAAACCTGTTGATCTGACAGAAGGTGCACAATGAATGAGAGTTAAATACATACCTAGGACCAGATTCACACTTAAGAGAAAGTTAGGTGTGGCCGGGTCTGCACCTAACTCTCCTGTCCTATAACGGAGGTCCCCCTGTTATAGTGTCTATTACGTCATAGACACTATAACAGGGGGACCTCTAGTGATCGAGTGGTCATTAGCAACGGCACCCAAAACAGGAAGGAGGGGGACATCATGTCAAGAGACTGAGGAGGCCGAAGAACATCTTCTAACAACGGAACAGCATCTTCAATCTAGAGGACCCGATCTACAAGCAACAGGAGAAGATCTACTAGCAACATATCCAGTTCATCTTGCAAGATGGCAGGATCTTCGATCAAGTCATCCCAAGACAGATGACTGCCAAACAGTGAATCTATACTACACTATATTCTTTGTACACATTTACACAATACCTTATACATAGGTTTATTTAGTACAGAGTGGCCACCATTATAGTTAAAACAAACACAGGGGGACATATTAGTTATATCGTTTTTATGTTTAAATATTTACTGTTTATTCGGGCACATTATGTATGTTTATTGGGGTAACTGTTGTTTTTTTTTTCAAATTACACATCATCATTTGATCACTTGTCAGGCTGACGCTTATAGTACTATAAGGCTCTGCATGGCCACAAACACATGGCCATGTTGTGCCTTAAAGTACTATATGTGTCTGAATGATAAGGGATATAATTATGCAGCACATCATTTTTACATTATGAAAAACACATGTCAAAGATGTTGACATGTGTTTTTCAGCTAAAGTGTGTCGCCTTCTATGAAAGCGACACACACAGGAGGTGATTTTTTATTCAGCGCTTTCAGGCCAAACTAGAGGCGATTTAGTAATATCTTTAATCTTTCAACTTTAGTGAATCCGGCCTGTGCTATGTTTGACATGGCAAAAATCTGGAACCTTTTTTGTCTGCGATGTTTGCCATGTTGATTTTGCTAAAGGCTAAAGTCCTGGGACTTTGCCTTTAGTGAATGCGGGGATGGCATAGGTGCGGTAATGCAGTTAAGTTCCTAAGTACTATCCCTATGCATTCAAATGCGAACCTAGAGTTAAGGGAGCCCTATGGCACTCGTAAGTCACATAAGAACCTGAAAACCGGGGGCGTGCTAAGGGAGTTTCATTGCTATTAGATGCATATATTTAGGAACCTATCACATTCTTAAGTGTGAATCAGGTCCTATAAGACTAACTTAATAGTTATACCTCCATACAAGTATGTGTCTCAATGCGGAACAGTTTACATCAGGCATAGGTAACTTGTGACACCAGGTGTTGTGAGACAAATGTTCCAGCATGTTCCAACAGTATTGGTATAGCAGATATATGGAAAAGAATCATGGGACATGTAGTTTCATAACAACCAGAAGCTATAGATTGCCTATGCCTGCCTTATATTAATGGCAGCATGATCTGTTGCACAATGAATACTTGGCACATTTGTTTATTGCGCTTCCAACCAAAGTTTAAAATTTTACTTTTAAGTTTCTATAAACATTACATAAGCATTTATCATTATTATTAATATTATTATTAAAAACTGGGTTTTGAATAACACTCAGTTCAGCAACACATACAATAGTCTAACATGCTTGTTGAGAAGATCATTGCTTGATTTTAACAGATACTGGTGAACTGCTGAATCTGTCCATTTGCAAGTAACCAATAAACAAAACGAGTGATGACCTTGTTAATGACCAAAAAATGCAACATTGTACACTCAGGGTGCAAAAAAACAAAAGAAAATAAAAACCTTCCAGATGATTAACAATAGTTTATTAAATAAAACAAAATAAATTAATTAATTAAAAACTAAAATAATCATAATAAAATTGCCAGTCTAACAATTCATTTATAGGATATAATCAATGTTAAAACCTAAATGGAAGTCTCTCACCCTTCAAATAGGACAATGCATATAACCAGAGTGAAGTAAGGTGGATTCAGACATTGGTTCATAAAATGATACATTAGCCCTTTTGTATAATACATTTTTAAGTGTCCACTAAATTAACAATGTGCACTTTATGACGGGTGCTAAAACTCAAAAGATGACACTTGGGTAATATAGTTATAAACAGCTTAGTCACTCTTTATAGTGCACCAAAGAAAAGAATCCAGAAGATAGTGGGGTAAGTTACTCTGTTTAAAATGCATTATGAAACCACAGAGTAGGACTAGGTAATGAGACGGTGGGTGGTTTGGTAGTTAGTAATGGCACATAAACAAGTGGTATGAGGAGTGACCTTACATTAAGGAGCCTTATGTTTGATGATGGTCGGCTGATGCAGTCGGCTGGCTGTGGGGATCAGTCACCCCTTCTCTCCTTTTCTCTCCTTGGCCCTCGCTTTCAATCAGTAGTATATTGCTGGGAAAAGGTCCGTCCATACACTTGGAAGTTGACCGAATCCAAAACCCGCCCCCCCTCTCTCTCTCTCTCTCTCTCTCTCTTTTTCTGTTGCTAAAGTTCTCATGCCGCAAATGGAGAGATGCCGAAACTGCAATTTAAAAACTCCAATCGAGCAAAAAATGTAGTTAGCTGGCAAAAACAAGGTACCTCAGATCTGAGTAAAGATTAA
The DNA here is from genome assembly GCA_011038615.1 of Limnodynastes dumerilii. NCBI lineage: Eukaryota > Metazoa > Chordata > Amphibia > Anura > Limnodynastidae > Limnodynastes > Limnodynastes dumerilii. Next base: position 104,342 of record WWET01001424.1, on the reverse strand, counting down.
TAACACTTCTGACGTGTTTCATCCAGTATAGGATTTTTTCAGAGAAATAAATGTGTGTCTGTTTCTGTTTTCCTGCTATTTGTGGGGGTTGCCACATCTTGACCTAACCATGTCTTGTGTGAATATTTATTTTATTGAACAGGTTCACCCCTAGTGCCACTGAATTGGTTTTTGTTGTTTTTTTTTGCAAGAAAGCAAAAGATTGATATATCACTAATGGCACTACATTAAAAGCTACTGAGGAGGAAATGGGATTTAGGATTTCATGTGACTTAAAGTTACCTAAGTACTGTAACAAAATAAACAAGAAATGCAGATGCTTGATTGCATGGAGAGAGGTATTGGCACCAGAAAAACAGAAGTAGCGATGCCCCTTTATTGGTCATTGGTAAAGCCTCATCTAGAATACTGAGTCTGTAAGCCAGATCCAGACCTAAATGCACTTTAAGTACGATTGCGTAGCGTATTTACTCGATCGTAAGTATTATGCACTCCCCTGGGCACTCCCCTCTGACGCTTGTAATTTAGCTGTTTTATGACTACCAAACCCTACCTTAACTTTTCCAAGCGTATACCACGCTCGTACGTAGCGTCCCGACGGTCGTAACTGCCAACCCAATGTGCAATTTAAATGGCTCCCTCCACCTCCATTGCGTAAATACAGCTAGCGTAGGGTTGACACGCCCTTTCATACGTAGTTACAAAATAGTTACGAGTGACCAGAGTTACGATGCGTAACATCTGCCGTGCGCATTCGCAGAACGTACAAACAGTCAAAGTTACGCAATCAGCTTGCGTAACTTCGCTGTCGTACTTAGTTCTGGATCTGGCCCCGTGTCTCTTTAAAGACATATATACATTATGTAAGAATGTAAATACCCGCCTATTAAGATGTTGACAGACAGGTCCTAGTGAGAGATATTAAAACTCACAGAGATTTGTGGTTCGATGAAACCAGATGTGGAAATAACTTGAGTCTGAGACAGTATTAGTTAATTAAAAATTGTGGTTTACTATAGCTCTGTGGATTTTAACTTTACAAGTAATCACAATATTACTTCAGCACATTGCAATACATTAATCTTAAAGCTGATACATTTCTTAGAACAATTTCAACACAATATGTTTCACTCTTATAGCTCAATTATATTGGCTACACCAACTTTTATGTTACAGAAGAAAAAAGAAATAACTTCCAACTTTCATTTAAATATATTATTCATCAAAAGGTCTACTCAGATCAAAATTGTACACGTACAATAAATTACTTATAAAATACCACCAAACTTCATACAAAATGATCTAACAACTTATTCAAGACAGTTAATAATAGTGAAGTTCATACACATTTAAAACATTTAAATTGAAGCTATCACTATAGATCGTAACAGAGTTTTTACCAGCTATTAACATAAACTATTAAATGTTATGGCTAATAATACTACATTAGCAAATGGTGTCTCAATACATCACATTAACCTATATAATAATCTTACAGTTCTGTACCCAATGAAATTTACTTATACTAACAATTTCTTTTACTTCTATAATATTTTCCTAGTGTTAAAGGATAATTCTTGTGTCTTTTCTTCTCAAACTCTCCTCCTCCAGTATCCTATCACCTCCAGCTCCACTCCGTCTCAGCTTTCCCCTCCTCAACAGACAATTCTGACAGTTCAGCTTTAGGTGATCACAGTCACCTCAGCGCTTCACTAACTTCTCCCGACAGTCTCCGGACCTCTCTCCTCTCGGTTCCGTGTCTCAGCAGTAATCCAGATCTCTGGCCAGCTCTACTTCACCGCTTAACTCCCTTTCCTCACAAGCTAACAGCTCCGTTTTACTCCTGTCTTCACACTTTCTCTGTTTCCACACTCCTTCACTACAACTTTCCTTCAACTCAGCACCTCACCAACTGAACCCCTTCTTCCTTTACCGCTTTTTTCCCTTAGCCTCGCGCTGCTGTCAGAAAAGTCCAGAACCCCCGCGTGCCATTCCTGTCCTCGAGACTCAGACAGCTGACTGTTGCCTAGCAACAGTATACACAATCCAGTATCAAAGGGATTCTCCCCAACCTTTTTGCAGGTACAATTAATATAATATTTTAAGCATTTTTTAATCACCTAATACAGGGGCACCACAATTACAGAAAAAAAGAGCAACTAAAATGGTCCATGACATGTGTCACACAACATGCCAAGAAAGACTAGAGTAAACTAACAGGTATAGCTTTGAGCAGAGAAGAGAGATCAGGGAAATAATTGCAAGTTTTAAATATATCAAGAAGTGAAACTAGGTAGAGGGGGGTGGCAGAGAAGAGGTGTATTAGTATAAGCTGGAGATGATTGGTTCTGGGGAAATGTGTAGAAAAATTACTTCACTGAATGGGTAGTTAATAAGAGGAATAGCCTCCCATCTGAGGAGGTTGAGACTAACACAGTAGAACAGATTAAACATGTTTAGGTTAAATTTAAGGATATCCTAAAACTCAAACTAGTCTGTGGGTCAAAAATTGTCTAGGGTCATAATAGTTTTAAATAAACAACTGGTCAGACTGGATGGGGCTTGTGGCTCTTATCTGCCATCACTAGCTATGGACTTGATTCAGATCTCTGAACAATTTCCCCTCTCTCAGAAGGACCCTACCTTAACCTCTTGGCACGGATCTGCGTCCACATGAAACTGCTGCTCTCCTCTCCAGGCCCTTCATTTGCATGTCTAACTCTGCCTGTCTGGCAGGGTCTAGACATATGGATTTGAAGTGCCTGCCCCTTCTACAGAAGTTCTTCCGTATGGAGCGTTGTTAACTAAAGACACGTAAAATCTGGCACGCGCATGCCCCAATCTTACATGTCAATGGGACTTGCACAACAGACTTGCGTAAGTCCTCTTAGGGAATTATTTCTGAGTCAGGCCCTATGGACCTGATCCCGAGTTACGCTGTGCCGTGGTTCGTATTTGCGGCCAGCGTAGCTCTAATGCATCCCCCGACACTTAACCTATGGTTGGCGTAATTACGCACTATTACGCCGGCTGAAGGATACCCTAACTTCAGCCGGCGTAAAAATGTGTAATTACGCTGGCCACATGAACGTAAAGCCCTAACCCAGCCCTCCCCTCCTAGTTTCCATCCCTCCCCCTGCCTACCTTGTAGTTACGGAGCAGCCCGCCCCTTCCTCCGTAACTTCAGCGTAGTTATGGAGGCACGATCCGGAGCCCAGAAAAAAATGATTACGCCGGGCAACATCTGCTCGGCGCATGGATCGGCAAAAATGCCGATCCTATGCATATGGACGCCGTGATTACGGCGGCAGCCGTAGCTCTGGATCAGGCCCTATGTTTCCATGTTCTGTGATTACACGCCTAATACAGGCTCATCCTTAATAATACACAGATATAACAGAGAAAATCTGAAAATGGCAAAATCTATACCAAATATAAGTCCATGGTGACATGATGCATCAATCAATCAATCGTATTATGAGATTATAAATGGAATGTGTACAGATAGAAAACCAGTTAATGAGACAACAGACCTATTCTTC
>WWET01001424.1:51579-80721 GCA_011038615.1 Limnodynastes dumerilii | reverse complement strand
GCCACATCGCAATGCAGCCATCCAATGCTGTGTTTAAGTCTCCACATGCAGGGCAAACCCACTCATCATGTTTACGACATACGCATGTTGGGTGGGCATAGCTCTGGTAATCGCACAGTAAAGACTTGGCTAAACCCTTATAAGCAATTCAGTTTTACTTTTGGCAGAGTTCTGAACACGTAAATCCCTTCCGCACATAGGCGTGCAAGGGGGGTGCACTGTTTTCCTTTGTGCAAAAGCTGTGGCAGTCCCCGCTATGAAAATGCTATTTTAGAAATAGACAAAGCTAAAGATAATTAGATATAGATGTCTCTATTCAAAAATAGCGTTATTTAGGAAACACTTTTTATGAATGGGTAAGCATGTAGACCCGTTATACCGATCGGACAGGTGAGTAGCACTCTATTTTGAGTTTTAAAGTTAGGGTGCAGGAAGGGGAGTCTTTGGGTTAAACGGCGAGGGGAGTCTCAGGGTTAGGCTGTGGGGAAGGGAAGGTTAGGGTCAGGCTAGGTGGAAGGGAAGGGAGGGTTCGGGTCAGGCTGTGGAGAAAGGAGGGTTAGGGTAATGCTGGGGTGCAGGAACGGGAGTCTTTGGGTTAAACTGCAGAGAGGGGAGTCTTAGGGTCAGGCTGCGGGGAAGGGAGTCTTAGGGTCAGGCGGCTGGAAAGGGAGGGTTAGGGTCAGGCTGTGGGGAAGGGAGGGTTAGGGTTAGGATTTGGATAAAATATTGGAGTTAGATTCATAGGGCCATAGACAGAGCTCCACCCGCATTGCAAATGCGGCCGAAGGTTTTCCATATGCTCTACTGCGCATGCGCAGGAATTATGTTACGTAATCTACGTTACTTGTTGCTCTGCATACGGCCTATAATTACTATTTGCCACTGCCTGTTCGTCCTATGGAAAATTAATTGCTTTACCTCGGTGAGGCAGAAGCAATGGATTTCCCCAGAAACTTTGGATATGGCTGGGAGAGAACGGCCCTTTTAAAACAGAACTGGAGACGCACACCCGTGCAAAAGTTAGGATACAAAATTCTGGACATTCAGCACCATATCAGTTAAGAACATACAGAATGTGCTTTTAGTTCAGGATCCGGTCCATAGTACTCTAAAAGTATGACTGATTGTCGTGCGGCGACAGATGCTTGCAGCTTTATATGCATACAACTTTAACAGAGCTTTAGCATAAATAAAGCTTTCCAACAAATGATTTAAGGACATGTTTACAGTTGGATGAATGAGCTGAATCATGCTAAATATTACTGTATGCAAAAATTGTAATGTACATCCATCCAATAACAAAATAAAATAAAATAAAAAATGGGTGTTCCCTGAAACCTGGCGTGCATGAGAAGTCAGGTCAGTATGCGTGATGGAGGCTGCACAATTTTTTGGTCAGTGTGTTTATAGCTACTTTTTGAGGGGTCTGAACAAACAACCCAGCACTGTCTAAAATGATAATCACGCTAGTCATTTACACTCTGTTGGCATGGAGCCGGAGGTCTGGAAGTCCACACAGAAGATGGACTGCACTCCCCAGACATTCCTCTGACTCATTCGGAATTCTAGACATTTACAGTATGTGTCCAAAACTCTACCTTAACTTCTGAGCACAGATCTGTATCTGTCCAAGTGGAGATCCATGTGAAATGCCTTAATTTCACTTGCACAATTGAGGTCTTCCCCCCCCCCATCAGAACCGGTGCTAGGTCTTCGGGCACTCTAGGCAAAGTTTGGCCTGCCCCCCCCCCCACCACCACTTAACCCAAACGCACCGCACCTCCCATCCTTACCAATGAAACACCCTTCTGAAATCTCCATGCCCTGGCCCATTACCTGACTAGATCTTCTCCTGTCTGACAGTCTTCTCTTCAGTCTCCTCTCCAGTCTTCTGCTCCTTGCTGCTCGCTCCTCACAAGATGTCAGGCAGACATCACGTGATGACGTCACATCACGTCCGAACCCAGGGAGGAGTGCGACAGGGAGGAGGAAAGTCCTGCGTCCTAGAAGGTGAGTACTATTTCTTATTTTATTATTTATAGTATTTTTCTTTTCTCATCTTCAGCTCACATAGGAGAGGGGGCGCCACCGTTCTATAGAGGAGCAGCAGACACCCTCCCAGGCTGGCTAATTATTTACATGTCGGGTTATGATAATCCGGCATGTAAATGGAGGCGGGGGTGGGGGGGTCTGCTTTTGCTAAATCGGGCCCATGGTTTGGAATCCCTGTTTTAGAAATCCTGCATTTCACCTGGTGCCCTAAGACTTCAAGAAGAATTTTTATAAAAATGCGCTAAAGAACTTGGTTTATCATTAAAGTCAGTAAAAGTTGTTCTAGAGAAATCCAGGCTATGCTGCACACAGAGCAATTACACAATCCTTCAAATTATGATGTACACATTAACCTTTACTCTCTCCCTTAATAGAAGTGGAATTTATGCATGAATAATACTGCATTTACTTTTATTTAGGAATCATTTTGTATCTTAAATTTGGATTTCTATTTAATATGCTAATGAAGTATGCAGATACCTGGATATTTGGAGACAATAACTTAAAATGTAATAATTAAATAAGATTATTATGAAAGTAATAAAATATTTACATCTGGCACCTTGTTTAATACTAAGCTGAACAAAAAGAATAGGATATTTAATTAAGAGGGTGTGTAACCTGCAATGTTTTGTGTACGTAGTCATTTAGAAATGACAATTTGTGCACTTGATGAACACCACTGACAAAAGTGAACGTAATTGCTGCTTCAGAATGGAGATTTATAGAACTGTCACACACACAGAAAAGCTTTAAATTAACAGCTCTAGAGGAGTTCGGAGAGTGTGACAAAATCCAATCCAAGATTTGTCAGCTGGTTAAATTATCCTATCTCAATCAAGACGCTGTGGGGGATCCTGCTTAAACCATCTCACGCAGTAACAAATTACTCCAAATATTGAGCAGCAGAATCCTAGCACAACACAGGATGCACAACAATATTTAACATGATACTAAATTCTGATGTTGTTTTTAGCTTGTCTTCTATTAATGGTATACCCTACATTCTTGTGCCTTTATCTAACACCATTCCATGAATGACTGATAAAAACTAATGGTTGTTAGACCCTGAATAGCAAACAATGAACAACATTAACCATAATGTTGGCCAATAATACAAACCCTAAAACACAACTGGCGTTAGACCATTGGAGAACATAACATAGTATTAGAGAAATAAAGATTAGGGACTGGGTTCAGACTTCTTTTCCCTCCGCACTCAGATCCCAGATACTTTAACTGCAAATTTCAGATCTATCCTTACTTTATATGGGGACGGATTGGAAGTCTGGGTAGGGCTAGGGTAGTGCGCAAAGCGCCTATATTGTACACTTTACATACCTCCCCCTAGAGCTCACACCCACCCGTGTTGGAAACCGCAGCACTCAAAGTACGGAAGGCCGAATCTTGCAGAGGCAGATTCATTCTTAAAACACAGCACATGTGCAGCTGCAAAGAGCAATAACGTCTCTAGTACATTTGAACTGGGGCAGACAGCTTTATTTATAGAACTGTGGCCGCTTGCTAAAGTATATTAGTAGCGTGCTGTGGCTCTATAGATGAAGCTACCGGGGAGTTACAGCCATTGGGGTAGATCCAGAACTACGTTTGCCGTACGTTTATTCGCGTAGCGTATTTTCGTGCACTCCCCTCGGCACACCCCTTGAACGTACGTGTTTTGTCAAGATACGCTTTCCAAACCCTACCTTAACTTTTGCCAACATAACCGCAGTCATACGCACACGTACGTATGGGCTAGACGAATTTACGCAGCTTGCACGCCCATACTGTACACTTTAAATACAACCCCCCGCCTACTTAACGTATTTCGGATGCACGTAAAATTGGCACGCCCACACGTAAGTATTTACGTGACACATACGTGAATGGCCCATACCTTCACAATTACGCTACGCTATTGAGCGTATTTTCTATGGTGCGCATGCGCAGTACTTACAAATACGCAATTTTACTTCTCCGCCACGCGTAAATTCGCTCCGAAGCGTTGTTCTGGATCAGGTCCATTATTCCCTGAGAGTATCATCTACAGAGTTGCGGCACGCTACTAATGTACTGTAGAGTGTGGCAACAGCTCTGTGAATGAAGCTGACAGCTGAAGATGTTTATAAACAGCGCTCAATAGTTATTTATAATTAGCTGCAGCAGCTGATTAACTGTCAGCTGCTATGGTAATCGACTCTGTTCTTTAACTGACCTGCACATGCACCAGTTTGAAGAAGAGGAGGCTTCCCCAAGGAGGCTTATTCCCAGACACCCCAATTGCTAAGAAGAGCATCCATTTTTTGATCCTAGCAATAGTAAAACACCCACTTTCCTAACTCTTAATTCCAGTCCTATATTGTTATATAGATCCAAGGTATTGATTATTATTATTTTATATTAGAATACATTTACAAATCTTTTGAAATACAAGAAGCATGAGTAGATATGACCATATTTGAGATAGTTAAAAGATGTTTAAGCTTAGCTGCTTTCATTACTGACAAGTCATTTAGTCATTTGAGTATTGAGATAATAAACCATGTATTCAAACTTCAAAGTTAAAAGTTCATAATTTAAGGGATGACCACATCAGTGGAAACAGCCAACTGTATCGCGGACACGTTGGAGACATGAATGATGTTTGAATGACTTTTAGGTTTGTTGTAAACTTAAAAGGAAGATGATGGGCTGGATCCAGGACGTATATGCGGTCTTAAAGACCGCATATACGTAATCTACGTAACGAAACGATACGTAGATTACGTAAATTAGTTACTACGCATACGCAGTAGCTATTTTTGGCATCTGACGGACGTATTATGGGCGACGGACGTTGTTCTGGATCCAGCCCGATGTGTGCAGAGGCAACATTGTAGTAGGATAGGGAGACTAGAGCAGTGGAGCCATGAAGGAGACAATGTACGGCCACAGGAACCATCAGGGATACAAAATAAATTGGGGAAATGTGAAGAGAAGTGCTCCGTCTCCCCTCTGCATTGCATGTTCTGCAGCAGCCGGTTCTCTCCAGCCAGGCTACTGCAGAGGCAATAAGCACTAGATATATGGGTAGTACTGAACATGCGCATTCCATTGGTGGCCTTTCCTCAGTAGATCGTACTTGCTCTACTTCCTCATTCACTTATAACCATGCTGGTTACTAGCAGAGTGTACCGGTCTGTTTTCTCCTCAGAGATTATTAACGTGTGAAAGCTATTACTGCAGCCTGAATACTATATAATATATTCAGTCTTGTATCCTGCTATGACCAACTGCCGGTGTATGCTGTTGTATATCCTACATACTGTGTAAACCCCTGCTGTTATACAACACTGTGATCCTACCATACTGTGTTTCTGTAGTGTCTGTCAGGCTCAACTGGCGCAAAACCTCTTTATCCTTTCTCATTCGTTATTCTGCTACTGGCTGTTTATTAAGATAACCCTTTGGTTACGTGTATCTTTTGTGGATTGACCTGCTGCCGTCACAATATACTCTGCCCAATAGGAGCAAAGACCCTGGTAGTGCTGTAAAAGAGAGGTACAAGGGAGAGAGGCAGAGAATAGACTAGTTAACAATGTAGAGGACACTGTATTGGGGAGAGGGAGAGAGGTGCAATACAGAGAAGTGATAGAACCAAGCTTATGTTTCAGACATATTGTACAACAAAAGTATGCAATACGATAATCATACAATGTGTACTGTTCAATTGTATCTTGAAATTGTATGGGACCTGCTGCATTTGTGATGTGACCTATTGTGTTACTGAATTGTATGTGATTTGCAGTGTGTACAGCTTTTTAGTTCAATCCTTGTTTTGTCCTAACAAACCAAGGGGGGAAAGAGATAGATTCCGGTATGGGGGCGTGGCTTAACAAAGCGATTTATGCAGATTGTATCATTAAGTCCCACCCATGTCCATCACTACTGTCCCAGCCCTAGTAACACTAGGGATTACTATAATGAGAGACAGAGGGCCTCTCATGCAGGAGATTTGCCAGCTCTGTCAGGGGGTCAGGAGAACTGCATGAATTTCAAGGGTCTCCCAGATATTCCAGGAGAGTCGGCAGCACTGGTGTGCTGTGATTTATTTCACCTTAACAAAACTTAGGATGAGCATTTGTCTCTCGGTCTTCTGTCAAGCTCTAAGCTATCCATTACATCTGTGAGGCAATAGTGGATGAGTGAGTTATACCCACTACTACTGCCCGGGAGCTTCAGCCTCAGATACAGAGCTGTGTAGCCTCTGCTACAGTTCCTCATTAGTGTGTTGCAGCTAATTCACCTTTATAAATTGCTGTTGATTTCTATGTCTACCACAACAATTTTGATGCTAAATTTAAGATAAATTACTTTACATTTAAAAGATGTGCAAAAGTATTTTTTACTAACTGGCTTGTGTCTGCTGTCTCTTGAATTAGGGAGCGCAAGGTGGATTTCTTAGTTATCCCCTGAAAGAGGAGTCTCTATCCCAGTGATGGCTAACCAGTGGCACTCCAGGTGTTGTGAAACTACAATTCCCAGCATATTTTGTCATGTATCCACTATGCTTTTGTAGTCAAAGCATGCTGGGACTCGTAGTTTTACAACACCTGGAGTGCCACAGGTTAGCCAACACTGCTCTATCCACACCAATGCCAAACAAAAGAATTAGATGAAAGTGGAGACAATGCATCATGAGAAGCAAGTGGAGATCATCAGCATTCTGTGGTATATGATGGCCCTAATCAAGTGGCTACAGCTATATGCGCTGTGCAGTTGGCAAAATCACAAGACAACTGAAGAAAGTTAAGGACCTTGGACCGGATTCACAGATCTGGGTGAGTTAAGTGTGGTCAGATCCGCACCTAACTCATCCGTTCTGCCCCCACATCCCACCCTCCTTTTTAGGTACCTTATGGCACTTACATTGCCTCTCCCTACCTCCCCCCGCCCTCCCCGACTAATCTAAATCCCTCCCCCCTCCCACATCTACCTAATCCCTCCCCGAGGCAGCATTACATCGCCTCTTTCTACGCACCAAACTGGTTCATAGATTGCATAAAGGACCTACTATGCATGTGCAGTAGGGCCTTTACTACAGATACACACCTTAGAAGCGACTGCTTCTTAGGTGTGAACCCGACCCCTTATGTGTTTGACCATAAAGATTGATAGATACATTAAGGTGCAATGAAGGGAGCAGGAATCCTCTGATATTCACTACTGTCCATTTGCCCCACTTGGAATAAAAAAAAAAAAAAATGATGACACGTCACCCCTTTATTCCATTGAGTTAATTCTGGGGGTGAAGGCTCCAAAAATATTATACTTCCTCTAATTCCCAGAATGCCTGACTATGGAGAAGTACAGACAGGATTTAAAGAAGGGGTTCATAAGACTAGATATAATCTAGAAGTAGATATAATCTTTTTCTTACGTAGATTGCGTAAATGCGGTCTGAAAGATCTACGTAAAATCTACGTAAGAAAAAGTTACGTAGATTACGTTAAAAAATGACTACGCATGCGCAGTAGTAAAAATCGCTAAACACCGGACTTCTATGTTTTACGTCCGGTACTCTGAATACGGGCCTAAATCCCTAGTGGGAGATGTTTTTTCCTTGTAGAAAAGAACAGCTCCCTTAAACCACTATCGATTTCCATGGACTGAACTGGATTAAAATAAGGAATACTTACACACTGTCACTCAACCTGTTGACTACAACCTTCATAAAAAAGGGAGTGTTTACTACTTAAACAGAGCATTATGAATATTTAGATAAGCCCTTTGGACTTTTTAACTTTGTTATGTCCCAGGAAACATTGAGTTAGGGGCATCTAAGACCCATATTAAGACCCATATCAAGTCCTGGTGCACTGTCTTGTAACAAAGAAAGATAAATCCTTTTAAACAAGGAGGAGTTCTGAAATCTTGGGTCCCTGGTAAAGCTGGATACACGCTCACACAAATCAGGGAAATAAAATACTTAAAATGTACCCAGAAGAATATCGATAGTACATTATAAAGGAGAAGCAGTAAATGTATTCTAGATAATGCACTTACAGTTAAATAAATTTTCCATTAACATAGTAATAAAAATTACACACTACACTAAATGACCTGTGATAGAAATATCAAACATTTCTCTGCCTAACAGAAAGTAAAGTAATTTAATGTGAGTAAACAGCGATCCTACAAAACGCCATTATGCATGCACACTGTAATGCATTTACAGACTTGTTCTTAGTGTTACTCGTTTTCCTAAATGGTTTTATTTTGATAATCTAATTTCTATAGTGTGTGATTTATAGATATGGTAAGCCCCTTTGAGCAGGAACCTTGTAAATGGCTAACTGAATGCCTTTTTTAGCATTCTTATTTGATTGTATTTAGAAAGCAAATGCAAGTCCATATGTTATCAAAACATTGTCAGGATCAAATGTGCATATGCATGTCATACTCTTGTAAATACAGAAACATAATCCACATGGGGTTTATTTATTTTATATTATAGCACTGTGGGCCTGATTCAGGGGCTGAAAATAAGAACTTAAAGCTACACCTAGGCAAAACCATGTTGATTTCAGGGGGAGTCAAGTTAATTTTATTCTATGCATGCAGGGAGAATGATTTGCTTTTACTTATTGCACACAGATACCTGATCAGCTTCACTTTTAAACTGCTAATTAGACTTGAGCTGGGAAACATCACCTTTTAACTACTGTTGCAACAAATGAAATTTGATTCCTCTGAAATCAACATGGTTTAGCCCAGGTGTAACTTTAAGTTCTTATTTTCAATCTCTGAATCAGGTCCTGTGTCTTTAGATCTTACATTATTTCAGGATGAATGTTATTTGGGGGTCAATTTACAAACTTCATTTTCATGTGATAATGCCCATTATGAAAATGGACATTATCACATGAAAATGAAGGTTTTAATATTTACAAACCATGGATCGCCATGGAAAATAGTAGTTTTCATGACGATCCATTTAAACATCGGGGCTCTCCGCTGGCCCGTTCTTTTCAGAGCAGGCCAGCAGTTTGTAATATTTATGAAATGTTGGAGCGGAGTTTTACACTCCACTCCCGGCTGAACACTAACGCCAGCTCAGGCATGCGCAGTGTTTTTCATGTCGCGACTTGAAATTTTCAAAGTCCCGCATGGGAGTCTCTGCGCATGTGCAGGACTTCATTCATACTTCGTATGAATGAAGTCTTCTGCGATGAGCCCAGAGATCAACGTGGGACCTCGCCGGAGGAGCAAATATTAGTAAATTTAATGATTGAAGCTGCCAGGCTCACTGCGAACTGGAATGAATCTGGAACAGCTTCATTCATTAGAAAACGTTAAGGTAAGTAAATAGACCCCTTGGTGTATTGTCTACCTATGACTGGATTTACTTTAACATATTTTTACTAATTATTTATAAACATCAGTTCCTATATACACATTTGCCATAAAAAAATACAATGCAAACATACAGGGGCAGTTTGGGAACTCAAAATGGCCATGAAAAAAAATCAGCAAAAGGCCACATGTGAACTGGAAAACGTTAGGTGATTAAAACAGATTAATAAACCTTAATAAGAGCAGTGTACATAATAAGGTTATGGCTATATTTAGCCAGCTATGCACAAGAAAAGGTGTTCTGTCAAAGAGCTACAATCACATTTATCATCTACTGGCTAGTATTGCACAAAACAATAAAACAATTTATAGTGTATAAGATTTACAGTATACAGTTAAGGGGAGGCTGCCAAGCCATGGGCTGGATCCAGAACAATGTCTGTCGCCCATAATACGTCCGTCAGATGCCGAAAATAGCTACTGTGCATGAGTAGTAACTATTTTACGTAATCTACGTACCGTTTCATTATGTAGATTGCAATCTACGCAACAAAACGATACGTAGATTATGTCTGAAACAGAAATCTGTTTCTAAATCTTGTTCCATTTTACACTCATTCATGCACTAAACATCTCTCGCATTGATTACTGAAATGCTCTCCTTTCTGGACTCCCACATTATAAAATTACCCCCCCTACAGTCTATAATGCATGCAGCAGCTAGACTGCTTTTTTTTTTCAAAACACTCTTCTAGAGCTACTCCACTCTATCAGTCTCCATATTGGATGCCTGTATTTTACATGATCAAATACAAAATCCTTTTTCTAACCTACAAAGACATCAACAAGACTGTACCTACATGCACATTTTCACTTATTTATTTATTTTATTTTATCTATTAACAAGTTTTTATATAGCGCCAACAGATTATGGTAGCGCTTATCTCAAGATATATTCCAGGTCGCTCTCTCAGATCTTCACAGGACATACAGTCCTCCTCTACACTAAACAAATGCTACTGTATAATTCACAGTTACAGGACTGGAGGCCTCAGACATCACCGGGCTACTGAGAAACAGAAGGTGTGTCTGTGTTCTCATTTTCCTCATGCTACACTGTATAAGCAGAGCCGTAGCTAGAAATTTTTGCACTAGGGGCAAAAAGGAAAAATGGCGCCCCTTACCTTTAATTAATAACCAGTTGAACATTAAAAATTAACCTAATGGCGCCCAACTTTGGCTTAGTGCCCTGGGCGACCACCCCTATGGCACACCCCTAGTTACGGCCCTGCTATTAAGAAGCAATTTATTGATATTTCCCCATTATTTATTGTTACAGAAAAGCACTATTAATAGAAAGCAGAAATGAATGCACAGGTTTTTGAGCACAACTGGTTTCCATCAACATAAAAAGTGATACTTAAATAAGATTATAACAACAATTGCTTCTTAATATTGTGTTGTATTGGTTTGGGGGCATTAATGTTATGACTAGGGTTGGTCTGACCCATTCAGCCATCAAGACATTGATGATGTAGTTCTGTGTGGTCTGGTCTGATACAACTATTTGCTTTATAAAGAAAGAAGGGCTTAAAAAGCCATTAGCATTTTATTTAGAAAGAAAAGAAAAGAAAACAAGAGCCCGTAAGCAGACTCCCGGACATATAACATACACGTCCGGAGTTTTGCGGTTTTTACTACTGCACATGCGCAGTACATTTTTTACGTAATCTACGTATCTTTTCCTTGCGCAGATTGCGTATATGTGGTCTTAAAGATTACATAAAAAACGTACTGTGCATGCTGCGTCCGCAAAACTCCGGACGTGTATGTTATACGTCCGGGAGTCTGCATATGGGCCAATAATCCTACATACGTATTTAGAAAGAAAAGAAGGTAAAAGCATGTTCTTATATACAATGAACTCTTTTGTACTTAAAGCCACAAGGATGACTTTTAAGGTGCTTGGCTCAGTGTCTCCAAACCCTGCTGACTCTATCACTCTGTATGGGAACAGGGGGGTTGTGAAATTCAAATATCAGAGAAGACAGGGCAGAGCTAAGCATATGTCTGCCCAATATTATTTACCACTCTGCCCTGAATGTTAGAGAAATATTCTATATTGACATCCCGCCCTATCATTTTCAGGGATAGGATGAGAAGCTGACAAATTTAAGCACATGTTAGAACTTCACTCAGTCCTCCATTACCACCTGTATCTGTTGGTGACAGTGGCCCAGATCCTGGGCTACATCCGACAGGGATATTACGCATGGCGATTGCGTAACTCCCCTGTCAAGAAGGTTGTGTGCATGCGCACTACCTCCTTATGCTGGAGTAGTGGCCGGCATACGTAATGTACGTTTCGTACGCCGGCTGTTACGTAAAAGGGGCTGTTCCCCCTGTTACGTTTGTCGTGTCTCCACCATATAGGTGGAGATAGGCATTTAAATTAGGGCTCGGAGCAAGGGAAGCCGCATTACGACAAGGACCAAGTCGTAAATGTTAAGAGAGGAATCTGGACACATAAGTATCCGTATTCTACTCTCTTTAGCGGGGAGTGCACGGGGCGTGCACTCCCCGCTACGATGTCGGCAGCAATGACCTCAGGCACCCGTAAGGCGCTCGTAGGTCTGGTTCCTGTCCAGTAACACTATTAAAGGGAATTGTTTCTACTAAGCTTCTTAGGCAAGTTATTTCAGGTTTGTGAATTCTTTTAAATGTAATATGCCCTCTCAGCTCTGGGGCTTTTCAGATATTTTCTTTTAATAAATGGAGGGCAGAAGGGGATTTCTTCCATATGGCACTGTTCTGTTTGCTCATTCGGCATCAGCAATACTGATCTAATATCTCAGATTTTCTTCTTGCTCACCTCAGACTGCCTGGTGTACTATGTGTGACAGTCACTTCCTTAGATGTATGTACTGGTAGCTCAAGTTACAAAAGCAATGGCGGGCTTCCCATAATGTTAATCTATAATCATTTTAGAACTAGCTTTATAGTCATAGCTTTACCCTGTTATGCAAAGTGTGTTTTGTTTGTTTATTGCTTTAGACTTATCTACCTAGACATTTCTGAATATTGGAATATGCAGAATGGGTCTCATCCAGACCTACGCTTGAGAGCGGAGCGTATTATCGCTCCAGCGTAAAAACTTTCACTCCCACGACACTCCCCTTACCTTTACCTCCGTACGCCGGCTGAACCCTACCCTAACTTTTCCCGGCGTCGGTCCGAATTTTCGTAGCGATGCGCTGATCGTACCGAAATAAGCACGCCCATACTATACAATTTAAATGGCTTCCCCCGCCTACATTCCCTAACTCCAGCGTCCGTACTAACTTCGTAATATAAACACGCCCCGTTGTCGGAAAAAACGCAAAGAAATTACCGGAAGCTGTCACTCTGCACATGCGCAGTGCGTTTTTTCTGCCGAATTTACGCTTATGACCAGCGTACGATCGCTTGCAAGCGTAGGTCTGGATCATGCCCAATATCACAAGAGCATTTTAGTAAATAACAATAGGGTTTCAGCACTATTGAGTAATACATGAAAATGAGAGCGGAGGCTGATATATTTTGAATCATGAATGAGTAAGGGGAATATTTCATTATGAGCATTTGAAAGACAGTTCCCAAGTTACTAAATGTCATTCAAGCCAGGGGTGGAACTACAATTGGTGCAACAGGTGCAGCAGCATCGGGGCCCATGTTGATACAAGGGCCCATAGCCATCATAACTGCACCGCCGACACTCCCCATGGGGTTACCAGGGATATCATCAGAAACAAAAGGAAATTTTTTGCACCTGGGCCCACAACTCGCTAGTTCCGCCTCTGATTCAAGCCATAGTTTAAAAGAGAATTAGAATTACATTATGTCATTTTGATGGTCATAATAGTAATTTGATGGTCATAATAGTAAATCTAATCTGGTATTAAGTGCAGTCTCCTTAATGATGGTCACCACCAACTCAATGAAAGTAAGTAAGCAGTGCACAGCCATTTCTTTATCTTATTTTTAAACTCTGGATCCTATAGGTTTTTGCATTCACTTTGTCAATTAACAGAGACTACTTGCATGATGCGTATTCTAAATTTTCATTATACTAAACAGTGACCTTGCATGTGGATGACAGGGGAAGCAAATGTGACTTTATTGTGCTTGACTTGGCGTTTGTATGTTAAGCCGGCACTTGCATACAGATTCATACTTATGTGCACACATGTGTGGTTGGCCGCTTTGAGTGATCTGTGTTCTGACAGGTCACTGTGGCAATGACGGGCCGACTGCCATCAGGTTTCTGCAGTCTGCTATTAGGAGACATGGCTCCTGTGATGGCAAAGTCTCGAAGACCGCACAGGTAAGTATTCTTATCCACAACCTTGACCCAACCCTCCCCTAACCCTTGTTGTCCCGCAGCTTAACCCTAACCATCCTCTTCCATAGCCTAACATTAACCCTCCTCTAACCATTGTCGCACCGCAGTCTAGCCATTAACATTCCGGGCCTGATTTACAGATACGTAAGTGTGTTATATACGTGCGTGTTTTTACAATTTTATAAACTGCCCATGCCCAGAATGCAAAAATACACACGTAATACATAGCCGCATGATTCACGCACACGTACCTCAACCTTCCGACCGATTTATGCATGAGTCCAACACTAGCACCGCATGTGTAGCTAAAGGGGCAAGACACTTAATGGAAATGAGTTGCACACGGACTACTAATGTACAGTATGGGCGTGCCAACAGAGTTAGGACTGATTCACAAGTAGGATTGCCTTGCATAAAAGAACATACGCATGCAAGTTGCTGAAGCCTGTCGTACCATAAGAAAATCCATGCATCCATGCACACTGCACACAGCCATCAGCTGCTGGGTAATTATAAGCAATGCACATATAAGGCTCACCTACTTAAAGCTATGGTTTTAATAAAAGACTTTCAACAGTGCCAAGGTAGTCTTTTGTTTCAGTTATTTGTGTTTATTGTGACTTATTTATACTAGTATGCATAATTTGTTATTTGTCATTTTATGCTACATTTTTAAGATTTTTTATATATAAAAATAAATTTTATTGAAAATATAAACAACAATCCTGACCAGCAAATCCTTTGTGCTGTTTTTTTTCCATGTATCTTTTTGTAGAATTTTTGATTAACTTTTTTTTGTGTGTTGCTCATGGTTTGAGTTATCTTCTATTTTCACTTCTTAAAAGATTTAATTGATAGTTCAAAAATACATTAATGCTAGTTATTACATTTATTAATGCAATGTCTGGGTTGCTCAATGTTTGGCTGAATCTCAACTAAAAATAAGTACCCAAATTCATGCATGATTCAAGTGACATATTCTAGATACTTTCCTAAGTCTACGTACGGTATTCAGGTACTTACACATGGGAAAACGTGAACGAGTGTGTGGGTGTGGTTAGCTGCAGCTGCTGCTATCCTTGAATCGCACTTGGCAATTTCGAGCCTAAGTGTGAATCAGGTCCTACCTCTCTGGAGCCTAACCCTCTCCCCGTTCACACTGAGCCAAAAACCCGGGACTTTGCCGGGGCAAGACCGAAAATCCCGGGTCTAGTCTCAGTGTGAACGGTCACACCCGCGTCGACCCGGGTAGAGAGCCCCGGCAATCAGACACGGGATTTAACGAGGGGTAATTCCCGTGTCTGACCCGTGTGGCCCTCAGTGTGAACGGTGCGACCCGGGTTTTTTGTAACACGGGTCGCACAGAAAGAAGCTGATTGGAGGGAGAGAGACGCCTGGACATGACGCAATCAGTATGCTGCGGATAAAGACGATGAAGGAAGCAGCAGTCATGGCTCATTGGAAAGATGAGGAGGTCCGTGAGCTTCTAGCCATTAGGGGTGAAGAGGAGATCCGCAAACAGATTTCAGGGACTGTAAGGGATGCCACAGTCTACACCAATATTGCAAAGATCCTTACAGAGAGGGGAATAAAGCGCAGCCAGCAGCAAGTGGTGAATAAGCTCAAGGCCTTAAGGAAACAATACTCCAAGGTCCATGACCATAATATGAGGAAGAGTGGTGCAGCCAGGAAGAACTGGCCATTTTATGACCAGTGCAACATGGTCTTTGGGAACAGTGCCCTTGCAAATCCCATTTCATTGTCATCCTCCAGTAGTGCCTCAGCGTCCACCATGCCATCAACAAATGACACTTCATGTCCTTCATCTCCGCTCCTCATTGATGATTCGCCTGCAGAGGCAGAACAAAGCGAAATGGATTCCACAGCAATGACAGAGGACAGCATCACCAGTATCGGCGAAGAATTTCCTGATTCACAGGCCTTATCCGCCACTCCTTCGCCGTCAGTTCCTGATTCTGAAAGACAGCATGAAAGCAGAGCATTACGTGCGAATAGTGAGTATTTTATTCAATGCAATATGTTTTACCGTAGCATAAAGGATTCATTATTATGTCAAACTTTTTTTTTTTAAAAAGGGTAAAATTAGCTCATATAAATAATGTAAATCTGTTGCAGTATGCAGCAAGTGTGCAGAAGGAAGGAGGCCTAAAGCACTTGACCGCTAACAAAACTGCCATTTACTGTTACGCCAAATTTCACGTGCTGCACAGGGCATAACGTGCATGCTGCAGCATGCTTTAATGTTACATAATGGTTTAGGGAAACCATATTGTAAGGTACATGCACACAATTGTTTTGTTTTTTGTAATTAACCTTTTTTTTTCTGTCTTCCCTCTTTAGTTTACAATGTTCCAGCACGAAAGAAGAAACTATCGCGTGTTGAACAGGCTTCAAAAGCTATGTCCACTCTTATGGTAGACCAACTAAAAGAAATGGATTTGGCAATGTCTACTCAAGAGGATGCCCGTATGCAGCGCTTCTTTGAGCATCAGCAACAACTCCAGCGCAACTTCATATCAGAAATAATGGGCATGCATGAGCGAATTAACAGGGAGAACAGAGAGAGCCAAATGTATTTTCTGGATCGCCTTTGTTCAAAAGTTGAAGCCATTAGTCAACCCCAAACTAGTTATAACAGAGGTCCCAATGTTTTCCTACCCCAACGTTACCCATCACCAATGCATAGTCAAGGGGCAGACTACGTAGGTGCTCAACACCAATCTGCTACAAATTGTGAATATATGGCGTCCCATCAGCGCCCTGAGTACCCACCTGGTCCCCCGCCAAATGATTTCCCAGCTGAACATCAAAAACCTGAATACAGGCACTTCCAACAGCTGTAATGAAAGCGCTGTTACATTTAAACAAAATTTTTCTTTATGTTAAGATAGGGGTGTAAACTACTGCTGTAAACACCTTTAAAAAGTTTACCTGTTCGTTTTTCAGCTAGTTTCATAGCTGCCTGTTTTGTTATATTTAAAAAATTGTGAAAATGTTTCATGTTGCACTTATTGTATTTTATATTTTGTATGGGAAAAAATACAAATTTTGTAAAAAACAAATACCCTTTATTAACATATGAGTAAATATGTTTTTGAACAACAACAAAACAGAGTCAGTCTATTATTTAATAGCATACATATAGCACCTAAAGCAATTCATTCAGGTTGGCAGTGAGGGTTGCCCGAATGCGTTCTACACTGCTGTTGGGACGGTCAGACTCTGAGGACACCGGTGTAACCCCACATACATCAGGGTCCTGGATGTTCCACTCTGGCAGAAAATGTTCTTTCTGTATTTCACATATATTGTGAAGTATACAGCATGCTGCAACAACATGGGGCACAAGCTTGGTATCTATATCATTGCGTTTCAATAAACACCGCCAACGTCCTTTAAGGCGCCCAAAAGCATTTTCCACCACCATTCTTGCAGAACTCAGGGTATGTGTATAGCGCACTTGTTCAGCTGACAATTGCAGGTGCTGGGTGTAACCCTTCATCAGCCAACGCTTCAAAGGGTATGCTGCGTCACCGATGATGTGTACCGGTATTTCCACACCACTCACAAACAGTGATTTCTGTGAACACAAAGAAACATTTAGTATGCAGAACAATATATAACCAGCCACCATCAAACACCACCACACCATAACATTTTTAAATAACTACCTCTCTAGGGAACAACCAGCCGTCTTGCTTCTCCTCTGCTGTCAGATATAGATCCGAGTTAGCCAGAACTCTTGCATCGTGCGACCGCCCAGGCCAGCCAATGAAGACATCTGTAAAACTGCAATGCATATACACAAAGGTTAGCATTTCATTTGCATTAGGTTAGACATGACTATTCACATTACATCAAAGTTTAATAACTAAACATACTCACCAATAGCTGTGATCTACTACTGCCTGCAGTATGATGGAGTGCCAGCCTTTACGGTTGTAGTAATCGGCATGGTTGTCTGTGGGTGCAATGATTGGAATATGTGTACCATCTATGGCACCTGCACACTGTGGATATCCCCTCCGTTTGAAACCTGCGATGGTTTCATCTAGGCGACGTCCAACAGGTAAGGAGATAAACCGCTTGTACAGACTTTCCACCAATGCCTTTGTTACTTGATGTACAAGAATGCAAACCGTGGATCTCCCAAGTCCAAACAAACATGCAATTGTCCGGTATTCTCCTGGGGTGGCATACCACCAGATGACAACCGCTAGTCTTCGCTTGGGGGAAATAGGTGTTCTGCAGTTGGTGATCTTCTTGGTAAGTGCAGGTGTGATAAGGTCCAGCACATACTGAAAGGTACCACGAGACATACGAAAGTGTGCCATCCACTCATCATCATCATAAGCTTCCACCCTGGCCCAGAAAGCATCTCCGTGACTGTGATCCCTGGACCACATTCTTCTGTTACTCTGGGTGCTCAGTAACATAATGGAGGATATACTGGACTTGATGAAAGCTCTCCTCCTGCGCCTGTAATGCCGTAGTCTAGTCTCCCTATCAGCCATGAATTGCTCCATCTGCCTCTGAAATCCACAGTGTGCAATAAAGCACAGTGTTAGCAGCTGCAGCAAGCTCTCCTTTGCTGTGTTAAACATCACAATAGCACAATAAAGCACTAGCTCATGAGTCAACACACCTCGTTCGTCAGCCATCTTGCAAACAATGAGTCAGAACACCACCCACTTTAAACATCATCATTGTGTGCCAAAAAGCATAGTCCCCTTTAAATGACATACTATTCTGTTATCCTATCACAGCACTTAAAATGAATGATTGACATTAAAGCCAGGGCAGACCCGTGTTCAGTGTGAACGGGCCTGCCCCGTGAATTTCCCGGGTCGCGGCTGCAGTGTGAACGGGGTTTCCCCTGCTTTTTTGCTTCGTGCCCCGGCAAAAACCCTGCTTTAAAAACCCGGGTTTTTGCCGGGGCGTCAGTGTGAACGTGGTATTATTAAGCTTTTGGCTGTATCATTGTCTAAAACAGGCCCTTCCTACCATCAACTGCATCCCCTTGTGTGTAGGGTTGAATGCCATGGTGTACAAATAGCTTAGAACTCCAGACCCCTCTTACAACACTATTAATCACAGGCAATCCATTTATACAATACATAACAATCGTTATATAGACATAATGAATGACTGACCAAATTGGTGGTAAATATATTCACAGCACAAAAAAATACCAAAAGAAGAGATACCGACACAAGTTTCCCTATTGAAGATATCCTGACATGGAAAAAAATACCGATAACAAAAATTACCAACTAGTAAAATTACAGACAAAAATACCCTACACATAAAAAACAGACAGCAAAAATAACCAACAGTTAATAATACTGGCATTGAACACATCTTGACTTGAAATAATAACAATTGTTATTGTGCTCTTTTTTTGCAATGTTCTCCGACATCAGGACAGGTTAGTTTTAGGGTTAGGCTGCGGTGAGGTAACAGAGCTTAGAAGGGGATACTAAGGGTTAGGCTGCAGGGAGGGGATGGATTGCAGAAGGGGAAACTTAGGGTTAGGCTGCAGAGAAGGGACGGATTGCATAAGGGAAGAAAGGGTTAGACTGCAGGGAGGGGAGTGTTAGGGTTAGGGTAATGGAAGGGGAGGCCTAGCGTAACAATTAGCATAAGGGTTGGGGTAGGGGAAATAGAAAGCGGCGATTAATTGTCGAAAAAAGGGACAATAATAATTGTCATATTTCAAGTTATAACTACTCAAAAAAGTCTGAATTAAAATTGTCGGGAATTTAATTTGTCAGCATTTCTTCCGTGTTGGCAATATTATTTCTAATTGATTATTTCAAGTCGGGATTCTAATTGTCAACAATTCTTCCGTGTCTGGATTTTTAGGTGTTGGGATTTAAGTTGTCTGGATTTCATATGGGTCAGTCAATGACATGTAGTGGGATTTTAGGTCAGTATTTTTAACTTGTCAGGATTTTATGATTCGGGAAACTCGTGTCAGTATTTCTTCCATCTGGATTTTTTGTGCAGGGAATTTGTATAGGACCTGTCCAAATTATCATTGTACTTGCTTTAACGGCATTGTAATTTTATAATGTTGGAAGGTTGGTATTGTAAAAATGCTTTTGCTGTTAACGAAGAGTTGATTAGTCAAGGTTTATGAAAATGTTACAAGAAAGTGTAAATTGAACTCTTGACCATTATCTTTAAAATGTGAGTAATTATGTTTTCTTTTAACCCTAAATGATGATATTTTTCATTAAATGCTTGCTAGAGCCTGTTCCTCATTAAGAAATTGCTTGATTAGCAAATTCATCTGAACTACAGTGAAGTGGTCCCCTAATATATTCCCCTTTGTAAAAAAAAACCCTACCAGAATAAAGTATATCTTTCAAACACAACAAAGGAACCACTTTCATGTTACATGTCCACAATTTTCCATTTAAATGCAGATTGTAACTTTCTGCTAAGTAAGAGCTGGAAATTTTTCTATTAAAATGCTAATAGGAATGTTAACTTTAAGTTGGTAAGTGTTTCAGAGGAAAAATCCCACACATATAGGATAGCTCATTGTACCTCCAGGTTATTTTTCTAAAAGACAACATTTAACCTATGTGGCTTCATCAATGATAACTGTGTTTTCATATTAGAAATCTTATCTCAACCGCTTTCCATTTGTTTACTTTGAAATTACCCAAGGTCATATATTTTTTTTTTTATAACAATCTGTATGAACTGAGTGTGGCTATACACACACACACACACACACACACACACTTAATGTAAAGATAGCTAGATTATAGATAGAGGGGTCCATTTACTATTAACAGCACTCTGAGTGCTGTTAAAGTAGCCAAGGCTCGCGGCGCCTCGCAAGCCTTGAACTATCGCCCCCCTCGTATTTACCGATACTCACCCCTTTGACGAGGTCCTGCGATGGTCCACGGGACTTTTGCCGGAGGCACTCGCTCTACTCGCAGGATAATTTCCAGCGCATGCACAGTAGCTAACTTCTGGGACTTTGCTACAGTGCACAAGCGCCGGGACTTTAAACAGTGAGAGAGACCTGGCTATTTATTTATTTATTTTTTAAAATTTTTGCCCACCAGAATATCCATTGGGGTTCCATGTTCACATGAACAAGGAACACCATTAGTGATTCCAGTGGGCAAAATATATATTTAAATTTAAATATATAAATTTATTTAATTGTTTTACATTATTAAAAAAAATTGTTATTTTTTTATTTTTTTTATTTACATGCTGCTGTTTTCCAGCGGTCTCCCTATACATTCTCCCCCATTCCTCCCCCCAATAACAGCTATTAGTGGGAGTAAAAGAAGGGTATATGGAGAGCCCGCTGTAAAACCTATTATAATGCCATTCTGAAATGGCGTTATATTAAGTATTGGCGCTGTTTGTTAAAATCTGTGCTGACATTTTAAATATAGAGCGATCAGCCGGCCCGCACTCGTTAGGTGAAAACGGTCTTTTTCTCATTAAAACAAAGTGTTCAACATTTAGTAATTGGAGCCCATATTTTTAAAATGTGCATATATATGCACAATACTGATGGATTGTCGGTTGCAAAAGCTTAAGCCATGTACACACTGCAGTTTTTTCTAACAATTATCGTTTCAATCACTCAATAAACGTATGTTTGGAACGATATTGTGCAAGTGTGTACACTGCAAAGTACACAATCGTTTGATCGCATCTTTTTAAATCTACAGATGAAACTGTTAGATAATGAAGGTTCAGCCTATAATTGTGTGCAGTTGATTGGCAACTGAAATCCTCTGTTAAATCTCTCATTGTTTGAAAAACTGTAAATGGTAGCCTTTAAAAGAGAGGTTCAGAGCTGTGTGACAAAGGGCCTGATCCAGACCTACACTGTTAAACTGAGCGTTCTAGCGCTCAGCGTAACAGCAGCTCACTCCCCCGACACTCCCCCTGCTTGGAACGTATTTACACTCCCTTACGCCAGCTGAAAGCTACCCTAACTTCAGCCGGCGTAAGGAAGTGTAACTACGCTGGGACGACGGCGTTACTACGATAACGCCGCCCTTCCAGCCTTATTACCCTCCCTCCCGCCGCCCCCCTACACTAACCTGAACATAGTAACCCTGGGGGACGCCCCCTCCAGCATTACTATGGTGCTGCTACGGACTCCTGATCCATGATCCATTAGGCTTTTAAGCCGATCTTACGCTGCTGGCCGGCATAGGCCTGGATCAGGCCCAAAGTCTCTGACTGATCGCCAAATGAACATCCCTCCTGTGTGAAAGACCTGGGGCTAGATACACTAAGCTGCATGAAAGGAAAAGTGGGGATGTTGCCAATAGCAACCAATCAGATTAAAGCTGACATTTTCTAATATGTAATAGAAAAATGAGAGCTAGAATCGGATTGGTTGCTATAGGCAACATCTCCACTTTTCCTCTCCCGCAGCTTTGTAAATCTGGCCCCTTAGGTGGTATTAATGCCATGTATTTTTATATTTGTGTGTTTGTGTTTTAAGTTTTAATTTGTGTCTAGTAAATAAACAAAAAGGTGAATAATGAAACTTAGGGTTGGATCCAGCCACATTACCTGGACAGATGTGGACCCAGAGTTCTATCCTCATACTATTTCCAATGACGGGGTGGTACAGGGCAAGAAAAGGAAGCACTTCTGCTGTGTGTGTGTGTGTGCAGGGCTGCCATCAGGGGGCGACAGCCAGAACTATTGTCCCTGGCCCAGAGCTGATGGGGCCACCTGTGCTAAGCAGATCAATGTGCAGGGAACAACCTTCCTGTGTACTGGCCCGAGGTTAATGCTGGTCCGGGCCAGCGCCCCATCCACTATGTGATATCACTTATTGACATCACGTAGGGGCGGGGCCACAGATGTGTCCTGGGCCCCACTATTTCTGATGGCGGCCATGTGTGTGTGTGCGGGGGAGGGTTAAGCTGATAACACAGTGAGTGTGTGCTAATCTCCCTCCATACTATTCAGACATCTGCAACGTCCACATTTCAAGTGTGTGGATACACAGGTAGGGGGACCGAAAAAGTGAGGCAAGTGGCCTCCCCTTGCCTCTATGGAAGGCTGGTGCCAGCAGGGGTTCGACATTGGATCCCAGCTGCCACTTGCCAAGTGCAGATGCATCGTAAGTCTGGATCCAGCCTATGGGGCCAGATTTACTAAGCTGCGGGTTTGAAAAAGTGGAGATGTTGCTCATAGCAACCAATCAGATTCTAGCTCTCACTTTCCTATTACATACAAGAGAATGTCAGCTAGAATCTGATTGCTATGGGCAACATCTCCACTTTTCCAAACCCGCAGCTTAGTAAATCTGGCCCATGGTGTGTAATATAATCGTGTAAACTCTGGGCCGGATGTACAGCACATCCGGCAATATACGGCACATACACGCAATCTACGTATCAAAAATATACGTAGATTACGTAAAAAAAATTGACTATGCATGCGCAGTAGTCAAAAACGGTAAACACCAGGCGTATATGCAATACGTCCGGTGCTGTAAATCCAGCCCTCTGTATGTAACAATAAATAAAGAAAATGACCTGCCACATATTTTATATATACATATTATATCCTCTATTCAGAGTATAATATGTAAGTCATTATAAGACAAGTGCCTGATTATAGCAGTTGACAAAACTCCCCAGTTTTTGTAATATCATTTAAATTCATTAATAATATTATAAAGTATCTTGGTATTATAATTCTTATAGTGAACATAAAATTATTTTAGGATTACAATGGTTCACTCAGTAATTGGACACGATCACAAGTACGTCCAGAAATTTAGCATATATCGAATCCAAATCTTTAATGAGGGGATTGAAATTCTTTGCATGCAGTCTAACCATAATAGCAAATACTTTAGGGATATTTGCTTAATCCATATGATAGTAGCAAAATGCTGATGTGTTAATTAAAAACAGTAAGGGTCTGGCTTTGAGTAGTATTTCCTTCTATTGTCAGTGACACTGGATCTAAAGCGTATGACCACAGGTATTCATGTCAGAAGGATAGAAATATTCCGCATTTATCTCAATCTACAATTTTGCTACAGGAATTTTACATAATTAAGAAGAGTTATTTTCCCCTCCACAATCTAAATAACATCTCTGTGGAACGAGCAGGCAGAAAAAGGGAAAACATACTTGCATCCCATTTCTAACTTCTTAATGTTAACAGCTTGTTAGGAAAGTAATAGAGATATAAAGGATCTTAATGGATTATAGCTAATGCAATACATCTGTTCTACATATCCAGTAATAATACGCTGTAATTCATTCCAACTTTATAACTGCACTTTGTCTATGCAAAGTTCACTTTTAATAATTCAGCTTCTAGTGTTGCTAATCAGACAATAGGGAAAGCTCTGTGTCCATTTATTAGTTATGGTATGGAGAAATGATGGTTGTTACTTGCAAGCTTAGCATCTGGACCATTTGGTGAAACTACAGATTTTCAATTAATATTTTTTAAACACAAAAGAAAACTAAAGAAATAATTGTTTTGGAACAACTCCTTCAACTAGAAGAAGCAATGAGGGCTATTAACCCTGTTTTCTTCGCCAGCCTGAAAATTGTGCAGTCTTTTAGCTGAATGATAGAAACTACAGTTTGGTGAATTGGTGCCATGACTTGACAACTTGATATGAATCAAGTCCCACGTACGCACAGTTAAACCATATATGGTGTGGAATTGCATTCATGGTGGGCCCACCTGCTGTTATATGGGGCTTCAGAAATTAATAAAACATTGTTTATTTACCATTTATCAGCTACCAGCTTCCTGCAGATCAGACAATGGAGGTGAAGTCACACATTCAATGTCCTACTGAGAAAGTATATGACTCTGTCTGTGAGTGACTATCCTGTGAGTGACATCAGCTCCATTGTCTGATCTCTTCGGGATGCTGGCAGCTGCTATATGGTAAGTAAACAAAGTTAATAATTTACTAATGGGCTACAATCTAGCTTTCCCACCATGACATGAATAAAGGCCCATGGCAGGGAAGGCTGTATCTGGGCCCAACTGTACTCCAGGGAACATGTAAAAGTTAGCAAAATATAGATAATTACCCGTACAAACCAGATGGTTGAAAAAGCACAAGGATATAAACTTTATTTTCTAGTTTATAGGTAATGTATGACCTTAGGTGCTACTTGAATTTCAATAAATATACATACGTAGCAGGAAGAAAGTGAAATTTTTAACGTGCACTCTAAGCTAAACCAACCATATATGTTTAGCTTAGACATTTAGCTTAGAGTGCACATTAACAAACATGTAAAAGTTAGTCGGTTGATGGAGAACTACAAGAATACTGAATACCAGCACATTAAAATTCTATTTGTTAGAAAAAATAAAATCATCTGGAGTTCTCAGTCTGTACTAACTTATCAGAGACCACCAAAACACAAGAAAGTAGCAATGACATTGCATCTGTTTCACTTGTTGCTAGTACATAATAGATACCCATGTCTCTGATAGTTATACAAGCAGGCCAATCAGATCTCTGGTGATGTAACAGTTTATACCTAATTGCATAAGGTCTCTAATTGGCTACCAACACAATTTGTAGATAGAGCTGGCCACTCACCATTTACAATGTAGCCTGTTTACAGAGCAATTAATACATTATAAATGTTTCTTCAAATGCTCAGTGTCATATTGGAGCTTACAGTCTAATATAACCATGCAAATCCCATGAACACCCAAACATGGGAAGAACTGTGTACCAATATAGCCCTGGTTCAAGCAAAAAATATCTCCAAACTAGTGGTATAAAGGATACAGGGGTCTATTTACAAACTTCATTTTCATGTGATAATGCCCATTTTCATATGAAAACGGGCATTATCACATGAAAATGAAGGTTTTAATATTGCATGGATCTCCATGGAAAATAGCAGTTTCCATGACGATCCATTTAAACATTGGGGCTCTTTACCGGCCCATTCTTTTCAGAGCAGGCTGGCGGTTCGTAAAATTCTTGAAATGTTGAAATGTTGGAGTGGAGTTTTACATTCAGCTCCCAGCTGAACACTAACTCCAACTCAGGCTGGCATTAGGGCAGTTATCCCAACGATCTCCCAATATTACCCCCTTTTCCTATAGCCGTTATTAGGGGGAGGAAAAGGGGGGCATGTATGGGGAGAAATGTGGAAGTGTGGAAATAAAAAAATAAAAAAAATGTTCTGTGCTTTTTTTTTATTATATGGTATTTTTATTTAAAATATTAATTACAATATAAAAAAAAAAGAAAGACTTACCTGTCCGGCAGACACATCCGACTCTGAAGATTTCAGAGACCCGATATGAAGACACTGCGCATGTGCAATGTTTTTCATGCCGGGACTTGAAATTTTCAAAGTCCCGCATGGGAGTCTCTGCGTATGCGCAGGACTTCATTGATACGAATGTCCAGTGATGAGCCCAGAGATCATCCTCAGGACCTCGCTGGAGGGGTGAGTATTAGTAAATTGAATGAATGAATGAATGAATGAATGAATGAATGAATGAAGCTGCCAGGCTCAATGCAAGCCGAAGCGAGCCTGGAACATCTTCATTCATTTGAAAACGTTAAAGTAATTATATAGACCCCAAAGAGGATAGGCTAAATTAGCCAAGTCAGGTAATCCAGAGTGCACAAGTGTATTACATCCAAAATGAATTTGTTTAAAGCCACAGTGACTACAAGAATTGATTGCATGCAGTATGCCCAGGTGGAAGTACAGTATGTCTTAATATCAAAGAAAGCGCCATAGATGCTTACCACAGATCAAGCTGCAAAATAATGTAACAATCTGCAAATCAGCAAAGAAACAGCAAAAACTGAGGGCTAAAATTACATTATATTTATGAGATGCTTTTCAAATACTAATTATTTCCAAATACAGATAGATGAACTAACACCCCCAACCACTTCCCATGTAAGTTCCGTCCCCAACTTTTACTACTGAAAATGACTACTCTGAAATGGAT
Organism: Limnodynastes dumerilii; assembly: GCA_011038615.1. Taxonomy (NCBI): domain Eukaryota; kingdom Metazoa; phylum Chordata; class Amphibia; order Anura; family Limnodynastidae; genus Limnodynastes; species Limnodynastes dumerilii. The sequence goes on along the minus strand of WWET01001424.1, from coordinate 53,945 downwards.
GTCCTATGTAATCTTATCAGTAAATGACTGGAACGTTGGATTGGAAAGCTATGATGTTATTTTTAAATCCCCTCACTTCCATAACAAGTAAGCTTTCTTAAAGAAAAAATATGCAATATTAAATACCCGGTACACATTTATACTTTTGTTAATCCCAACTGCAGAATAAAGTTTTGCTTGGCCCATATTCACAAATCTTGGCATACACTGACCCCCTTGTAAAATGGTAATTCATTTTTCCATTGTTTTGATTACAAAATATCACTATCATAAGGGGCAGTAGGAAACATCTATCCAAAAAAACTGCCAAGAAAAGTTTCAATGTCTAAAAAAAACAATTTGTCCATTCACAAAAAACAACACACTAAAATGAGCCAAATTTCCACTTCACGCTATCCTCAATGCATTTTCCCAAGGCCACACGTACAATTTTAATCTCAGACAAGCTTATTAAAAATAATAATGGATGAGTTGGCATCAGGTATACCTCACAGGCCATTTTTCAGTTTTGGAAATTCTTCAACTTCAGGCGAAAAAAAGGTGAGCTGTGGAGCATATCATAAACACTGTCAAATTAATTAGCATTTATCCTTCGATTAAATGGAAGCTTGACTCAGCAGGGACTGATATCTTATCCAATGCTCCATGTTTTATTCATGGGTTCACAACTTTTAGCATCCGAGAAAGATAATAATATATCAACAAGTTTGGTTTAATGGGAAATTAGGGACAAATAATAATGAGGTCTTTTATAAGAAATCCCTGATCCTATTCAACTTCCATCTTTTAAAAGTTTTGTGTTGTTAACTTGTGGCTGTTACACACAATTTCATTATAAAAAGAGATGATATCATGAATCCTTCATGTTGTGACCAAACTTTGATTAAGTGTGCAAGAACACAAATATATTGCCAGACTAATATACACTAGAGCAATTATTGGTACGATCATCCAATTATCGTGTAATCGGTTAAATAATTGCTGTAGTTAGTTGGCAAGATAAACTTTTTAAACACCAAATAAATGTACTAGAAATGCTTTGCTGCGATTATTTGGTCTTTTGACATGTTTGATTTATATCGGGCATTAGCCAATCAGCTCACTGAAAGGCTCCCTTTTCTTCCTGGGTCTCCAGCTTCTGTTAAGATTATTGGTCGCAGCAGGAGAAGTGTATGGTACCAATAACAGGACTTTTCCTTGTTGAGAAATCATCCAGTTTATCAGGCCACCCCCTGCTGACATCGGTAATCATCCCAGTGTATGGCCAACTTAGTAGTAGTGACTGGTACAAACTCCCAATAACTGTCATCATTATTTAAATATGATATTTTTGGCTCCAATAGTTTTATTTAAAAAAAACTGAAACCTACAAAAGAGACAGAATTATTGCTGGTTTAGAATCCATTAATACTTGCATATCCTTGAGTCTCTAATGATCTACATAGAGCTTCCTCTCCAGTGATTTCTCCAAGTTCAATCTTCTTTTCCTCTTTACATTTGAGAAGAAAAGTAAATGGAACCTGGAACTGCCAGTGAAGACGAAGACCACTGTATATAGCTGGGAACTAGTAAGCCCTGGAGTCTAAAACAAGCATCATTGTCTAAGGCTTTAGTTTTTAGACTCTAAGCTACAGGGAAGGGAACATTGTTGTCATGAGAAATTAAATCATAGGCTTTATCCAGCATTGAAGATATTGTACATTGGTAGAGCCAGCAAATATGAAATAAGCTGTTTGCTTCATATTTTCTCTCACACATCTTTATAAATAAACAGGTGTGAGTCCCTGGTAAGAATGGCCCAATTTCGAAATCAATATCGATTGCTTATGTCTCGATGAGGCATAGCAATTGATCCCCGGAGCACCGAACACAGTGCTACAAAAGGTAAGTGTTAAAACTAACCCCAACCCCTAATCCACCCCTTCTGTTACCCTAACCCTAACTTCCCTGCAGCCTGATCCTAACCCACCCTTCCCCGCAGCCTGACCCTAACCCACCCTTCCCCACAGCCTGACCCTAACCCTGACCCTGGAGAGATTACTCACCTTTCCGGTGGTCTGGTGAGGCATCGCGTCCTGCGGCAGTGGCAGTGGCGGTGTTGTTTCCGAAAACGAATGGGTGAGTCTGATAGGCCTACTTACCCATTCTGAAAAAGAAATCTAAAGTGGATGGCTATTCGAAATAGGGACAGCCCAAACTGAACTTTCGGCGGTCCCTATTTCTTGATACCATCTTTTTAAGCGGGGACTCCCACCATTAAGTATGGGGTATCTCAGGTACTACTAACAGTGCATGTTTTCCAGGTTTCCTCGCTGGTGCACAGGTATGTACACTTCTGGGTGTCATATGAATAATCTGTGGACTCT
>WWET01001424.1:17929-36336 GCA_011038615.1 Limnodynastes dumerilii | reverse complement strand
ACTGTTATTCCCTGTCTCTCTTTCCTGGTCTTTCTGTTCTGGTGATTTATTTATCACTCAACTGTGCTCCCATTCTGACCTCATCACATATTTAATGCTCATTCCTTGTACACTTGGTGTCAGAGCATCAGGTTTCCTTTGCCTAATGTTTAGCATCCTGGAGCTTGCTTGTGTGCTCTGGCTTCCTGGATCCCAATCAAGTCTCTTGTCTTTCAGTTCCAGTTTCTCCTAGTGTCTCTGGTTCCTGATTTCCTTGCGAGTCTGGTTGCTGAATTTCTCATGTACTGGTCTTCACTGCTACCTGTCTCTACTACTGTACACCTCGGATACAGCTGGAGAGAAAATGCGGGTAAAACTGGAAGCGGGAAGAAGAAAAGAGAGCTAGAAGAGACTACAAACAACACAGAGAGGCAGACAGGATGAACTATGGCACGCACACACACACACACACACACTCACAGAGGAGACACCACAGGGGTGGCACACAGTCACAACCAGAGGAATGGGTGAGGCAGGGTCAGGAGGAGACACTGGGTAATAAGAATGGAAAACACAAGCAGAGAGGCAAGGGTTAACTGGAGCAGGGGAACTCAGAGATCACAGGAAAAATGCACAAGGCAGAGAACAATGACAGAGCTGGACACAGACTAGAGAACTAGAGCTATAACCAGCAGTGAGTAATAGCACTGCTGGAGCTTATAAGGAGACTGCTGGCTATTGATTGGTCAGCAGTCCAAAACAGGTGTAATGATTGGCTGGAATCCTGCCAGCAATCACAGCAGCCAGAAGGCCATAAAAGACAGAGGGAGGAGGGTGGCGCCCATTAAGCAACAGTTGCAGGTGTCAGACATGTGAAAAATATATGGGGGCAGGGTTATGTATCACGGGTTAAAAACAAGTGTTATGTAAAATAGTTACAAGTAAATACATCTACTGATTAGTATTTTAAAATCCAATAAAGACTTTTATAGTGACCTCTATGCAATGCTACCTAAGTGACCACCATCCGCAACATACAGCATTCTAGTAACCACCACCCAATACACACAACATCCTAGTGTGGCCACAACTCAATGCAAACAACATTCTAATGATCTCCTTTCTATACAGACATTATTTTAGCAAACAACACCCATGACAGTCAACATCCTAGGTTACTTCAATTAAAAAAGGAGCTGCTGAGTGGCCTCCAGAGGAAATTCCCTGTAAGTCCTATGTCCAATCCACCCCTGTTTCCACCTGTCCTGGTAAATGAAATATGAAGGGAAAGTTAGGTGCCATCTTTTCTTTTATTTGTGTCTTTTTGATATGGTTACTCACTCTTAAGATTTAGCTCAGGGACAAAGTTGCATAAGAGGAAATAACATGGTTACATTTGTATGTACAAAAGAAAATATACACGTCATACATATACATATTTTCATGGACAGTAATTCATTAGAAGTTTGAGTCCTGTTGAGAAGACCACTTCCGTGGTGGACATAAGATTGATAGGATTCCCATTGTTGTAGGAATGCAGCACTACTAAAATAAAATAATCTTCTTTAGCACAAGGAAAACATCTTCAAATGACAAAGAATATGGGTTTATGCAAATATAAGTATATTACATTGAGCTTCTGCAGAGTACAATATCAGTGTGAGTCTATGGATTGTCAGAAACAATTTCAGACTTTATTCTCGAGTGATCCTTTTTCTAGCTGGAATGTGCAGGGAATTAGAGATATGCTGGGAAAAGCGGAACATTCTACTGTGCTGCAAATTAAACATTTCAGTTCAGCTACTTTGAGTCTTTCATGTAATTTACCACAGCTGTTAGAAAGACAAAAGTGAGCTGAGTGAGATACAAATAAAAGAAGATAATTCAGAGAATATACATCATCTACAAAGCGAAAGTTTATAGAACTCAATTAAGCATCTCCTGATTTTGATTCGGTTACTGTGAAGGTGACTCATTCAAAGCAAGAATTGTAGCTGAGCATCATCAGGAGCCACCACATTTAGATTCCCTTCCTACAGAAAAATACTCTATACAGCGACAAAACATTTACTAATAACAGAATACTTTCTGAGTTATCAGTAAGACTTGGTTTATGGGGGGGATACATTCCAGTAATCTAACCAGAAAAGGATGTTCCCGCACCAGTTAAAAACTTTGGTATCTGTCCTATTATAGGGACAAGTGGAACTCCTAAGTAGAACCACCGTTTTGACTACCTACAGTGTGTGCAGACATAAGATGGAAATAACAACACTCACACAAAAAGAAAGCCAGAAACAAACAGTTGCCGACACAAAGCCCCATATAATAAGGTACAATCCGATCCACAATTAGAAATAGTTATATCATGTTTATTTTAATATCAAAATATACAAAACAAGTTCAGCGAAAATGTTTGTTAAAAAAACAACAACAAACAATGTATACCATACCACATAATAAAACATAACTGTGGTCTTCACAGTCCCGCAATAGTTAAATGCAAGTGCAAATATGAAAGCAAGTCATACATGGCAGAAATGGCCGGATCATCTGACACCTGCAGAAGAGTAACCTATATTTACCATCTTGCCGGTTGGGAGCTTGACACCACTGGATCGCTGAAGTGAAGGTAAGTGGGGACGCTAGATCGACTAATCTGCGCTCAGCAGGGATGCCTGATCTACACTTCTGTACTCCACTCAACATGGACAGGTGAATAATATACTTAACGTTAGGGTTAGGCTCATGCTTAGGTTGCTGTCTGACTTTTTAATATTGACAACACTAAGGTCGATCTAATAATACCATCAACTATAGTGTTATTAGTAAATTAACCCTGTCTAGTCTACTTTTATTGACATTCATCCTAATGTTTATGTATGAATATCAATAAAATGACTATCTATCCTGTATACTACACCCATGGGATAGATAGTAAAGCACATTTTAGTGGTAACATTTTTGTGAAGTTTAGAAACTTAAAAATAACTTTGGTCAGATGCAAATCAGTGTTTGTCATAAATGTAGCTTGCTGATAACCGGTCAGCAAAGAGTTCCCACAAAACAATATTGTGAAAGAACAGATATTTGACAGATTTCCCTGTCGCCATTTGTCTTGAATTTATTTCTAAGTTACTAAAATAAAAATGAACTTCAGTAAGCTGAATGGCACTCTTGTTATGGAAGTGATGGATGTCACAGCTATTAATTATTCTGCTCATTACAACTACAGGGATAAATCATTTTTGCCTGGAGTCTGTCACTTTGTACTCAGTAGGGCAGTGCACACTGTGTAGGACTACATATAGTGCTAGACTGATTCCAGCCACATTTACATGAGAAACCCTTGATAGTTTATATTGCTAACTTTCATTTTGCTCTAAATAGCAGTTATCTTTGTTTTAATCAAAATCTAAATCCCTTTCATGTGGGATTGCATAGAAATAACAATGTGTAAGGCTAGGCCGGCAGCGGAAGGAAGCCGTCTTGAAGTCTGACAGTTTAGACAGAGGACAGAGCTTAGGCTATGGACTACATTTACTAAACTGCGGAAACGAAAAAGTTGAGATGTTGTTCATAGCAACCAATCAAATTCTAGCTGACATTCTCTAATATATAATAGAAAAGTGAGTGCTAGAATCTGATTGGTTGGTTTGGGCAATATCTCCACTTTATTCTAGCCTTATAGATAATGAACTTTTTTTTATGCCTGTATTGATGGCGCTTGAAATAAATGGCGTACACTAAAAATAAATATAATAAAACATAAAAGGAGGTAAATGGAGATAATGACTTGAACAGTTTCCAACTACACGCAGCCCTTTGTCAGGGGTTAGCGATATCCCAAATAAGATACAAGTAAACAAAAAGACAATAGGCACTGTGATGTGGGAAAGAGATTCAGGATCAAGCAATTAGAAAAAATCTCTATATATGTATAAACAATAAAAATAATTATAAACAACTACTGGGTATTATCAAAGAATATTACACTGTTTATTATAACACTGAATAAAAACTGGTACCAGTCCAATCATATACAGCCACATTGTATCCAATACACTAATTGCACAATAATAAAATAACAAAAAACCGTTAACTCCTGATGGTATTATCTACTGTCTGATTGGTTCCTGATAATGCAAACTCGTGGTGACCCACGAATGCCATTTTTACGACGAGTGTAAGCATAAAAAGGGCCATTTGTACTTACTGCGCATGCACGGGGCAGATGTTACGCTCCGAAATTCTGAGCGTATGAGCCTTGATCGTAACACCTTCGTAAATACGGTCGAGGGGGCGTGCCTGCCATACGAAACCCGTTAATACGCACCAAGGGCGGAGTGAGGCATTTAAATCGTACAGTATGAGCGTGCTAAGCGTCGTAACTACGCATTACGGACTGAGCTTGAGCTTACGGACATGAGCTTATGGACGCCTGCGGTTACGCTCAGAAAATTAGGGGAAAACTAAGCGCAACCAAGGGGAGTGCATCGTAGATATGCTGGCGTATATACGCTAGGCACATGAGCGTTTCATGAGCATATGTCTATTGAACACTGTTGTTGCAATAGGGACAACTTTCCCAATGAGATGACACCAAGATATTATGCAATGTATCTCCACAAGGACAGAATTGGTAATATATACGTGGTGGCAGTTGTAGAATGTACAGTTACTAACGCCGGGAAAAGAGGCAAGATTGATACTTGTAGTCTCGCCAATTCCAGCAGTCGGGATAGTTGTGGCTAAATAATAAGGACCCGTAGGTACTATTAGCAGGACAAACCCTGCAGTTTGAATGATGACAGTCCGGATACTCCTCAATCGATGTATATGGCTGCTTGAATATTGAATTAGACAATGAACTCTGTTTATAAATACATCACTAGCAGCTTACAGTGCTTTATAAATTCTCATCAAAAACAATAAAAACAACTATTAGCATCACCTTACTACATATTACTAGGTTTCAGTGTAGTTGAAACATATCCGTCAATATAAGTAGTTTATTTTACTTAATTTTTAATAAGCAGAATACATAGTCAATAATAACAAATGAGAGAGAGAAGAGAGAGAGAAGAGAAGAGAAGAGGAGAGAGAGAGAGAGAGAGATCTGTAGCTTATGGCTCCTAGGTATTCATCTTTTGAAAGTACACAAATATTGCTTCATCTATAAATCTGTTTATTTAAAAGTACAAGTGTAATAAGTGTTTTACTTTATGTTCCATTGAAGGTTGTGTGGGAGTTGATATGGTGTTTGTTCAATAGGATGCTGGCTTTATTAATCTATATAATATATCTGTCTTTTAAAGACATACTGTAGTAGTTTTTCCTTAATCTCTATATAACAGGATTATTCATGTTTTGTCAGGTGAAGATGCCTATTTCCTGGTGGTTCTCTGAACGCTTCCCTACCCAGCTGCGTTGTTCTTGTAAAACTGTGAATTTTTGTATCCAACAATTTACCTTCTGAAAGCCACAGATTGTTAAATACTAATTGGCACCAACTCTATATTACATAAATTATTTACTCCTATTGTCCTGATTAGCTAATTTATTAACCATATGCCGACTTTTCTCCATGTACCCGTTTGTTAATTAAACATTGAGCTTCCATTAGCAGTTAAGGGACCCAATGCCCAAAAGCATACTTGGGTCCCTTCTCCTTCAAAAGGCATATTTACAGATTGAGCTGTGTGTACAGACTGGTGGCTAATACATGGTACTTTCTATACATTGCCACAAACAGGAGAAAGGGCCACTACTCCTGTTCTCCTATGTGTGGATGGTGGATCCGTGGCCAGGACCCTGCCTTAAGTATTCCACTTGCATCTCTCTTAGCCAAGCACTCACTGTACAATTTTGATACTTAGAATGATTTAAATCGGGTAAATGGAAAGGGGAAAAAAGGAGATTCTTCTTAGGGAATGAACGCACTGGGAAGGGGTACGTAAATAATTGCTGTGAGGTGAACAAAAAAAAGTATGAGGTCAAGCCATAAAATGAAACCACAATAATCAATTGTTTCAGCACCATATCGCTGAATAGAAAAAAAAAGAAATTCTCAGGCTAATGATCCGTATGCTGGACTAGAAAAGAGGGGCTGGGGGGACATGCTAGGGTATAAATAAAATATAACTTTTATTAATATTCTCATATAAAAATATACACCTACAAAACTGAACATATAAAGATTAAAATCCACACTGAGGCATGAGGAATAAGTAATAAATCTCCTATCTAGCTATATTAGCCAATAAACAATCATTCTGAGCAGGCACCGGCGGTATCACTGAACTCTAAATTGAACTTCATAGAAATAAGAAAATGTAAGGGTAAGTATATCAAGAAAAACCTCATATGTTAATTTGAGCAGATGAATAATTTCTCTGAGTCAGCGCTGATGGTATCGCTAAGTTGATATAATTGATATAGCTGAACTCTAAATTAGAGTTCACACATGGAAAGTACAGTGTACATTGTGTAAGTATACAGAAATATTGAATAATGACATACTATACACACAGGAAGTATAAAGGTGGAAATAAGAGTAACACTGTACAGATCAGAACAAAATCGGCTAACAGCCTCTAACAACTGGCAAGAGGAAATGAATCAACTTCTCAGCATCGTAATATTAACAACACGTATGTAGTAAGCTATATAGGTACAAAAGAGAGCTATGTGTAGCATGGTGTGGCAATAACTCACAGTTGCGGTCTCAGATAATGTGAATAAAAGATACAAAGTAATGAAAATAGCCGTTGCATCCTAAAACTTATCTGATCCTGGAGTAGCAGAGGGAATTGTTCCAAACCCACATGGCAATTAGGTGAAACGCTATACCGCCGGCTACCCAGTCTGACTCACCAATCCTCTCACCCTATACAAGTTCCCCTAACCTCCTCACGGAGGTGCTTCACCCTGCAGTGCCCGTAAAAATCCCTACCCTCACTATGTATCTGTGTGGGTAGCGAGTGGCAATGTGGCAGAGTTGCAAACGGGAGGCAGATGGTATGGACCTAACGCGCGTTTCGCAGAGCTTGTTCACAGGTACCGCAATCGAGCTCTGACTGTGGCTTAAAAGAATGATGCAGCCAATGGTGAGACAGGTGTTCCAGCTGGCTGCTAATGATTACGCTAAGAGAATGGCCGGATTGGTGATGATTTATTACTGATATGAATGAGGGGAGTCTAGTGATATGGAAGGGAGAGGGACTGTGTATGCAAGCTATCAATAAGGCTCACGGACTGTACTATAACAATGGACGTCATTGTAATATATCATTTTAAAGTGTGATACGGAAGATCAGCTGGCTAAGTACAGTAACTCTAACTTTAATAAAATGTCCACTAATACTTAGAATTACCCACCATGTGGATCTTGTACACATGGGGGCTGATCCAGAGCTACTCTGGCCTGCTGGTCATACAGCTCTGGAGCACACCCCTGTGGCCGGCATAATTACCCACACCCTCCCTCATTTACTTACCTTCCCCCGCCTTCCTTCCGTAAGCATTGCGTAGTTACGGCGAGGAACTCGCCGTAACTACACAACAGTTATGGACGCCCGATCCCAAGGATCAGGTTTCCCTAACTTCGCCGGTCAACATCTGCCCGGTGCATGCGCAGAACGGCAGAACGTTCTTACGCATACGGCCGCTGTAACTAGTGCGGCGGCCATAGCTCTGGATCAGCCCCATGGTAAGTGGACTAGTCCCCCATGCAGAGTGGGCCAGCCCCCATGCAGAGGCTGAATTCCGCATTGAATGCTTCCCAATGTATGTTACTCATCTGGTTTTCTCAAGTCTGGATCCAGCCCTTAAAGCTTATAAGAATACATAAAAAAAAAACAAGAGACGTAAGATTAGATTGTATTACAGTGCTACTGCATAGGGTTCAAAAATGTCCAAAATCAGCAAATAACTGTCAAAAGATCCTCGGGGGGGGGGCTATAAAATGCATTTGATGATGTGTGCTTTAACATGGATGCACATGAATTCTGCAATGTATGGCAATTCATTTTTAAATGGAAGGACACCAATTTACACTTTGCACATAGGCGCCAAACACCCTGTTGCCAGCACTGGTTAAAATCCCATCCTAACTCTCCACCTCTCACTTCCACCTCCCAGAATGATTTTGCACGGCACTCCACCTTTTCCTGCTTTCCTCCATCTTTCTAACTATAAGCTTTATATATAAGCTGACTCACGAGGGAACGAGGTCACAAGAAACATTAGGATGCTGTCCCTGTTGTACCAGGTTGTGAATAACGGTAACACAGTCTGGGCTTAATGACATTAATGTATCTATTTGCAAAGAAGGTGGGTAGAGGCTCAATGAGATTCATGAGTATCAAGGCATTTTGGTAACTATGGGTTCTTGTTCTACGCAAACCCTTGCAATGAAGTACACAGGAGTTTTTTTTATATTTAGTTATGTATTTAATAAAGGATCAGCATTGGTGGCTCAGGACCGGATTCTCTGATATTCCGTTTGTTAGCCTCCACTGCTGAGTCTATTGTGGAATTTGTGATCCCCCTGCTCTCCTACATGCGGATTGTGGATCTTACCCTGCCTTAAGTATTCCATGTGGAATATTACATTGTATGTAAGGGAAAGCTATTATTGTACAATTTAAATGCATCTGCCCCCCCATGTGTATGTCTTGAGAGACGTGTACGGAAATCTGCTATGCGCTATTAGGTTAGATTTGAGGCCTCAGTGATTAGCACTCGTGTCTCACAGTGCTGAGGTCATGAGTTCAATTCCCGGTCAAGGCCTTTTTTTGTGTGTTGCTAGCCGGTTCTCTCCCCATCTTTGCATGGGTTTCTTCCAGGTGCAACAATATCCTCCCACATGCTGCTATGTTAAATGGCTGATGACTAAAGGAACCCTAATCTATGGGCCAGATCCAGAGCTACGTTTCCATTACATTTCCTAGCGTAGTGTATTTACTATGCACTCCCCTAGGCTCTCCCCTCGCATGTACGTACTTTGCCCATTTTACGCTTCCAGAGCGCTACCTTAACTTTACACAGTGTAACTACTGATGTACGTATAGGCACCACGTACTTACCAGCCCAAGCACGCCCATACGAAGCGTTATTATGGGTGTCGTATGACTGGCAACATATACCACGCACATGCACAGTAAGTACTAATGGGCGCTTTTACGCTAGCACTAACGTAAAATCACTCTTGTACGTAGCTCTGGATCTACCCCTATGTATGTATGTATGTATGTATGTATATATGTATGTATGTATGTATGTATGTATGTATGTATGTATATATGTGTTAGGGAACTTAGAATATAGCTCCAATGGGGCATGGACTGATGTGAATGTGAAATATTCTCTTTAAAGCGCGACATAATCTGATGGCTCTATATAAAAACCTGTTAATAAATTAATATGTTCAATGCAACATAGAGGAATATTCTTATCTATTAATATATAATAATAGAGATTACATGAACAGACAAAAACACATTTATTTCCAAAGCAAATAAAAGATCATCTGACAGTTGAATCATAATTTGACAGATATTAGGTTTAGTGACATTTTTAAATGTAATGTTAATATTTTCTCGGTTACAATAAGACATGAGTGAAATTGGAGCAATGCAGTCTTCCACAATTCCATTGTGTGTTTTATTTGTAAATGGACTTTTACCTGTAAGGAATTTCTGCCTGGTGCGATTTGGAGAGCATCGGGAACACTTAATAGCTGGTTTCCCAGTTGTGTGTAGCCAAATGCAGAACAAGGTAGAGATATTTTTAAGTAGTTTGTACATTTCACTCATACCACTTGCATCATTTTTTTTACCATGTTTTTAAATTTGCATTGCTCATGTTTAGTTGGTCATACACTAGACTATATTACTATACAGAATGATAGTTTAATTGCTGGCAAAACACATTCCAAAACATGGTCAAAGAATGACAGCTCCACAAAGGTTGCAAGAATAATCTGATGTCCGTGAGCTTAACCAATAATCTTTTACCTCTCAATGACATCAGATGTGAGCCCTGTGAATTATGGGACTTGTCACCTGGAGGCAAAAACATGCTGTCAGCAGAGATAGCTCAGAACACATTGTAATGACAAAGCCCCTTTTCAGGCCAAGTAAAGCAATGTAATATATGAACTGCTCAAAGACTTTATTAAATGTGACAGTAGCAGCTGCAGCAGTAGAACACTGCTGGAGCAATAGATTGGATCATAGCCCTAGTGGTGGCTATAACAAATCTGATCAGCTACATTCAAGGCCCACTTAAAAGAGAACTTTTGGAAAAAAATGTGGTGAGAAGGAAGAAAATGCTAATTTGCAAATGACAAGAGACATTTATAAGAGGAAATGTTACTCTATAGTCATGAAAATGGCTATTAAGGCAGGTACAGATGTACCTGTCATTGCAAACAAAAATGTAAAAAAAAAAAACTAGACTGGAATTTCATGACACATCAGATGCACAGAAAACTAAAGAACCTTAGCAGCAGTGAGACATGAAGGCCTGGATTCACAACCCCGGACATATTGCGTTGTCATCCTCCGGTATGAATGTCCCATACGAAATAGGGATATCTGAAAGTTTCTTTTTGGATGTCCCTATTTCGAATGGTTACGCTTTTCTACTTTTTTTTTTTTTGAATGGGTGAGTATGCCGTTTGGCATACTCACCATACCTTCATATGGCTGTATTCATAATAGTGGAATCTCTCATACTTCTAATGTTACAAGAGCACAGGAGCATTGAAAATGAATAGAATTGTACAAGTGGCTGGTGTTTTGTGACAGAGAGATTTATAAGGGGGTGTCAGCTCATGTTTCGTTGGCGGCATATGTCTTTAGTACGTAAACTCACCAACTCAAGTGTTCACACTTTATTACATAAGACTATAGAAAAGGGTCACACGTGTAAGGTTCATGTATTTGCAGAGCAGAAAAATAAAGATCATGCACCCAAACGAAGTGTGCCCTCTGCATCAGGTAATGGGAAGGGGTTCATTTCTGGGGCACCTAGTAATTATGTAATTTAAGGCTGGATCCAGGTCATAGATTCAGAGGCACCGGATGTTCGATTCCAGATCCCCGATGCATCCAGAAATCCAATGGCCAAAGGCCACCTGCCTCCCCACACTTCCGCTCTGTTATACATGCTGCCCTGCTGTTGTATATTGAACCAGGATGGATTCAGAGGTTCCAGAGCCATCCTGGAAAAGTTTCCAAGAAGTGGCGTTTCTGTTTATTCTCCCTTGGCTACCACAATACACATAGGGCCGGATCAAGAAGTGCAGTTTCCATACATTAGGCTTCGCAACAGAGGCTAACACATGAAACTGCTATCCTCCATTCAGCATGCAGGAATGTGAACCCCCCCCATCCCATATAGTTTCAAATATTTCAAAAAATGCTTCTCCCTAAGGAAATTTTTCATTTTGTTCTCACACAAACCTTTTTAAACCTGCAGGATGCGTTCCAGATTTAAGCATGCTAAGTGAATGGATTTCCTCCACAGCAGAAGCAAAGTTATGACATATATATAGTGCAATCCTAAATTCCATATGCACAAGGGCAGCACACTCCCCTGCACACCTTGCAAGGCTCATCATCTCAGCCCCTGCCAGAAAGGAAGTCTTAGGGTTAGACTGCGGGGAAGGGAGTATTAGGGTTAGGCCGCGGGGAAGGGAGTCTTAGGGTTAGGCTGCGGGGAAGCGAGCCTTAGGGTTAGGCTGCAGGGAAGAGAATCTTAGGGTTAGGCTGTGGGAAAGGGAGTCTTAGGGTTAGGGTGATGGAAGGGGAGGGTTAGGGATTAGCATAGGGGTTGGAGTAGGGGAAAAAAGGGTGTCGCTTTCATGTTTGCGGCAGGCCAGGAAGTTTCTTCCTGGATCCATCTTTGGGAATGGGGTGTCGAAATTTCGAAAAAGGGCTGTTCTCATCAGTGACCCACAGCCGCTCAGAATGCACACATGGAGTACTTATGTATTCAGAACACATAAAATGGCTGTTATTTGTAATTTTTAAGTAAATCATAGTCACCACTATTTATCATAGTTACTACTTTTTATCATAGCCACTATTTTTCATAGTTACCACTTTACCTTATTCAATTAACAATACGCGTTGCAATAGACAGGAAAATGTTTGCAGAGCGCATTTTCCCGTCTATTACAGTAGCTGATTTTTTATGCACGTCTCTATGAGACAAATAGAAAATAAAAAAATAAAAAATCTGCAGAATTAGCTTCGGACCGCAAAATACGCGGGTGTGAGGCTAATTGAATCAGGCCCTATTTATCATAGCCACTATTTATCATTATCATATCAAGACATAAGATTTGCTGGGATGCAGATTCCGATCCGTATAATGGCTGTTATTCGTAATTCTATATCAAGTCCATAGTTGTCTTTAGGATTGTTATCAAAAAAAGGTCAGAAAATAACACCAAAAATTAAGATGTCTATTTAATATTTCATAAGTCATGCTAAAAAGCCTCAATATCCACCACTGGTGAGCAATAAAGTCTTTTGAACAATATCTCTTAATAAAAGTAACTGAACTAGTACTCTATAACCTTTTGTTTCAAGGTAAAGCTATAGTATGCAAACATCTTTTAAGTTGGCATTACTGCTGCTCTATTAATTGGCAGCCGTAGCAAGGGATTAGTGCAGCTTGGTAACTAACTTGCCCTAGAGAATAAGGAACATCACTGCCTGTACAGTATATGTCTCATATGGCCTGTGGGCAATCCTTCCATAGCAACACAAACATAAAAGTGCCCACTTGCCATCAGGCCACCAAATTAACATTAAAATAAACATTTTTTTTTTAAATATCTGCAGGCCTGACTATAAGAATTTGCTAGTAGTAAATACAATAAAAGGCAAAAAAAATGTATTTAACAAAACGTTCTGTTAACTGAAAACATTGTTATTTTGTTTCCATAAAATTAGATTAAATAGATTTAGTATCAGAAAAAGAAAAAGCATTAAGTGAGTTACATTTTCTCTTTGCTCTCTCTAAAAAAAAAAATATAAAGATAGGGGTCCGGATTCACAGTTACGTAGATTTCGTCTTACGTTGTTTTACGAATTGAGCTACTATGCATGCGTAGTAGCTTCTTTACGCTATCTACGTACCATTTCTGTACGTAGATTGCGTAAGCGCAGTCTAAAAAACGCGCTTACGCAATTTATGTACAGAAATGGTACGTAGATAGTGTAAATAAGCTACTACACACGCGTAGTAGCTCAATTCTTAAAACAACGTACGTAAGACGAAAACTACGTAACTGTGAATCCGGACCAGGAATTCCAGCTTGAGGTTCAATGTCGATATAGAACAAACAATAAAACTAGAAACACATAAATGTATTTTATAAGAGATAAACATGTAAAAGATTTTCTTCAGCATACTTTACCAAATGAATACATTATTGTTATACATTTTATTTTGATATCATATTTCTATTTACCATATCAAACATAAGATGGGTTGGGATGCGCTTTCCGTTTTGAGCGGTTGTATTTCAAACTTTATACAGCTGTCACATGAATGGTGGCTGTATCACCGGGGTAGATCCAGACCTAAGTGCTTGTTACGTTTCATCACGTAGCGTATTTACGCTAGCGTATTTTTTTGCACTCCCCTTGATCGTATGTACTTTGGTCGTTTTACACTTCCCAAACCCTAGCTTTACTTTTCCAAGCGTGACTACTGACGTATGTAAAGGCTTCACGTACTTGAGTGCCTAAGCACGCCCATAGTGCACGATTTAAATTCCTGACCCCGCCTCCGAAGCGTAATTAATGGTGTTGTATGGATGTCACGCCCCTTTGTATTAACACTGTTGATAATAGGCTGGTACGTACGTTCAGAGTTACATGGCGTAACATCTGGATAGATGAAGGATGCAGTGAGGATGTTAAGTGGAGGAGGGGTGATCCAGGCTTCTGACAGCAAGACAACATGCAGTAAGCAAGCACGCCTGGTGGGCAGGGGGAGGTATGCTAATCGTAGGGTTAAGGCTTGGTTAACCCCCTACATTGGACCCTTCATTATGCACCAGACCTATTTTCCATGGGTCTGGTGCATAACATCTAAGGAAGGGTCCAGGGTTTGGAAGTACTTACATGCGAGGACAGTGGTCACCTCTAGTACATACGCAGTTTAGGATCACACGGCAATCTATGATTGTAACGTTTGCTGCTGCTTTAGCTACAATCATAGTAGTAGCAGACTTCTGGGTGAGGCCCAATATATACAACAGAGAGATGCACCCGTCAGTTTACAGGGCTTGAGTGTCAAATGGGTAGACCTAAGGGGTATGCGCTGGGGCATGTTTAACTGGATCTGAGACTTGGTTAAGTCGGAAATGGGTTTATCTGAATGCTTGATAATATACTTGGGAAGGGATTATTTGGGACAGAAGGAGGCTTGTGGTTTACAAAGGGCTATTAAAGCAATTTGTCTGCCATTAGCTCTGAATTCACTCATCTTAGGATCTGTTGGTTCCGAATCATTCCTAGGATTATTTGGTGGGATCCTGGCTTAGGGGGGATGGCAGCTTATCACCCTGCATTGTATCACTCTGACGGTGTGCATCTTTCTGACGAGGGTATGGCTATGTTTATTAAGCGTATGTTAGGTGTGTTAGAGTGGGTTTAGATGGCGGGTAAGGTACCGGCTGATCCCTGGCTGTGGCAGTAGCTGTGGGGTGGTCAGCAATTTCTGATGCTAGGTTAGGGGGTGAGGTATAGTGCAAGGAAAGCACACCCCTTTGAGAAGAAAGAGAATTCCCAGTTTGGGTATGAACTATAATAAACACCTGGCTGTCAGTCATTAATGGGTTAATTTTAAGCCAAAGGAGTTAGCCAGTAAGAATAGGTCTGGGGGGTGGGATCTGTAGGGGGTATATTAATCCTCTTAGGCTGGGGCTTCAGCCCTCTTCTAGATTGTTCTTCCCTCCCTTCCCTTAAGTTAATGTGCTAACCTGTTTTTGTTTCTTTACAGATGGGGCATAGATTGCCAGTAGTGGTGGGTTGGTCAGCAATTTCTGGAGCTAGGTTAGGGCATGAGGTATGGTGCAGGGAAGGCACACACCTTCAAGATGAGGCAGGAAACTACGCCGGCTGGCTGGTACACGGTTGCCACCCCAGTTCCCCCCAGGGTGCACTATTATGACAGGGGTATGTGCTTGCGTTGACCATTTCCTCCGGAGCGCTGAGGGTTCCTGCCCTCCATATAAGTTGCCTCCTTCTAGCTGACCCCCCACCGGCTATTGGCGCCACCTTCTGAAGTCTAAATACATAGTTTAATTATTAATCATCAATAAATCTATGCCCCCTTTTAAAATTCCATACCGTTGTCCGTGTGTTTATTTCTTGAATGCCTGTCGTGAGTGCCCTGGTCAGCCATTGGCAGTTTAATGTTTTAGTTATAACCTGATGTATATAAAATAAAATGTTTTTGTTTTTTATTAACTTTTTATAACAGAGAATTTTTTATTATTGACAGTTTTTGGGATAATTGGAATATAATTTCTCCAAACTGTCCTAAATCCAGCAGCACTGTACTTATTTCGGGGGCTCTGTTCTGATCAGAGAAAAGGCTGGGAGGTATGTTCAATTCACAATTATTTATCATTATTATTATTATTATCATTATTATTATTATTATTATTATTATTATTATTATTATTATTATTATTATCATCATCATTAAATGTATATGTTTATATAGCTCCATTATAGTTCCATTATTGTACTTTACCATTTTAAACCATTGTTATGTCAAGATTGGGCAATAACAAACAGAGTGGGTGGGTAAGAGGCCTCTGGTCGCAATCTTATAATCTATTGCAGGGTCGTCACAACTTTATTTTTGGAGGGGGCAAGAATTTAGCCCTCCCCTTGATACCCCCATTTCACCTTGGTCCTTCCCCACCTTGGTGAATAATAGGCATGATCATGAAAAGGGGCGACCATTTAGGATGAAGCTGTGCATCCAGGTTTAAACCACTTTATATATGTTTAAACCAATAGACATGTACTTCCATATACACACACACACACATTAGACATACTCCAGTGCCCGCTATGCCTATACCTATTCATCATCTCCCCCTCTGAATTCATCATCTCCCCATTCCCATCATCCCCCTTCCCTCCATCATCTCCCTATTCTCATTATCACATCCCCATTCACTTTATCATTTCTCTATCCCCTTTATAATTCGTCTTCATCAGCTCCTCCTCCCCATTCACCCTATCATCTCCCCCTCCCCATCATCTCCCTCCTCCTCCTCCTCCTCTTCATCTCAAGCTCACAGGCAATTAATACAATGGGTGCAATTACTACTACTTTCACTGAGGAGCAAGAATTAAAAGAACTTTCAAAGCTAAAAGTGGACAAATCAATTGGACCAGATGGGATACATACAAGGGGGTAGATCCAGAACTCCGCTTCTAATCCGTTTCCTAGCATAGCGTATTTATGTGAGCATACCTTCTAAGCACTCCCCTAGGCACACCCCTTGAATGTATGTACTTTGGCCGCTTTATGCTTTCCAAACCCTACCTTAACTTTTGGCAGCGTAACCGCTCACGTCCGCACACGTACGTATAACCTGCACGTAGTTACGCCGCTAAGCACTCCCATACTGTAGGATTTAAATGCAAACCCCCGCCTACATTGTGTAATTTCAACATACTTACGGCTCTTGTAATATTAGCACACATCCTCGAACGTTTTTATGCTACTGTTACTTGAGAGGCCCTTACGCTCAGAGTTACGTTGCATTACATAACATCTGCCGCGCACATGCTCAGTACATACAACAACGTGTTTTTATGTCTTCACCAGGCGTAAATACGCAGGAAAACGTTGTTCTGGATCTGCCCCAAGGATACTAAAAGGGCTCAGAGGGGTGCTGGCAAAACCATTAACTGAATTATTCAGCCAGTCACTAATAACTGGGGTGATTCCAGAGGACTGTGTGACAACTGCAGTTTAATGCCAAAAAGTGCAAAATCATGCACTCAGGGCTAGATCCAGAACTATGCCCGCGGGCGTATTTACACCAGCCGTAAGCGTAATTTCGGCTGTAAGTACGTTTTGTGTATGCGCCCAGCAGATGTTTCTTGTCGTAACTCATGGCGGCCGTAATTGAAAATAGGTCGCCTGTAACATTAGTGGAATTACAGCCGAATGGGCGTGCCTATATTACGATAGCCGTAAATATGCTCCAGTTACGAAATGTAGGCGGGGGGAGGCATTTAACTCATACAGTATGGGCTGGGTTACGTAGTTACGAACATTGCATAGTTACGTCCTGCCGTAGTTACGATTACAAAAGCTAAGGTAGGGTTCAGCAGGCGTAAGGCTGTGTAATTACGGACGACTGGTGGGAGTTCCCGGGGGAGTGCATAGTAGTTATGCATGTGTAAATATGATCCGCGCTAGTTCATAACACAGACGTAGGTCTGGATCTGGCCCTTAGAACACAAAAGCTCAATATATCATTAATGGCACTACATTAGAAACTACTGAGGATGAAAGGGATCTAGGAGTCATTATTTCATGTGACTTTGTTACGTGCTGGACACTTTCTTGACCTGCCCCTAGGGGCTGCTGTGGGACTTGGCTTCCTTGATTAATTTTCAGCACCTGAGCATCTGGGATATAAGGACGCTTCTAACTAACTCAGGTGCTGGTCATTCTACCTTGTTAGAGCCTTGTTCATTCCTGCCTTGCTGCTGCCTTGCTCACTTGTTGATTTAGCTTCCCTTTTTCTGTTTGTTGGTAATTCCTTTTATTCTGGTATTTATTCATGTTCATTTGTATGTTTGTGTTTGTGTTTTCCTTTTGCTCTAGTTGCTATCTGGACTTATGTTTGTATTTCAGTATATTTGTATCATTGGGCCTGATCCAGACTAACGCTGCCTGGCGTTAATACGCCGCTCGTAAGGCGTAAGATCGGCTAAAAAGACGATCTGCACATGCGCCGAGCAGATGTTTTCCGGCGAAACTACGGCAATGCCCGATCAAGGTTCGGGCGTCCGTAGTAGCAGCAAAGTAATGGCAGAGGGGGCGTTCCTCGCCGTTACTATGCTAAGGTTAACGTGGGTAGGCAGGCGGAAGTAGTTTAAGGTAGCCTTCAGCCGGCGTAAGCAAAGGTAAATATGCTTGGACAGGGAGAGTGCATAGATGTTACGCTGAGCGTTAGTACGCTCAGCGCAACATCCTAAGTCTGGATCAGGCCCATTGGGCCTGATCCAGAGCTACGATGTAGCGCTGAGCGGGCTAACACTCAGCGTTACATCGCTGACTCCCCCTGGTACTCCCCCTGTGCGGGCGTATGGCCCCTTTCTTACGCCGGCTGAAGGCTACCCTAACTTCGGCCGGCGTAA
>WWET01001423.1:367636-382564 GCA_011038615.1 Limnodynastes dumerilii | reverse complement strand
CTAATTAATTAGCATTCATTCATTTAATAATATCTAGCATCATGGACCTCTAATATTAACCCCCATCCCACCCCCTCTTCTGGATGAAATTTTCAGCCCATGTTTAGTATTTTTACTTTCCTCCGTTGCATCATAACAAGTTTTCTGTGACCCTCCAGGAAACATCCAGGCAGTGGACGCCTGCACCTTCAGCACTGACCACAAGCTGCTGCGATTTGGCTTTACCTCGATGTTTGGATTTGGTGGAAGGGCACTGGCTGTTGCCGAAAAACACCGTTGGATGCCCTCTAATCAGAGAAGAGACTTTGCCGTCATTAAAACCCTTGCCAATTTAAGGTTGTTTTATCTACTTAGCTGTTACTGCTAGAATAAAACCTCTCAGTCAGGTCAGGGTAATTACATGGGTTGTAGCACTGTACACAGCTTACTTTTTCTACTTGTCTTAAAGTTGTAAAATACACAATTATGTTTCCACATGTTTCCATGTTCTTTCCATAAGGACTATATTCACAGATTCGTTTTCACGTTGGAGATCCGTGCGTATTTTTAGGTACGTTTTTAACTGCGCATGCGTGGTAATTTTATATACATAAGTTACGTTGAATATACGCACGTAAATGCCTAACGGACGGACTTGTGAATCGCACTTGGTGAAATACGTACGGATGGGCGGTGTTGAAAAACGGATGTGAAAATTTACATGAAAGTGGGTGGGGGGGAGGCATTTAAATGAAGGCGCAGTTATTAAGAATCGCACGCACGGCATTCATATACGCATGCAAGTACACACATAAAGAACAGAGTGGTCCCCAACAGCACGACCATGAGAGGGGAGTATCGGGGGGTGTTGGTGGGTGTTGACTTGCGACGTGCGTGACTAGAATTGCGTACTTTAAAAAAAACGGATCTCTGAATACTGAAGTCCTAACTGTTTTAACTGATTTGTTTTACTGTTGAATGAAAACAAATTAAACACTAGACACATGTCTTACTTTATGACATGAATTGCTTTGCTGTAATTACATTTGTTGTAAGTTTATATTAAAAATTAATCTTTTAGGGTACATCACTTTCTCAGCAAAATAATGCAAAAAAAACCTACTTGCATTATATTATATTCCGTTCTTCATTATTTTTACGTAACTTTTGCCTGTAATTGAAACACATTAGGACAAATTTCTACCTCACACAAATTCTCAGCTGCCATTTTGGATATATCTAGAACAATATAATAATATTTAGTGTTAAAAATCAATAAAATTCTCCCACCTTAGGGACAGGGCCAAATTAACAATGGGGTTAATGGGACTACAGCCCCAGGCCTCCATGTGAAAATAGGCCCCCACATACTGCAGCTCTCCAGGCCTCCCACTGCAGTACATAAGTATGACATCCTCCTCCAGAGCATAGTGTGGGCCCTTGATTATCTTCAGCCCCAGGCCCACATGGCCCTTAATCCGGCCCTGCTTAGGGATATTTTATTGTGTAAAGTACTTAAAAAACTTTATTTATTTTTTTATTTTTTGCAATGAAGAGATGAAAAGTACATAACATTAAGTTATTTTCATGTTTTACAGACCAGAAAGCTGTGATTTGTCATTTTTACCAGTGTCCAACCGATCGTTCCACAGAGAGCACAAGTAAGAAAGCAGCAGATATTTACGTTGTTAAGTTACTACTTTAACCAAAACACAAACTAAAATGAATTGCTGAGATTAGCTAGTTCAGGGTTTAACACTGACTTCCACAGGGCACAGGCTGCTCCCACAACTTCTTTATCTCCATCCTTAAAAACTGTATGCAAGACTCTGATTTTATGCTGACTTTTAGAGCATAGAGGTCCCTTGTATTCTGTTTTGAAATGAACAGTCGGCATTGTTGACTTTATCCAGAGTTTGACATTTTTTCTTGTTGCACTTAGATACTGACTAGCTTTACTTTATTTAGAATTGGACTAGGAAACATCACCTATCAACTGTAATACTGTGCTTGCCACTGATAAAATTTGCCTCCCCTGAAATTCAACAAGGTTTTGCCAAGGTGTAAATTTCCACCTGTTTTCGTCTTGCTTTCAAACTCTGAATCATGTTCATAGTTAAATATAGTTAAAACATAAGTGTAAAATGAAATTTGTTTGCCTTTTGGTTTTTATGGTTTCTTTTATATACTGTATATGATGTATATATTGTCATTTGAAAATGGCTGGACATCGGCAGAGTTTTTTCATTTTAAATCGCTGAATTTACTATTGCCGATTTATGTCCGGCGATTTCAAAACTACAGCGATGTCTGGCGATTTTTTTAAAGGTTTATTCGCCGCAATTAAGCTTGTAATCACGGCAAATGAACCCTTTTAAAATCTTCAGACATCGTTGTTGTATGTAAAAAAAAAAATAAAAAATGGCTGCCACGGCTACTAATTAACCCTTAGCATGCTGTGCCATATAGTCCAATATGCAGCAGCATGGCAAGGGTTAACAGCATGGGTCAGCATACAAAATCACCCAGAATGTAAATTACATGAAGCACTGTCCCCCGATCCAAAAATAAATGTTAAAATGTCCCCCTTTACTAAAATAAAGGAATAACTGTCCTCTGTGTACTAGATAATAAAACATATGCCCTCCATCAAATAAATAAATAAATAACTGTCCTCCGTGTACTAGATAGTAAAATATATGTCCTCCGTCAAATAAATAAATAAATGTCCTCTGTCTATAATAAGTACATGATCACCGTGTCATAAGTAAATAACTAAATGTTCTCCGTGCCAGAAATAAATAATTAAATGTCCTCTGTATCTTATATAACTAAATAAATGACCTCCGTATACTGAAATCTATTCAATAACTCTTACCATTGACTTACCTTTAAGTATTCATTGTGCCCCTTTCATTTTTTAAACAAAGCATGTAGTTTATCCCTATTTTATTGATTAACAATTCCCATTCATATTAAAGATTAAAATTGATTCCTTTACATATATATTATGTTGATTAAAATATGAGAATATCTTAAAAAAATAAGCGATACAAAATAATCTGTATAATACTCACGTCTTTGAAGTCTTCATTCTTGCCAGACGACATTCTGCAGGCTGGCTCTTCCTCTTCTTCCTGAAGGACCGCGAGAGCAGCTCCGCCATCTTCGGTGTGCCTCCGGCGAATGAATCTACTCCGTAAAGGCACTATATTTACACACTCTGACAGTCTGTATCCGAGTGTTTAAATATAGGCCCTTTAATGAGTAGATTCATTCGCCGGAGGGACATCGAAGATGCCGGAGCACATTGTAGCTGCAACAGCTTAGCGTCAGCTGTATCAGTGCCAACACTTGTTTAATAAAGAATATTTCTATATAGAATGGGTGTCATGTTGACTGTTCCTATTTCAACAAGGTACCATGATCCACATGCCTTTAGTGTCCACTAGTGTCAGACTTCTAGAAGAAGAAGGTTAGTGTTAGGCTGTGGAATGGGAAGGTTACGGTTAGGCTGCAGAGAGGAGAGGGTTAAGTATAGGATGCAGAGAGAAGGTTAGGGTTAGGCTGCAAAGAGGGGGGAAGGTTAGGGTTAGGCTGCAGAGAGAGAAAGGTTAGGGTTAGACTGCGGGGAGGGTTAAGGTTAAGGGAGGGTAAAGCTAACAAGTTATGCTATTAGCAGGTTCTGTCATGATTCTGCTACATCCTCTCTGCACGTTATAGTTCCTTTGTTTACCTTTTTCTAGTCTCAAGACTCCTTTCAGTTCAAACACTGCTGGTGTGCACTTCTGCTGCAGTTATGTCACAGGTGCTAATGATTGCCTTGCTGAACTCCTCACTCACCTGCACTATTTAAGGGCCTGTCTGACATCACTTCCCTGTCATAACGACAGATTGTCTATGTCTGCTGATTCGTGTCCTCGAGCTCGCTCGTGTGTTCTGGCTCCCTGGTTCCTGGTTGTGTTTCACTACGCTGTTCCAGCTTCTCATTGTGCTACTAGTTACCTTCCACTGGTTCCTGTCTCTCTCTCTTTCTGAGTCCAGCTCCAGTGTCTCATCATCTTTGGTCTCAGCACTGCTGTGTCTCCTGGATCCAGCACAGCTCCAGCCATATCATCATATCCAGCCTCAGCTGCAGTGCTTCCACTCCCTGCAACTACTACTCCTGCTCTCGCAGCTTCGGCTGATTCTTATCTGTATTACTGCATGCAATAGCCGCTGCTGTATATCTATGTACTATGCTGCTCTGACAGCTGTAAAGCATACCCTCAGAGCTGTCAGAGCAGCTTTGCACATAGATATAAAGCAGCAGCAGCAACATAGAGCGCTGCCCCCTCTCCTCTTCTGCTAAGATTATCAGTCCCAGCAGAGGAGGTGTATGGTGCCGATAATGGGAAGGTGTCCTTGAGGAAGCAATCAAGTGAAACGTGTGGGTGTGATGTGGTGATCTGGGCGATCCGTTTTTTGATTATCTAACCTCACTGTTTGAATCTGTATGTACTGATGTCCACAACAAGTAGGGGGAGATAGCAGCCCTTTCGGGGGTGAAGACACACTGTGAGGTGGTTATTTTGTTTATTTTCATTTTTTAAGGATAAGGATTAGGTTGGCTATAATTAATGTGAACACATCAAGCCTATGAACGTTTAGACTGTATACGACACGCATTCTACCTGTTTGTTTTTACTAAATGTTTGAAACGCGTTAAATGTTGTCCATGTCCCTTTTATACATTTTCGCTTATTAATACACGGATTATGAATTTGATGAAATAAATCAGAATTATTGATAATAATTATTAATATTTTTGGATTGGAGTGCACTATTTTTTTGGTAGTTTTGTCTATTCAAATTTCAAAAATGTGAAATAATATGGATACCCAGGGTTCCTTTTCTAGAAAATATATCAGTGTATTCAGTTAGGAGGAAATACTCTACTCTTGTCAGTATGGTAATAATGAGGCATTGTATAGGTTTAGCCTTTACAGGCAGCAGTTATGGACACCTGCACACAACAATGAGGTTAACAGATATAATAGCACCTCTGGGTATCTTTATTTCACAGCTTCAACAAGAGAATGATTACTAAAATAAACATGATTGACCCTTTATTATACAAACATGCATGTCTGTATTACTTAATATTATTTGTCCTTCCCCATAGAAAGAAAATCAGTGATCATTCCAGTGCTTCTGGTGAGTTTATTATTAATAATAATAATAATAACCACCCCTCTTGCCTCAATAATAAGAATAATGATAGTAATAATAATAATAATAATACTAAGAATAATAGTAGTAATAATAATAATAGTAATAATAGTAATAATAATAATAATAGGAGCGGTCTCGCACTGGCGAGCCATGGTGACTGCATGTTTGCGTTTGCAGGAAGCGAGGATGAGTGGCATCGCATCCAGGGTGAGTTGCTGAATGTCAGCATCATGGCAATCCCCTGTCTTTGTTCCATGGCCCCAAGAGGTTTGGCGCCTAATACCAGGTCAGTAGAAGCTTACAAGATTTACCGTTCCCCACACAGAGAGTTGTAATTGTAAACCTTTCATGCAGTGTTTCTGCAGATTGCCGATGGATTCATCCTGTCCACAGAGGCTGCAGTCAGTGTTAAGGATTATAGGAAATTACACGATCTGTAAAATTAGGTCAAGTAGTCTAGCTAGAAAATTCCAAATATATTTACTGTAATTGTATTACACGAGGGGCTGTTCAGACTGTGGTAACTCCAGGGATACCTCAGACAGGAGCACTTATACTATAATCAGTTACACTATAATGTATAGTCTAAAATAAAAATATATTAAAAATAAGCATTTGTAAACATTACAGTTATTAATATTATGTTACATAGTAATTCATGTCTTTTTATATATTGATACATTCAGACATAAAGTTGTACCTTTTGTAGATGGAATCTCAACTCTGGATCTTTTGTCCAGTTGAAAAATATACCATGTTTCAGTGTGGATTCCTCTCTCTCCACCCAATAATACCATCACACCACATGTAAAACTGTTCCATCCCAATGCAGTTTATTGTTGTGTGAGGTATCGTCATATTCTATTTGCTATACGGTCATGGTTAGTAAGTTTTACTGGTCACATCAATCTCCACATGCCTGAACCCTCCATTCTACCTATACTGACTTTACAGCTGAACTCTAGCACACTAAGAATGACTAATGGTCTGGATGTGCTGTATGTGGTGTTACATGGATGTTCTGTATGTGGTGTTACATGGATGTGCTATTACATGGATGTGCTATATGTGGTATTACATGGATGTGATGTATGTGGTGTTACATGGATGTGATGTATGTGGTGTTACATGGATGTGCTATATGTGGTGTTACATGGATGTGCTGTATGCGGTGTTACATGGATGTGCTATATGTGGTGTTACATGGATGTGATGTATGTGGTGTTACATGGATGTGATGTATGTGGTGTTACATGGATGTGCTATATGTGGTGTTACATGGATGTGCTATATGCGGTGTTACATGGATGTGCTGCATGTGGTGTTACGTGGATGTGCTGCATGTAGTGTTACGTGGATGTGCTGCATGTGGTGTTACGTGGATGTGCTGCATGCGGTGTTACGTGGATGTGCTGTATGCGGTGTTACGTGGATGTGCTGCATGTGGTGTTACATGGATGTGATGTATGCGGTGTTACATGGATGTGCTGTATGCGGTGTTACATGGATGTGCTGTATGTGGTGTTACATGGATGTATTGTATGTGGTGTTACATGGATGTGCTGTATGTGGTGTTACATGGATGTGATGTATGTGGTGTTACATGGATGTGCTGTATGTGGTGTTACATGGATGTGATGTATGTGGTGTTACATGGATGTGCTGTATGTGGTGTTACATGGATGTGATGTATGTGGTGTTACATGGATGTGCTGTATGTGGTGTTACATGGATGTGATGTATGTGGTGTTACATGGATGTGCTGTATGTGGTGTTACATGGATGTGATGTATGTGGTGTTACATGGATGTGCTGTATGTGGTGTTACATGGATGTGATGTATGTGGTGTTACATGGATGTGCTGTATGTGGTGTTACATGGATGTGATGTATGTGGTGTTACATGGATGTGCTGTATGTGGTGTTACATGGATGTGATGTATGTGGTGTTACATGGATGTGCTGTATGTGGTGTTACATGGATGTGATGTATGTGGTGTTACATGGATGTGCTGTATGTGGTGTTACATGGATGTGATGTATGTGGTGTTACATGGATGTGCTGTATGTGGTGTTACATGGATGTGATGTATGTGGTGTTACATGGATGTGCTGTATGTGGTGTTACATGGATGTGATGTATGTGGTGTTACATGGATGTGCTGTATGTGGTGTTACATGGATGTGATGTATGTGGTGTTACATGGATGTGCTGTATGTGGTGTTACATGGATGTGATGTATGTGGTGTTACATGGATGTGCTGTATGTGGTGTTACATGGATGTGATGTATGTGGTGTTACATGGATGTGCTGTATGTGGTGTTACATGGATGTGATGTATGTGGTGTTACATGGATGTGCTGTATGTGGTGTTACATGGATGTGATGTATGTGGTGTTACATGGATGTGCTGTATGTGGTGTTACATGGATGTGCTGTATGTGGTGTTACATGGATGTGCTGTATGTGGTGTTACATGGATGTGCTGTATGTGGTGTTACATGGATGTGCTGTATGTGGTGTTACATGGATGTGATGTATGTGGTGTTACATGGATGTGCTGCATGTGGTGTTACATGGATGTGCTGTATGTGGTGTTACATGGATGTGCTGTATGTGGTGTTACATGGATGTACACTATGTGTGATGTTACATGTAGTTGCACTGTATGTTAATTAATCTCTTTGGGGGTAAATATAGATATTGATGTTGGGGTGACCTGTGGATGTTGTGTGCGGATGGATGTATAGATGCAATATGTGTGTTTGAGGCTGGATGAGTCACATTGTGAGTGTTTACCCTCCTCACTTCCAGTATATAATTGTGTTTTGGCTCTTTACATAAACACGTCCTCTAATTATTAATAGAATGCTTTTTTCTCCCCGTTCTTTTCTAGGTTAAACGATGGAACGTTGGCACTTATAGTTGTGAGGAACACTTCCAGACCTCAGTTTGTCAGGCATTTGAAGCGCTATGCCACTTTGAAAAATCAGGTACTCAGCCCCAACAAATTTGTTAAATAACAGACAGATTATTGTTGATGTCCTCTTAAGAAGACTTTACTTCCCAGCGCTGTCAGAGTACATTAGCAATTATGGGACTGATCTGTAATTCACAAATCAGACTAATGCAGCTTAGTCTGTTCTAATCCATGGTCTATACTATTAGTAAGGTTTCTGGCTAAAGAAGCTGAGCTGGAAGGCAGCATATACATAGTAAAATAATATATAAAAAGGTATCTGTTATATAGGGTACAAGTTTCAGAGAATACATTTATTTTGTTCTTAGAAAAATGTTGTGTATTTACACATAGTTTAGTAACAAGCAGGTAAAAGTAGTTGCTGTTGGTTACTGCACATTGGCACTTGATAGTAAATGACTCCCGTTTCTGTGGGTAGTTTCTGTGGGTAGTTTCTGTGGGTAGTACTGTGAGTTTCCTTTGTATTATATCTGTGTGACATTATATTTGTACATTGTACATCACAGGTTCATATAAGGCAGTATGTAACCTGTGTTTTTCTCTTTTTATTATGCATAAATTAATGAAAGAAAACATATTTAATCCCTTTTTTCCAACAAGGGCTCATAAGTAAATAGAAATACAGTATTAGGTCCTGTGTTTTCATTATAGGATTGTGCACATTCAGCAGGGATTTGTGTATGTAAGAGGTTTTTAGCTCTGCACATGAACAGACAAAATACATATATGTGTGTACGATTATGAGCTTTACGCATTCACATTTACCCCACTTTGCCTCCAAAGGGGGGTACTTGGGTTGGGAGCGTGTTTACACAAGTTGTACGTACAGTTGAGTTAAAAATATACAATATACATTCTGGTGGCATTTTCAGCTCATAGGTAATGAGCGCATAATGATGAGAAATTTGCTAGCTCATACTTTTAACAATAAAACTTATGCACAAGGCCCATTTACCTTGGGATGCTGATAAACAGGGGGGTAAAAGATTATAGAGAGAGGAAGCTCTACAAAAGTGAACTTCTTTAAAAACAGTAAAGTCGTCATAGACCTCAGCCTCATTATAAGTGTAATTAGGAGGTTTTATAGTACTAAACAAAAGAAAAAGAAATGGCAAGCGCTATTTCTTTTTCACACATAATCACACTTTTATTAAAACATAACTATAAAAACATAATAGTATTAAATTTAGGAGCTATAACTGCTGAGATTAACGGGTCGTTTTGTGTCGCTAGTGAAAGGCACGCTAGAGAAACTTTATCGGACCCCAGCAATTTCATCTGGTGCTCAGACCAACTTATAGGAGCCTGTTTTTTCAGTGCGCAACTCATTACCTTTCACATTGCCCGATATTGGAATACAGAGCTGTGCTTGGTGGACATACTTATCAGTAATTTGTAGTCATCAGCCACTGTCCAACACTGTCCTGTATAAACTCTTGGGCTATATTGATATACTGCCTATACATTGAACCTTACTGCAGTCACAACTTATTTAGGAAGCTGAAGTGAGAACTATCTAAATTGTGCACAATTGTCTACCCCTGCAGGGTTGATATAATTCAGTACTATTTATGTGGTATGGTGAAATATTAGCCTGTCTCCTGAATTTAATACTATTATGTTTTTATAGTTATGTTTTAATAAAAGTGTGATTATCATTAATCACTGGACTGTTGTAATTCCTTAAAGCGCTTGCCATTTCTTTTTCTTTAGTTTTGGCATATTGTTTGACAGGGCTGGCAATCTCTGATTAATGGTTTGGGCGCTTTAGGATTTTTATTTTATTTTATTATGAAAAAGTTTAACATTTAGATTTATTTCCAATTCATCCTCTAAAGGTATACTTTTCTTTTTCAAAGAGTTTTATAAAACTAGTTCATACATTTATACAGATAAAAAAAATGTGTTGTTTTACATCATTAAACCTTCATAAATCATTAAAACTTAAATTACACTTTTGTTTTTTTAGTTTAATTTTCCTTTTGTTGAAACTCATTTGGTTAAAGAAGTAAAATTACATGTGAAAAACATTCCTGGTCATGCTAATAGCACCTATGCAGAACATGGGAAGGTAAACAGTGAAGAGGTTCATCCATGCAATATTGATGGGGACTTACTGGAAGCATCGTTTGAGATACACATTAGGTGAGTGCCTGTGGTTTCATTATTATTCGTGCTCTATGTTGGCTGCTGTTTCTTATGCACATCAGTAGTGCAGGATGGGGTTATTTCTAGTGACACATATCTTATAAACTCCTCAGACTTGTATTCGATATCTCTTGTGAGTCTAGTAAAAAAAAATATTGATTATACAGTATACATATACATTTTTTATAAGTTTCAGTTTTTGAGGGGGAATACAACTTTATACTAGAAGGATAGGAGAATAGGAGAATTACCTTCTATTTATGGATTACTACTACTGATAGTGGTAGGGTTAAACGAGAGGTCCGGCGCTCCAAACATTATATAACACTATAACACTATGTGTAAGCACATATATAAAAAGGAGGTTTAGTTCACAATATAATGTAGTTTTTTAAGTGAAAGGAGGTATGCCTGTGCAGCTTCCGTGGGAATTTATGTGAAGTGGGTGGGAGCTGTTATAGCTGCAAAAGGGAGAGCAACTCTATATTAAAGTATAGTATTTGAATACAATGTAATTACAGTCCTATCACGGACTGACTTGGGCGGGTATCTGCTCTTGCTTCCCGGGCTTCTTATCAAATATATGAAATGTGTGCAAGTGTGTATATAAATGAAGAGGTGCAGCCAAGGACCAAAGTGACCACTGTGTAACTACAAGGAACAAAAGAGAGGTCCGGTGCTCCATACAAACACTATATAACACTATGTGTCAGCACATACTAATAGTAGTACTAGTACAACACAAGGGCAGCACTAATACTGGAGAGTGGATAGTAAAATGTGATGAAACATTGCTTCACTGAAAGGGTACTTAGTAAGTAGCATAGCCTCCCGTCAGAGGTAGTAGTGGCTAATAGAACAGACATAGAACAATAGAATAGGAAAACAATTGATTCAATGGCGCTGTTCAACCTAATTGCTACTAATATATAATATTCTGAATAGTATAAATAAATGAATAAATAGGTGTGGTAGTCCAGAAATAAATAATAAATTATGTAAAGTTCACAGACTCGTGAATGTCCCGATTATTCAGGGGCTGCCGTCCTAGTTGGTGTCCGCTTGTTCCCACAGAAAAAGTGAAGAAAAAACCAGGAGGCGCCTATGATGCAGAATTTTCTTCATAAATAATTAATACATAATAATAATAATAATAAAGTGCACGCGCTTGAAATTGTTGTGAAAACACACAATAGTGATGGGTGTAAGCATACCAGATATCAGATAAAGAGATGCATGTTCAAGGTATCTTTAGTGTTGTTCTGAGCTTCTCTTGCAACCAAGGTTCTCATCAATAAGAATACCCCATAGGGAGAAAACACACACACACACACACCCATACATATACATATATATATATGTGTGTGTGTGTGTGTGTGTGTGTGTGTTTTCTCCCTATATACATATAACCATCTAGTGTAGTATTTTACAAAATGTATTCAAACAACAGGTATAAAATATGCGTACATTAAAATAAGAATAAACAGACTTATCTGAGAATATATCTCACCGCTCAGGAAATTAGTCCAACGCATTTCTTCCAAGGATTGTACCCAGGGGACTTCATCATGGAGTTTTGCAGAATGCTGCAAAACTCCCTGATAAAGTCCCCTGGGTAAAATCGGACGTAACGTGTTGGTGATGTATGTTTGCAATCGAAATATCATGATATAGGTAACATTATTTAACACTTATAAAACACGCCTACTGACATTTACCCATTTACTCGGCACACAAACCAATGCACTACAATCCCATATTATACAACACCCAGGCAAGCCCTGTGACGCCCAAGCCACTTCTAAAAACATATTAATTTACATTGAGTGGCTGGAATTATTTGTTTGTTTGCTTTTTTGGGACGGTCAAATGAACCTGAAATATCAATAGTTTTTTTTGCTGTTGCTGTAAATTTGAAATCAATGTCATTATTTCACAGACTACATCCTGAACTTATTAACCTCTATGGGACAAACATTGATGAACTGGATGAAGTGCCCGGAAAATGCAGTTGTTTGTAACAGAAAACGCAGAAACAATATAACCACATCCCACTTTTCTACAAATCGGTCTGTGACAGGAGAGACAATTAAATGTTGACTGTGAATGTATTCATTTTACCATGATCATCTGGGCCGTCACAAGGAATTCTGGGCCCCAGTACAGCAACTTCTTGGCCCCCCCTTAGTCGAGCACAACAAATTGCAACAGCACACCGTCAGAGGGGATGGGGTCAACCCATTGGGGGGGTATGGCTGTGCACATACACACACAGGACGGTCACTTAAAGGAAGAGAGGTGGGAAGCAGAAAAGATGTTTCTTCTTCCTCCCCCCTTTCTTCCTTCACACACCTAGGGCCAGATTTACTAAACTGCCGGTTTGGAAAAGTAGAGATGTTGCCAATAGCAAACAATCAGATTCTAGCTCTCGTTTTCTTTTTACATATTAGACAATCAGTCAGCTAAAATCTGATTGGTTGCTATCTCCACTTTTCCTTTGCCGCAGCTTAGTAAATCTGGCCCCTATTCTTGTTTTATATAAATATATAATATAAATATAGAAGGTTGTCACACTCACAGACTTGCAGAAACTTTCATCAGGGTACAATAAAGGTTTAAATAGACAAGAGTAATGAAAACTGACCCATACCCTCGAGCTGATAACGTCATCCAGGTGCTCCTTTGATCCACCCCCAGTAAGTTTTACTCTGCCAATGCTCCACCCACACACACACACCCCTCCCATGCTCCCTCAGGCCAGCCCCAGAGGGTGCAGTCTATTGACCTTTCAAAATTGAGTGCTCCTTTGATCCACCCCCAGTAAGTTTTACTCTGCCAATGCTCCACCCACACACACACACCCCTCCCATGCTCCCTCAGGCCAGCCCCAGAGGGTATGTTTCTATGACCTGGGCCCCCCGGCAGGCCCGGACCCGGGTAATTAGTGCCCGCTATCCCCTCCTCTAGGCGGCCCTGATGATCGGTTCTAATTTTATTCAAAACAATTCAAAATAGAATAGAAGTAAATATCTCCTAAGAAATGAAATCATAGACTGGTCTGTTTTACAATATATTTTTTAAAATGATAAACTTACAGTACATATTTTCAATAATCTCAAATAAAACATTTCTTCTACAAGTCAGATTTTATTTTATTGTTTCCTGTCAACATTCATCCAGCAATCTGTATATTGATGATTTGCCATCATTTAATATCAGTCATTTACAAGCAGTGGTTGCAACCTATTGATTCTCACAATTGTCATTCATTTCTGTCTAGCCCACATAGTTTCTGCCCCCACAGCGCTTAGCTGAGAACAAATGTCGTCATGAAAATTATTATTCTATGGTTATGACAGTTCTTGTTTGATGGAGTCTATTACAGCATAAATATTGGAAAAAATTCAACATCACACAACCATCGAACTCCTATGCAGCTGTCAAAGCGAGATGCAAACAGATTTATTACTGAATTTAAATGTTTTTTTTATAAGAAATTTAGAATTATAAACCTGTTATTGACCTTTCATGAAATTGATCCCAAATAATTATTTATGAATATATGTAGAATTCAGCAAACCATTATTAAAGTTTCTTTTCGACCTTGACATACAATGAATCTGAACCAATCTGTAGGTAAAAGCTCAGGTTATATGGCTGCAGGTCATTGGTTACATTCAATATGTACTTTGAAGGTCTTAAATAACACATAACAATAAAATGAATTGCGACTGCTAAATATTTTCCTATATTGTGACTTCCTATATTGGGGCCGCTCCAGAGTTGAGCTCGTGCCAGCTTGCGTAGCGTGATTTTGCAATGCACACACGATTGCACGATATGCTTGTGTTCTGAAGGGCTACTTGTGGATGGATGAGGAGGAGGCACGTTGTCAAGTTAGAAGCAAATGTACCCAATTCAGAGCTGAATACAGATGAAAATAAGAATATTTACACCAGCCCCAGGTCAAGTCTAAGAGCAGAGGTACCGTTACATGTACCCCTAGGTTGCACACAGTGCCTCTGGATTAGCCCCATTGGCTGGATTCAGACTTAAGTAAGTGCTTGAAATTAGTTACTCCTGGGCTAAACCATGTTGATTGCAGGGGAGTTATATTTCACCCGTTACAAACAGTAGAGTTGAGAGGTGATGTTTCCTATCCCAAGGCTAAATAACAGTGTGATAGTAAAGCTGGTCAGTATCTGTGTGCAGTAAGCAATTCAAAGATATATCCCTGCATGCATAGAATACAATTAACTTTGCTCCCCCTGAAATCTACATGGTTTAGCCCAGGAGTAACTCATTTCAAGCACTTAAGTCTGGATACAGCCCATAGTAAACATTGACAGTTGTATTATGCTTTAAGATTTGCACAATACTTTGGATTAAACATAGCTGTGTCAGGTGTAGACTATTGCGTGTTTGCTCTGAGCATTCCAGTGCAATTCTCTTACACAGCTACATGTTCACAATTGAACACATTTAAAGGGAAATGAATGGAGTGGCTGTGCCATCTGCGGGAGTTCAATAGTTGATGCAATGTGCAGGAAGGTAATGGATAGAAGGGGTGTTTCTTCCCGAGCAGCCAATACATGATGCAGGAAT
>WWET01001423.1:343515-356012 GCA_011038615.1 Limnodynastes dumerilii | reverse complement strand
CCCGAGGAAGCATGCTAATTGTACACTGGGGGAGGGGGCTCCCACACTTGTGCGGATCAGCGGTCGTACAGACCGCTGATCCGCATGATTTACTTAAGGCAGGCTTATGGCAGCGTAAGCTTCCATAAAGCCCGCTGGAGAGAGGGGAGTGACAGAGGGCGTTCACTCCCCTCTCTCTGTCGGATGGACAGACTCCCAAACGTACGGACCGCGTGCGTGAGTCTAGATCCAGCCCTTTGTTCTTTTCAGCGCACAGAGTACAGCAGGCAGTATAGCAGTAGATGTTAAGATAGAAGCTATTCGGATGCCCCCTCACCTTTGGGTCCTGTAGTAGCTACATCCATTGTAGTTATAGCACAGCTTCTATGGATTTCAGCTGTAAAAGCAGTCTATGAAACTTATTTCTGCAGGTACTGTACTGTTGTGGGATTCCACTATATTTTGTTTCCACCTTTACCAACAATATAGTCAGACACTTGAGAAACCATGTATAAAGATTCCGCATTGGAGCCATGCTGGGAACTATGGGCCGTATTCAGAGATCCGTTTCCAGATAGGGCCGCAAATATACGCATGCTCACACTCATGACACTCCCCTTTCTCGGCCGTGCTCTCGAACACTTCCGCCTCCATAGACCACTTGTAACTTTCCGTGTGCAGTCCCGTGCGTATATGTCCTCTATCTGTGCGTATCTTGATAATCACGCCCACTTTCCTTCATTTAAATGCCCCCCTCCCCGCCCATTAATATTTAAATTCTCCTGTGCATATTTTTCCGTCGCATATCCGGACGTATGAATCCACGAGCGGACTCCCGGGTCTGTCCATGAGGCACATTAATTGCGTAAATAAAGTTATTACGCATGCACAGTTCAAACGTACCTAAAAATACGCACGGAACTCGGAAAAACGGATCTCTGAACACGGTCCTATGTTGGAATATGAGTAATAAACTGTTTAAGGGGTATGAGAGTGTTCTCTGCATTGTGATCAGGCCCTGTCTTGTACATGTACATGTTCAATAGAAGAAAACATCAAATGAAGTTGTATATAGAAATAAAAAATACTTTAAAAACATCATGCAACCACATATTTAAAAGTCAAGCAGACAAGTAGAAGGGAGAGGAGTACTTATCTAAGAAGATAAGCTAAGAGACACAATTTTTTCAGTGTAATCTAAAATTCTGGGTCTTGGACGGTTCTGACTGTTGTACCAATTAGGAAGACATTTAGCATTATACACAGGTAATTACCAGTTCTAGAAGGGCATGGTTTGTTTCAGCAGTCACTTCCACCGTTATCTCATTTTCACTTTCCACATCTCCAAACCGGCATTCAATGCGCAGACAGGTGTTGTCATCTTTAAAGCAGTACTAAAAAATCAACACAGACCTTGATGAAAGCCTTTATTGTACTTGACTAAATGCTCTTAAAACCACAAATCAAGTACAAAAAATGACTATTTTTCTAATAAGCGCTAACTTATAAATGCATCGCAAACCGTACATTCAGAAATAATGTGATATATTGCTCTGTTTTGCTGGTTGATCCACCATTCTAATCTCTCTAATTGAATCAAATAAATGTGGTTATAGTAATCTAATACTTACCAAATTTCTTTTCCCGGACCTTGAAAAGAAGGTCACTAGATCACCAAATATAGTTTTGTTACTTTGTGGCACGTCACAGACATTTGTATCAGATGTGAAAGTACAATGACCTACAGAGGTCTGAAAGGAAAGCACAGCAAAAGATGGATGAGTGGTAAACAATTATTATATATAGACAAGGTCGTTAGAATGTCAGTACATTCAGGTAAATGTTAGAGAATGAGCTTAGATGTATGTTGCATGCATACTTCTGTCATAGAGGTGCAGATGGAATAACCACAGTTCAAGCTTGCATCCTGCTTACTGGTCACTGGTTTGTATGCAATTCAAATATTATTTCTTTTACAAATTATTTTGCTTTAAAGAGATTATTTTCTGACCTTTCTGGACTTTTTTTCATTTTTAGAAATTGAAAGAATCTTGTATATGGGCAGGCCTGTGTTATTTAACTGGTGACAATCTAAACGGTTGCTGGCACGATGGTCTGTTTTGTGACAGCACCGTACGGCAGCTTAATGGTGGCTGTTGGCAATTACTGACAGTCTTCATTTTAGAAAGTGGCGGTACTATGACTCCCGGAGACGCAAAGGTTTCTGCACTGACATGTATGTGTTTTTACCTAACCTTACCTAACACCACCACCCCGCAGCCTAACCCTAACCTCCCCCTTCTTGAGCTTAAACCCTCCATGTCCTGCAGCCTAACCCCAACCCTCCATTCCCTGCAGCCTAACCCTAACTCTGCATGTCCAGCAGCCTAATCCTAACCTTCCCCTTAAGCCCTAACCTTATACCTGCCACAGCCTAAACCTAACCTTATACCCGCCTCTGCCTAACCTTATACCCGCTGTAGCCTATCACTATAGGTACCCATTCCCAATAGCAATTTTCTATTTGCTGAGATTTTCGATTAATGAAACAGTCGCCATTCAGTATGCGCTTTTATCATTGTCAGAATAGGACCAGCAACAGCCTCCCGTCTAAACCATGCTAAATTATACATTATCTACAATTTTATAATTGTCAGTTGATTTCCTTATGAAATTTTGATATTAAAGACATTACATTACAGAGACATTACACAATGCCCCGGGGTACAATAGCTATAACACTACTTGTGTCAAAGTCTAACAGTTTGAAAATATTCCCAATGCTAGTTTTTACTTTGCCCCTTAAGGCATGATTTAAATCTTATTAACCTACTACAATAATTACATGCATTGTTTAGTCTCCTACAGTCCATAAATAAATGTGTGAATATATTTGCAAACAGTGAACTTTAATAAGCATTCTACAATTACAATCATTAAATGTCATAAAACATAAATTTCCATAAATCAGTCAGAAAAAGGTTAAAAAGAAAATAACCCGATCTTTGTACTACAGCATAGTAGTGATACAGTTATTATAGTGAGAATATTATAAACCCCAATTTTATTATCCCAGAGTCCTCTGCTGCTTCTAATATCAGTTCTACACACACACACACACACAACAATATCATAAATCCAGCAGAGATTTTCCTTATTTGGGTGAAGGGTACATCTACAGTTTGAATTTCTCATGTTAATAGATGCAATTACATAATACTTACTGTAACATCCAAAATATTAAACATCTTAAAATTGCTTGGAGCAAAGGTGTTGGGCAGCATAATCTCAAATGCCGCGTCTGGGACTAGACTTGGTCCGACATTAATCACCTTACAAAGATATTAAAGAAAGTCTGTTTAATAATAGAATTAATCATTTTGTTGTCAATGCTAAAATATGAATGATTTCTAAATACACAAAAATATCTGTTATAAATGTAAGTTACCATGCATTTTTATACATTCATACATAGATTCTTTGAAAGATGTTTTATATATATGAATATCACCCACCAAATGAATTGTCAAGTATCCAAATAAATATTGTTTAATTTGAATTATAATATAATAATAAGTACTGCAATTTATAGCCCTTACATTAAATGTGTACTTCATGGTTTCTTTAACACACAACTGGCGCTCATCTTCAGGGGGACCATAGACAAATAATATTGGAGACACTGAGCTAAAAAGAAAAAAGAAGGATAATTCATGGTAATTTATAAATTACAGAAAATTACATTTTTCTTCTCATTGGCTGATAAATGAAAGCTGGTGGACAATGAGACATAACAATAATGCTTCATAAGGGTTGGCCAAATGATAAAAACCATACAAGTCAATGTAATGATAACAACTCAGTGGAATGACAACTTTAAGTCCAAACATCTTGGACCAGATTTACTATGCTGCAGGTTTGGAAAAGTGGAGATGTTGCCCATAGCAACCAATCAGATTTTAGCTGACAATCTCTAGTATGTGAAAAGAAAGTGAGAGCTAGAATCTGATTGGTTATATAGGCAACATCTCTACTTTTCCAAACTCGTAGCTTAGTAAATCTGGTCCCATTTGGGTGGGATTTGTATATATAGATTAAAATGTAAAACAAGGGTGTGAATAAAAAATATAACTATTTATTCTGCATAAAAACAAATATATAAATATATCACATAAATACAAATTAAACAAAAAAAACTTAAAAAATCTTAAGTAGAAATGAAACAAACGGGACCAATATGAAAAGATCCTATCAAGGGTCTGATGACAAAGGCTAATAAGTCCTGGAATGAAAGCAATTAGCTCCTCGGCTGATCATTTGGTGACGCTGGAAAGGAAGCAGTGAGTGACCTGTGGTTCCTTCAATCACCGCTGATGTGTTTCGAGGGGTTGCTCTCCATCAAAGTGTTTTCATCCCAGGACTTCTTAGCCTTAACCATCGGATCCTTGATAGAATTCTTTCATTTCCACTTTACATGTTTTATTTGTTTGATTTTTAGTGTTTTATTTTTACACTTGATTTCCATTTTCTCTCCATGCATCAGATGTTTGGACTTATCATTAAATAAAGGGATCATCATTCCGCTGTAGAGCTCATACACGGAGCTCCAAGCGCTGGTTTAAGCTGTCAACCTCTTGATGGACATGAATAATACACTGTGGAGCTGGGGAGGTGGAATGTACTATGAGAGATGCACTTATGTATATTCAGTGTTACTGTTGTAGAGAGAGGTTTATTGTTTGATGGACACACAAGCTATAGGTACGATATTCTGGCAAGTAGTCGTGTCACAGGTTATAGGCATAATTCGGAAACCACTCACCCAATTATGTTGGCATTGACCTCATATCTTGTCGGTATGGTAAAACTGATTTCATTATTCTGTAGAGAGGTTGTGTCTAGCTCATTGTCACTGTGGGTTACATAAAATAGAGGCATTTAATGAAAGCACAATTTATTTATTGTTTATGATATATTTACTAACAGGTTATTATATAACGCTATGAAATTACGCATCGCTTTACAGAGAATATTTCACTTTCACATTAGTCCATGCTCCATTGGAGCTACATACTAAGTTCCCTAACTCAGACATTAGTGTTTATTTATTTAGCAGCCAGTTAACCTACCAGCATGTTTTTGGCATGTGGGAGGAAACCAGAGCACCCGGAGGAAACCTACACAGACACAGGGAGAATATACAAACTCCACACAGAAAAGGCCTAAACTGGGAATAAAACTCATGACCTCAGCGCTGTGAGACACAAGTGCTACTGTGCTGCCCCTTATATATTCACATTTTACCATGTTTTTTTCTACAATAGAAATACTTACCAGTTGACTGTTACATTAATTATAAGATCTTTATCTGCTTTGCTAAGGAAACTTGAATCCAACAGGAAAGAAAACTCTTGCTGTGGAAACAGAATTTGATTGGGTCATATTATACTGGAATACAAGTAATTGAATATATATCAATAAATGTATAAATGAAGGTTGGAGGGAGATGCATACACACGGTATTGGGTAAATATGATGTTTGCCATAACTATGGTGCCAGGAGATTTCCACTATGGTACTAAACCTGGCCGACCTGTGACTCTCCATGGTTCTGAAACTACGAATCCCAGAATGCTTTGTTAGGTATCGCCTATGTCTATGCATTTAAAGCATGCTGTTACTTGCAGTTTCACAAAACCTTGGCAGCCACAGGTTAGACACACTGGCCCGTATTCAGGGTACTGAACGTATAACATATACGTCTGGTGTTTAGCGAGTTTTACTACTGCGCATGTGTAGTCATTTTTTAACGTAATCTACATATCTTTTTCTTACGTAGATTGCGTAAATGCGGTCTTTCAGACTCTGAATACGGGCCACCTTTACTAGACCATGCTGATGTGGTGGGACTCAATAAACCAATTAACAGGTTGCCTGGTAACAAATCCCATCCAGCTATTATGCTTTATCCCTTGGGCTGTGTTGTAATACAAGTAATGTAATGTGGTAATTTCTGTCATATCAGGTTACTATAAGAACTTTTCTATTCCAATAGTTGATTTGCCTTCCATAAGCAATAGCCTAGATGATGTTTCTTGCTAGATGTATGTTTACAATCATATTTAATTTTCTGTATTTGTATAATCTATAAAATAAATAAATGAAAAATAGATCTGTGTATTGAATGAAAATCTTGTCAATGGATAAATGTGTTTATTATTCTATGTGTTATTAAAGGTCAGCAGTATTGGGGAGTTTAAACCAAAATGTATTTTCCAATATTTTAAGGTAAGATTTGTGTGCTCATACATGTGGTCAGTACACACACACACACACACACACACACACACACACACACACACATATATATATACACTGCTCAAAAAATAAAGGGAAAACTTAAACAACACAATGAAACTACAAGTCAATCACACTTCTGTGTAATCAAACTGTCCACTTAGGAAGCAAGTGCTTTAGACAACCCATGGCAGTCACGCGGTTGTGGGGCTGCTAATTACATCCTACTTTGCAGGTGCCAATGATTGCTGGGACATGTAGTTAGCCTACAGTTGATGAGACACAGGCTTCCTACATCAGCTATAATCTACCAGTATTATACAGCGGGAGAGTAACCAGTGATATCACAGTTCAATCTTCTTTTCCCTAGTGCACTTCAGTAGATGACACTCTTCCTCCCTATGTGTCACTGCTATG
The DNA here is from genome assembly GCA_011038615.1 of Limnodynastes dumerilii. Taxonomy (NCBI): domain Eukaryota; kingdom Metazoa; phylum Chordata; class Amphibia; order Anura; family Limnodynastidae; genus Limnodynastes; species Limnodynastes dumerilii. The sequence continues at coordinate 349,319 of WWET01001423.1, read as the reverse complement.
TGTGAGCAATTTACAATATCACACGTTACTCCCATTACCACTTTGAAGCAATTTAGCAATTGTTCATCTAAAAAATGCTAATCTTAAACAGTTGTTAATGAAGATCTACATCATCAAGGTCATGAATTTGCTCCTGTAATAATGTAATTTACACAAGTTTTTCCTCTATATATAACCATACTTTTTTTTTTGCTATTTGTACAGACCTTTGAGAGTGAGTCAACATACAGGTGACCAATGTTGCAATTCAGACTTGTCAACTGATTTTCTTCTTCATTAACTGCACAGTTTATCTGTTTTTCCAGCTGATGTAAATGAGAATAAATAAAGGTTAGGATGCAAAAGGTGGTTGGCAAACCAAAAATGTTTAAAAAAATATAATTATTAATGATGTTCTTACTTACTTTCTTCTATATTAATCTACATGAGTTTTATTCATATGCACTGTCATTTTGTACCTAACTGCATCCCATAATTTCATGAAGTTATCCATGTTTAGTTAATTAGTTACAGTAGAGCATGCACAGAGGTGTAGCATGGATTAATGTCACCTGGAGCAAGTGAATGCTATGGCACCCCCAACCCCGTCCTCCCGTAGTGTAGTTGTTACTCATCTGCTTTTCGGTCTCTCCCTCTAATGACATTCTTGCCTTATTGTGCCCCCTCTCCAAAAGACTTCCCCCTCCCTGCAACTCCTCCATACACATGGTCCCTCTCTGTCCTACTTACATTACACATCTCTCTCACTACCCCCAATCCATTACACATCTCCCTCCCCGTCTCCCTTACATTACACATCTCTCTCCATGGCAAACTATAGAAAGCCTGTGTGGGGCATATTATGGGTCTGGGAATAACACATAAAATAATATGAGGTTTATATTAGGGTTTGGGAATGGCACGTTATATACAGTATATAGTGTGTCATTCCCAGACCCATAATATACCCTATATATTATAATATGTGTCATTCCCAGACCCATAATATACCCCATATATTATAATATGTGTCATTCCCACACCCATAATATACCCCATATATTATAATATGTGTCATTCCCACACCCATAATATACCCCATATATTATAATATGTGTCATTCCCACACCCATAATATACCCCATATATTATAATATGTGTCATTCCCACACCCATAATATACCCCATATATTATAATATGTGTCATTCCCACACCCATAATATACCCCATATATTATAATATGTGTCATTCCCACACCCATAATATACCCCATATATTATAATATGTGTCATTCCCACACCCATAATATACCCCATATATTATAATTGGTCTCTCACCCTTAATGACATACCTGCCTTCTTGTGCCCCCTCTCCAGTACAACGCACTTACCCTCCCTGCACCTCTGCCATTTTCATTACACATCTCTCTCTCTACCACCCCCCTCTATTACACAGCTCCCTCCCTGTCCCCTTTATATTACACATCTCTCTATCTACCCTCCTCCCCCTCTATTACACAGCTCCCTCCCTGTCCCCTTTATATTACACATCTCTCTCCATTACACATTCCCCTTCCTGTCTCCCTTACATTACACATCTCTCTCCATTACAAAGCCCCCTTCCCCGCTCCCTTACATTACATATCTCTCTCACTACCCACAATCCATTACACATCCCCCTTCCTGTCTCCCTTACATTACACATCTATGGTCATGGCACACTATATAATGTACATGTGGGGTATATTATGGGTCTGGGAATAACAACTACTATAATATGTGGTTTATGTTTGGGTTTGGGAATGGCACATTATACACAGTATAATGTGCCATTCCCAGACCCATAATATAGCCCACATTGGTCTGCCAGCGCCCGGAGCACAAGCTCCACTGTCTCCACCCTCACTACTCCCCTGAGCATGCATCATCATGACGCTATGACAACAAGCATCTGGCTAAGTCCAAGGTTTTCTAGTAATGTAATGTAGCCACTGATGGACAGAGTTACACTGGGAGACCAATGATGAGGATGAAGGACCAGATTCACAGATCTGGTGTGAGTTAGGTGTTGACAGACCTGCACCTAACTAACCCGTCCTTCACCCATCCCGCCCCCCTTTTTAGGTACCTTATGGCACTTACAAGTGCCATAGGGCTACCTTAACTATCCGTGCAATGTCTACACGGACATTGCCTCCCCCTGCCCTCTCCGGCTAATCTAAATACCTCCCACTTTTACCCAAATCCTCCTTGAGGTCTCCTTGCTTCCTTGCTATTGTAGCATCATATTAAATCTTTATCAAATGGATCAGGCAATATCATTTTTTATTACCATAACACAGGCCACACAAACACCAATGTGCATGGACACACTGAACAATTCTGGAACTCTAGGCTTAAGTTGGGTACACACTACACTTTTTTCAAATGATAATTGTTCCAATCAAATGATTACACAACAGATTCACACGATACCGTGAAGTGTTTAGGCATGCACGATCAAACAATATCATGTAATCGCTTGTATAATCGTTTAAAGAGATTTTATAGACAGCTAAATTGGCCAGATGAACGATGCATTGGCAGAAAAATCTTGGGAGCCTGTCATTGCAAACATTGGATTGGAGATTGGATCATGAGAAACAAAGTGTAGTGTGTCAGGGTGTTGGGTCAGCCCCAATTCCATCAATTCTTGACAGTCCACGAGACAGATTTACTAAGCTGTGGGTTTGTGAAAGTAGAGATGTTGCCCATAGCTACCAATCAGATTCTAGCTCTAACTTTCCTATTACATACTAAAGAATGTCATCTAAAATCTGATTGGTTTCTATGGGCAACATCTACACTTTTCCAAACCCGCAGCTTAGTAAAGTTGGCCCCACATCTGAAGGAGCCTAAGGCAGGCTCTTGTTTACTTTATGTACCTATTCTTTATATGGGTGAGGCTTAGCTACAACAAACTGATCAACTGTCCCAACTTGGAAACATGATACAATAGTATTAATGTACAATAGGAATATTACCAGATCCAAAACTTTGATAAAGTAGAGGCCTTTGGGCAGCTTCATGTACAGAGTTGACTGATAGGCGTCATCCCCAGCATTGTAGAGTGAAATATTGATCATCACAGTCTTCATACCACCAACCACCAGATATGTCTTGTTTTCAGAGGATCTGCAGAAAGAGCACATTGATTTCTAAACAAGAAAACATATTTATTGTACAGGGCTGGATTTGAACAGTAGAGTACAATGAGTAAAGATAAAAAGTCTTAATTGAAAACTTTTCACAGAAAACAAAAAAAATAAAATAAAAAAAATAACTAAACAACCATTGCAAAGATATGTAAACCAGGGTACTGAAGATACTGTTTTTTTTCCCACTATTATCCTGAACCCACAACCAGCAAGGATGCAGGAAAGGCAGTAATACTATCAGCACTAGGACTGCATACCCCTATAGAGGGGACGTGTTTATGTAATTACAATCCCCTGAGTGAATACGGAGCTGGTGATGAACAGGGCTGGTTGGGATCATGGTGGAGAGACCACACATTATGGGTTCCTGCTCTACATTTCACTAGCTATGGTGGGCAACAGCCTAGTGCTGGTTCATATCATAGGCCCACACTGTTTTTTGTCCAGTCTGAGGTAAACAGTAAGTAAAACACTGCTACTGGTTAGACCGGGTATAGAGATGAAATACCAAATACATATAATGACACAATTTTACACTGTCCATAATAGCATCACTGGGCAGAATTCATCTTTCCTATTCCCAGCAGACATTACACCATCATTGCTAAGAGGGGATCCTGTTCGTTTCGCAGGTGTGAAGCTGCCGACCATTAAATCTGGCACACGCGATACAAATGTTCCATGACGGAACTCCTAGCTTTTTCACTGGGCACAATGAGCAGGTGCACAGGGCACCACAAGTCTAGGGGCCTTTGAGCACTACTGGCTTGCCCCAGCAGTCAAAGCAATTTCAGAACTGTCTTGGACTACAGGATAACTGGACACATAAGGAGGGAGACTGATGGCTGGCTGGATACACATAAGGAAGGAGACTGGTGGCTTGCTGGATACACATAAGGAGGGAGACTGATGGCTGGCTGGACACACATAAGGAAGGAGACTGGTGGCTGGCTGGATACACATAAGAAGGGATACTGATGGCTGGCTGGACACACATAAGGAGGGAGACTGATGGCTGGCTGGATACACATAAGGAGGGAGACTGATGGCTGGCTGGATACACAAGGAAGGGGGCAGAAAGATCGGCACAAGTGGGGAAGTTTTGGTGACTGTAAACAAAAAAAGAAGAGGTAAAAGTGTGAAGGAAGACACAGTATGATGATGAAAGGGTAACACTTATCATGAATGAGCAGTAGTGTGATGAAGAGGCAAAGTCATGAATTATCATTTATATGCTGAAATGTTTGTGTTTTTCAAAGCTTATAGGACCAGATTTACAACCCTGAAATTTTTTACTTACGTGCCCGTTTTTCTGATTATAGCTACTAGGCATGCGTAGTAACTATTTTACGCTATCTACGTAGCATTTCGTTACATATATTTTGCGTATATGTGGTCTTTAAAGACTGCATGTACGCAATCTACGTAACAAAACTCTACGTAGATAGCGTAAAATAGTTACTACGCATGCGTAGTACCTCTGGTCGGAAAAGTAGGCACGTAAGTCAAACATTTTGGGGGTTGTGAATCCGGTCCATAATGTTTAAAAGCTTTGCTTAGATTTTTATTCCAGTGAGTGTGTTGGTAGGGGCCCCTGCACAATGCTTTGCTCAGGGCCTACAAGACTGTTAAGATGGCCCTGATGGAACTCAGTTCTACATAAAAGGTATTGTGTGCATAAGAGGTGTTACTTGATATCTGCATGCTTGATCCTGGCCAGAGAATTTGGGATAGCCATGCAGATTATGGTAAGTGGGTGGAAGATCTGCAGTACACTCCCCTCTTACAGGCTGAGTTATTTGACCTCCATGTCTAAGCACACTTCCACATGTCACACTATTATTCCAGTTATCTGTTGTAATTGTCAAAAGCTGTTATTGCGTTTATTCATATTTGATCATTTCCGTGAGATATTATTCAGTGTATGCTTGTGTTACATGCTCACAAGCCTTTATTCCATCTAATCATGTAATATTCCCTGAATGCTAAAATTCCCTGAAACAAACACATTATATATGTGCCTTTACTTGTTTATAGTATATATAGTATTATATATTATAAATAATTAGTATATAGTAATATATATATATGTGTGTGTATAGTATTTTTGTTTATATTTTATTTCAATATATCATTGTTACTTGCAATTAATTGGTACCAGCAATAATATTAGGATGACTATTCTAAAACTAAATCCTACACATTTTAAAACAAAAACAAACCTGCAGTGGGCGAGACTAAAATGCATTTATTTCATTTTAATTAATCTGAAAACATGCACACAGAGAGCCCTTTATAGAATGATCTGGCATCAACCCAAAGCATTACTCACTGTACACCTGAGGGAGTAAGCTGGCACAGACACAAGTAACAGAAGGGGTAAGCACTCCATAAACAGCAAGCTTCAGAGACAACAGTGAATTACAGAGGAACGGACTGGGAGCGCTGCAGCCATTACCTCTCACATTCTTTCCTTACACTTCTCAGCTTTTATTCACCTATTGTTTTGCATCATAGCTGAAAGTTAAAATGCTCTTATGTGCTGGGGGTGTTATAACATACAGCTCTGAGATAATGTCCTGGTAATATTGATTAGTGTATTAACAAGTGGTGCACTTTTTAATATAT
>WWET01001423.1:309867-341518 GCA_011038615.1 Limnodynastes dumerilii | reverse complement strand
AATATGACTCCCCTGCAATCAACAGGGTTTAGCCCAGGAGTAACTTTCCTCTCTTATTTTCAATCTCTGAATCAGGTCCTTTGTGAGTGACAAATGGCCACATTATGTACCTGCCCACGAGCGTGCAATGGACCTTCAGCACGGATCTGGATCCTCAGGATCCAGACTTTTTGGAGGTGGGGCGGGTATATGGGGGTGGCATGGAGATTTTAAGGTAGGTTCCTGCTCGCCTAAATCCATATTCTGCCTCCCCTTTGCTTGCACAGGAGTTTGGATGTATCAGAGATTGGAACTTCTCTTCTGTTGCACTCCTTACTCCTTACACAGAACATAGTAATCCCTATCCTATATCTACTAATACAGATCTGATAGTCTGTGTCCAGGGGGGCAGTACATATGGAGTCCTCTGTCTAATAGCCCACTTACCCAACACACATGCCTCATACAGTACATAGAAGTAACCAACATTAGCTATATAAGCTAGATAGTTCATCAGATTCCTGTAAATGTGATAATAGCCGGCCTCATGATTGCATGTTTCCTGCTATTAAAGGCCTCTTGCAATCAACCCATATGGTGCTTGTTAATAACATATTCTCATAGTCTAATCCTTTCTTATGATTAAGTGTGACAGCACACTGTGATTGACAGCTTCCCACCGCTGCATATTTCTGTCACTTGTAAGATGACGCCGTGTCTGTGTCTCTATACAAGACAATGGAAAGGGACCTAATGGCATTTCTGATGAGCAAGAAATTATATTTATTTTTTAATTAAAACTAATGCTCATTTGGACTGTTAATGTGTGACTGTGTGTGAATATGATAAACATCATATGTCTCTGTGAATCTCATGGTCATTAGCTGAAACATGCAATATGCTGCAAATCAATATGATTGCAAGTTACTGTTCACAAGTGACTGTTGTTATATACTGGTAAAGGAACTTGCGATCTAGTGTCACATAGCTACTTTGCACAAGTTCTGCGCGCCAACTCTAGACAACTAGAATATTGTAATGCTGACATGTACTGTATTTGGCATTACAATAATCCTCATCCTCTGCCTGAAGCTGCTTTAAGTAGTGGAGCGTGAATGTAAGGAGGGTTTCCGTACCTTCAGTCTCTGCTAGATTCCATATGTGAGTGGAAAGGGTACTTCCCCACTTAGCTTGTGTGGACAAGATAATCGTCCGTAAGGGCTGAACCCAGCATATAAAGTATACACAGAGGTCTGTCCCATCCCAAATACAGAAACAATATCAGTACACCCTGCGTTCTGATGCATAGTCCAGGGTTCTGGGATGATTTACGCATGACAAATCGCCTATAGTTCTCAAGTCTGGACCCGGTCCCCTAACCCTAATTCCAAACTCTAAGCACTGCCGAGCACAGGAATGTTGGTTTGAACGGTTACCATGACTAATACAACTGCATCCTCACATACACACAGACAGACACTGACTTAGTATAATTTTAATCAGCAGCAAATTAACTTGAATTTTGTTGTGTAAGAGGAAACTGAAGTACCCAGACACAGGGAGAACACACAAACACTATACAGATAAGGCCTTGTCTTGGATTCAAACTCATGACCTAAGCATTGTGAGGCAGAAGTGCTAACCACTGTACCCACTGCACTGCCCTATAATAATTCACATAGCTGACAGCTTGATTTTTCATGTAAAAGTACTCCATCCCTGATGAATCTGTCTTTTCAATCCCTTTGGCACAGAATGACAAGGGCGTCAGGAGCAGCTGTCAGCAAAATCAAAGTTAAAGTGTAAAGGGAATGAAATGTATATTAACTTACCCTGGGAGGGAAACCTTGCCTGAGATCTGTAAATCTGCAGAGCAGTTTGCCAAAGCACAGTACCGTGCAAAGGAAACCTGACAAGATAAACACGGACGTCATGAGAAAGTAGAAGCAATATTAGTATAGATCGAATTTGCATAGTTTACATTTCATGTCTGATACAGCAGTAATGACTTAACGTCTATAGCAATTATGACATTCTCAAAGCAGTCAGGTGTCCCACTTCTGTCACTTGCCAGCTATCATTAGCATTTGCAACAACGCATCCAATAAAAATGATAGGAACTTGCAACACCTATAATGAAATCATTTGAAGGCTTATATACATTGCTATTCAATAAGAGGGCTATTGAAATAAATATGTTTAAAACATCTTATGAAAACTTGAAAAAATTATACTGTTTTTTTTAAATAGCTTATGAAGTAAGCAGAAAGAGCACACTATATATTTAATGTGACACACACAAAGGCAGGTCTATAAACTAGCCACTCAGCATTCAGCAACCACATTGGTACAGGCAAGTCCCAGTGTACTGGGAGATTTAAATTGAATCTGTCATAGGTAATATAGCCATCTGGTTTGTGGTTGTTCCATAAATGACACAAGGGCATCCAGAAATGGTAAATCATAATGTGCGCAGTAATACTTATCTTCCATCTAGCAATGTACCAAAGCAAAGAAATCATTTAGTCACATTCATTGTTGTACAGCCGTGGTGTTTAGAAGCCCTTACTGTTTTATCTTGTGTAGTTTATGGATGAGATGGTACGAGTGGTTTTAAGTTGAATGTTATTAATTACCCAACAGCAAAAGTGCCATCTGTCAGCTATGGAGTATGACACTTAAATCTTTAATCTGATTCCATAGTTTCTTCTGCCTTTCCCTTACTACTGCTGCAGACATTCAGACTTTGCGTGGATAGTTAAGGTAGCCCTATGGCACTCGGTAGAAATGGGTGGGCGGGCTAGGAGCAGGACGGGTGAGTTAGGTGCGGATCTGTGAATATGGTCCTTCATCTCCAGTGCTCTCTTCCACACATACAAATCTCTTATACTGGACTGTCATTTTAGTCCATAAGCTCCTTTATTGATGTTGTTCGGTTGCAGACTGCATTCTTCCCTCTCTCCCTCACTTACACTGAGAGTGTGCTAAGTGTCATCAGGGCAGACCTACGGCTGCCATCGTTTTTTACGGCGGCTGTATGTGTAAGCACGACATTTCTGCCGTTCTGCGCATGCGCCAGGCAGATGTTTGCCCGGCGTAATCAATTTATCAGGGTGCCCTGGATCAGGTGTCCGTAACTACTGACGCTGAAGGGGCATGCAGCACCTTAACTACGCTGTAGTTACGGAAGGTAGGCGGGGGGCAGAGATGGATTTAAAACTCATGGGGCCCTAAGCAAGATACCGGTTTGGGGCCCCTCAAGGGATCCTGCATGTTGGAAAAGACAGCTCTCGTTTGATAAGGTTGCAAGGTTAACAATGTAAGATCCTGGGCCCCTGAGGCTTGCCAGGCCCTAAGCGGGTGTCTAGGTTGCCTTGTGGATAATCCGGCTCTGGCGGGGGGAGGGAAATTAGGAAGGGAGGGCTGGGTTAGGGGGTAACGATTAGTTTACCAGCGTAATTACCCACTGTTATATCGGCTGAAGTTAAGGTAGCCTTCAGCTGGCGTAACAGTAGGTAAGTACGCCGGGACAGGGGGAGTGCCGGGGGGAGTGCTTATGAGTAACGAAGCTGGTACGCTCAAGGCCCATACGCTCCGATTATTGTTGTGAAACAGCTGCCCCGCACATGCGCAGTAAGTACAAATGGACGTTTTTACGCTTACGAACACCGTAAAAATGCACCCGAGCATAGGTCTGGATCAGGCCTCTTCTGTATAATAATAGGACAACATAGATTTGCATTGTTATATATATAAATTATTATCACTACAAAAAGCAACAACTGTTTGTATTCATAGCTGCAGATAGGAGGGAATTTATGACATTCCACAGTCACATACAAAACACAGAAACAGCTGGACGAGACTCTGTATTATCCCTTATCAGTCAATGAGGCAGCATCCAGGAACAGGCTGTGATTCCCTCTCCATATGGTTCTCTCAGTTCAGGAACAGGAAAGGGGACTAGCAGTTCCATACTGTCTCATGAGGATGATCTATTTCCTTGTCATTCTCCTACCAGTCTATCCAACAGGAGGCTGTAATCTAATTCCATCGGAATTCTCTATGGAAATGTATAGAGACATTTTCTAAGGATAGTGACAGAGAAAATATGCTGCTGTTGTGGAATAGTTTTGCACACTGAAGCGATATTTCAAAAGACAAACTAATGTCTACTGGTATATGTATGGACAGAATGATGGTGCTGTGACTGCAGTTTTTACTCGCTGATTTACTGAGCAGTTAAAGGAAAAAAAAATTTTATAGAAACAAATCGATATAACTGGGAAATTAATTATGAGCAGAAATGACTCATTGATATTTATTTACTATACCTAACTATTATCCTTATTGGGCCAGATCCAGACCTGTATCCATCACCCCACTTACGCACTCAAAGGACCAGATTTACTAAGCTGAGGGACAGGAAATGTGGAGATGTTGCCCATAGCAACCAATCAGATTCTAGCTCTCTCTTTCATATTACATACTAGAGAATGTCAGCTATAATTTGATTGGTTGCTATGGGTAAATTCTCAATTTTTCCTATCCCACAGCTTAGTAAATCTGGCCCAAAGTGTGTAAGTGGGGTGTTTTGAGGGTGTGCCCTCCAGATGTTAAGTGCGTTTTACTTGGTTCCATACAATAGCTATTCTGAGGATAGGGACTGTGCTTCCTCTCTGCCCGCCAAGGTGAACGGGGGGAAGCATTTAAATTGTATATATATAAAGAAGTGCTTATTCTTACCACATTTCTTAATATGTTTTCTTCCCCGTCTTTCTTCTGTAAAATTGGCTGCAGTGGCTTGAATTCATCTATCTGTCTTTTATTTACTATGTGTTTTCCGAGATAGTACCGGGATTCCATATGTATTGGAGTTAATATATCTCTGACGTCTTTCTAGAATAAAAAAAAGAGTGAGAGAGAAATGATGTCAAATAAAACTGTGAATGGATTCGACCAATTATTTTTATGACTGCCCTGGAGGTTTGGAGGGCAAAACTGGCAAAGATGTAAGACTGGATGCGTGCCAATCACATGCAGCTCCTAGATTTAATCCAGGGGTGCCCTCTTTGGAGCACATCCCAATGTTGCCAAGCCCCCTGGCTGATTGTAATAACTATGAATGCAGATGGAGTATCCATAAACTGTTGATCTTTCCAAAATATCAAAACTTAATAAATGTATAATATAAAAACTTAATATGAGTTTAACATTTATTAATAGACAGTCGCATTTGAAAAATTATACTTTAAAAGCAAACAACACAGTGACAGCCATGTGTTTAGTAGTTTTAAACTCTGCCAGAGTATCATTGAACCTGGACTGCATATTTACTGTGTCCGTGAGAAGCTGCTACAGTATCGCCTCCTATACACGTTGAATCAAACAGTGAGGTCACAGCAAGAATCTCTGTGTCTGACATTTATTTGCTGAATGTCACACTATTTTTGTGAGTAGTTTTTCTCTTTTTCAATAAACGTTTTCCGTGGCTTTATTACGCTATTTTGCGGTTTCTCTCCTGTTCTTGTCTCTTCTATCACTCACAGCGCTAGAACCGAGGCTCCCCCATTCAAATAACCTAACAGGAGCGAGGCTCCTAACAGCTGGAGGACAGAGCCACCAAAACCATGAGTTCTACACAGAGCACAGTGGGCTAGGTTCAGACCTCAGTAGGCTAACGTATTTATGCTAGCCGCTGTCGTAAAATCGCCTCTATGTATTAACTGCGCATGCGTGCGGCAGATGTTAAACAACGTCACTCTGATCGTACGTAACTTTTGCGTAAATACGAGGGTCATCCAACTTGCAAATTAGGTGTGTGTACTTAGGAACTTATCTTCTTCTTAACTGTGAATCAGGTCCTTTATTCCTGAGCTTGACCAAGGTAGGCAGAGTTGCCCTTTGATAGCCACTGGACAGTATGGAGGCAGTATAGATGTTGGGAGGTATGGTCATTCTCATGACATAGGGCGAGATTCAGACCCCGTACGTTAGGCTTACATACACAAACCTCTTGTGTAAGTAAGTCTAATGATAACATCTGTGCATGCACACATCAGATGTTACAAACCCCTATTAGATCTGTCCGACATTATGGTCCATTCCTGACGCCTTCCTAAACTCTGCATGGTGGGCAGGAGGCACCATGGAAATTTTACAGTTTGGGCTTAACAGTTCTGCGGTCGTACGGACCACTGATCCAGAGGGGACACTTAAGGTAGGGGAGTAACAGGAGAGTTCACTTTCCTCTTGTGTGCGGACTATCAGGCCTCCATGTGTACTGAAAGGGGCCTGAATCTGGCCGATATTTTCATAGCATGTCTTCCATGCACGTCACAAAAACTGGAGTAGCATCCTTACAGTATTCTATGCTGTTCTCTCTATGAAATTCCATGGTCAATGGTGGTTTGCAAGGCCTTCAAAGATCAGTTTTTATTTGTTACAATTTACAAGTGACATGTAAAAAGCTAAAATAATAAAGTCTTTTTCCACAGGATAAAATGGATTAGCTGAAATAAATGCAGATAATTGGATTTAAAAAAAAGTAATGTTCTTTGTAAGAACCAAAGATATAACAATAACCTGGCCCGTTGACAGCTGCCACAGAAACAAATAATACATGTACCAACATCTAAATCACGTAATACCACAACACAATAGTCTCTCTATGAAATGAAGCAGAACATTGAATAGTGATTGTTCTCTGACCCTCTGCAAGGTATAGCTGTTTCATTTGCAGTCTGTGGTTGCTGTGATTTTCTGCACATAATTCCTTAAACTGAATGACTTATTAATTATTCTATTTTTGGACTTAATGAAATGTGAGCATATTCCAGAAAACATAAAAAGTGACAAAAGAAATACATGTTTCATTTGGTACGCTTGACTTGCAGGAGCACAAGCATTGAGGTGAACACAATTTATTCTATATGAATATGTACATCTTTTATCTACTAAACGATAAGAATGCTAAATGTATCTTCTGTACAAAAGACATTATCGTTTTTAACTATCTTTTGGACAAAATTCTTCTTATGTAATGGCCAAGTGAATGTGTCCTCAAGATTATCTTCTGTCACTCGATATCTTGTGAATATCTTCTGTCACTCATCTTCTGTCACTCGATATCTTGTGAATATCTTCTGTCACTCGATATCTTGTGAATATCTTCTGACATTCGTTAACTTTCTTTTACTTTGTGTTACATTCAAAACAAGAGTGTATTACTCAACTCGGGACAGGAGTATGTAAAGTTGTCCACACATTATATAATGTACCCGGCTCCTGACATAACACTGATTAGTCAGCCATAGTCACGTCCATCCCTTTTAGTGGTGCCACTTCAGGTGCTGCCCAGTCTCGCACTTTTAATCTGACGTGAAACGTCTTCCAGGTGGTGTCATCACTCAATACTAGTAAGTGCTTAGGGGGTTAAACAATGGATGATTGAAATTATTTCAACCCTTTAGTGCTTAAGGAACCCTAAAATATATTTTTGTATTAGATAAACAACATAGTTTAGACAACCAACAATGAAATGGTTGTTCTGTACCGGGTCCCATTGAATGTGGTGGGCCAAAGAGATAGAGTTAAGGTCTTGTGACAGAAAATAGAATAGAAAATATTGTCATGTGTCTTGTTGTAGTTGTTCTAAGTTTGTTTTATTGAGTATTGCAAGTGAGTGTTTTTGTTTTCATAAATAATGTCACTATCACTAACTCAATTAAATGCAACTGATCTATTCATTAAAAAAATGCATCATCTTGCAGCGACAATGCGTACAGCCACTTACGAGAAGTAAAAGTTACCTTATCTTTTCCAGTGCATATATGGCTGTTTCCGCACTTGTGCATCACCCGTCACTCTAAAGGCACACCCCTACTGTACGCTAATAATCATACCCAACTATGTACACATGCAGAAAACTTGCCACACCGACGCGTGAATCCTCTGTGTCTGTGAATCCCTCGGCCAAGGTTTCCTTGCGTATGTTTGTGTGCTGCACATGCGCAGTATATGCACACGTAAATATTCCGCATCTGACGCGCGTATCTTCCTAAACATACTTAGTTGTGAATCAGGTCCAATGTGGAGAGAAGGAGAGCAAGTGCATTGGCGTACATAGATATTGGATGATGGGATAATGGAAGCAATACCCTAACTCACCCTCATGAACGCTTTGTGTATCTTGCAGGTTCTAGAATCCTGGTAAAGCTCAACTTTTCCAGAGAAAACCTCAGATGTTCCGTTAGAAGTAAAGTAGAATCTTGCAGGTGTCCCACTCCTTCGTTTAACATCTGAACTGATGTTATAGTGTAATACTGAAAATACAGGCAAAATGGCAATACATTATTAGAACTTCCAGTTGTCTTTTAATCATTATTATGTATTATTATTTTATCATTACTTCTAAGCAACTACAACTTTCCTGCTGGTGTATATCCCCATTAAAAGAAAGAGTATCTTAAGCATACAGATAAGCTTGTTCTCCATATCTGCAGCGCTGCTAAATTATTAATAGCCCGAAACTGGAAAAAGCCTAATCCCCCCTCACAACAGGAACTAATTAATCGCATTTGGTTCATCTCTAGTATGGAGTATATCACTAGTCTGCAGGACAATACAATTCTCAAATTCCATAGGATATGGGAGCCATGGTATGGGTTCCACGGCTCCCCTATGCCTGGATCTTTTTGATTCCCCTTGGATATCTCTGCTACATTTTTTGTCCCCCTGGGCTGACTCTCCCCCTCCCCCCTGTATACTTATCTTCCCTTTATTTCCGCCTAATACTTACAATAAACATAGTTAAAATTCCCCTCCTTATCCAATGTTCCGTTCAGTCTCGCACAAACTTCTCTCCTTGCTTTCATCAGTTTGTTATGGTTGCTACAGCACATTATTTGTACTGTTTTTGTTTTAACTATTTGTAAGTGCTTTGTCACTAAATACTGTATTAATGTGTCTTTCCCCAATATTGGAGAAAGGTTTTTACATAACTACCTTTTGCAAAGTTTGTTAATGACGCAGATAAAATCATAAATAAACAGTTAAAAAAAAAAAATGATGTAGTGTTGATTACTTATTAATAGTAAAAGCTAAGTTATCAATTACTATCTTGGTAAGTGTTCCAATAATTTTTTTTTTGAATTGTATGCATTTTTAAGAAGCAATTGATTATTATTATTGTGATTGTGCACCAGTAAAGCTGTTCTCTTTTGATAAACCCCTTTCTCTACATATTTTGGATGAATACACCTGATTGAAACAAACATTTTACCTTGTACATCGGCGTTCCTTCCATCATCAATGTCACCACTTCAGTCTTTTGATGTTTGCCCTTATAACATTGGAAATGAAAAAAGCACATGTAAATATTGATATTTAAAAAAAAATTGTGGATGACAAAAAGGTACACAGAAACATGGAGAAATCTACACACACATCCACTCACACAGAAAAAGAAAATTGGTATAGTTATTAAAAAAGAGAAAAGGATATACTGACATTTGTGTTTTTTTTTACATTTAAATTGTCATATTTAATTATAAAATATGAAGGTTTGTTTATGTAACACAACATACCTATTCTTGCACCTCCACATGTTCTTCTCGATTTCTGTCGTGATGTTTCCCCTAATAGAAGTTAAAATAATATATTGATGTAAGATTTATTTTGAATCCAACTTTGAAACGTGCAAACAATGTAAGTAAATAGAAGGCAGCATAATTAAGCAATAAACACAATGATATAGAACAAAATAAAAAATATATATATATTTTTTTAAAGAGAGGTTTGTTAATTTGAAACATTTTGCGTTTGGAACATATGCAGACTCCTGGATATATAACATATACGTCTGGAGCTTAACATTTTTGACTACTGCGCAGTAAATTTATAACGTAACCTATGTATCTTTTCTATACGTAAATTGCTTATATACGGTCTTTAAGACTGTATAAAATACGCAATCTATGTATGGAAAAGATACGTAGATTACATTATAAATTTACTGTGCATGCGCAGTAGTCAAAAATGTTAAACTCCGGACATATATGTTATATATTTAGGAGTCTGCATACAGCCCAATAAATTGCACAAGTAACATGCACAACTTACCTATTTCACTTGCAAACCTCTTAAAAGTTTTGAGAGGTGTGGTTTCATCTTCCAGTAGGGACAAAATGTGCTCCTTCATTTTTAACTCCCACTTATTAAATGTGACTTTCTTTCCTTTTTTTCACAGAACATCTTTTTCTTTGTGATATGCCTGCAATCTTGAAATCGCTTTTTACAGTTGCTGACATTCCGAGTTTTCAAACTCGCTGCGCAAACAGCTTTACAAAAGTCTGAATCATTATTATTATTATTATTACTACTACGATTATTATTGTTATTATTATTATAAAAATATTTAAAAAAGACAAAGAAATGTAATACTTTTCTCGTTGTGTCACATTGATTTCCTTTTAGCTTTTTTACATATTACTGAAATGTGTTGGATTATTAGTATTGCGTGCTGAAATTAGATAACAAAAGATTAAAAAGGATTAAAAAAAATTACTTGGTTTACAACAAATCAAGAACAAGAACAAGGATATTTGGGAATCTGGGCTTGCAACCATATCCTTGTAGCAAATTTTGATTGACTATAAACTCTTGCATTGGTCTACTTTAGTATTTTGCTGGGTAGTTTGTTCTGGGAATTTTTGGGGGTTCTTATTGTTTCGTTTTAGGTTTTTTTCGTATTATTATCAGTTTAGAGCCGTCATTCCTGGTGTTTCCTCTGTGGGTGTGGGCAGAGCAGCTGTCACAACTCCATGGTAATTACACCATTGGTTCCTCCTATAGCACAAACCAGACTGAGCTGTCTAGTACTGATGATGTTATAAACCTTAACACGCTCACTGTTATTACTGATGCAAAGCTGTGCACCATTTTATTGAAATTTTGAGAAGGTAAAAAGTCCAGTCAAGCATTCGGCACTAAAGGATCTCTATTTAATTTGATGACATTTATTCTTTTAATCAAAGCCTCTTCTAAAGACCTTTCTGCATATTGAGAATACGTTACGTTTGTGCTTTTGAGGCCGTCAAGGTTCACAAGCATTAAATGAAGGTGTATAGTCAGGCACATCGCATGTACTTCAGAAATGACCTCCAGTGTGTTATATCAATGTTATGATATGATTTTAATTCTTACCTGAGCAGCACAGTAGAATCAGACAGAAAAGCACCAACTGCAATATCTGTGAAGAGAACGTATAGGTGAGACCTACGGCGGATTATAATCTGGAACACTTTACATGCTATTTCTGTCTTGCTGGAGTAACATTGTTTTTTTGGTCAC
Organism: Limnodynastes dumerilii; assembly: GCA_011038615.1. NCBI lineage: Eukaryota > Metazoa > Chordata > Amphibia > Anura > Limnodynastidae > Limnodynastes > Limnodynastes dumerilii. The sequence continues at coordinate 330,187 of WWET01001423.1, read as the reverse complement.
ACATCTAGTACACAGCAGTATTATATGTCCCATCTATAAATCCTAAATTTCAATAACAGTCCTCATAAACACAGAGGGACTAAGCGTTATTGTGGCTTCCGAGTGTGCCTGTGGCTGGCTTACACGTTATCCTTCAATTTTATAGAGTGTCTTGAATACCCTGTAAAACCCAGGAGAGGTCAGAAGCAACCTGAAGTCAAGTGGGTTTTGTGAAATCCCAGGATGTGCCTAGTTTTCCTCTGTTGATAATGTTTTTGCTGTTTGGACACAGCTGGCCATACACTAGAGCGATTATCGGGGCGATCCTTCAATTATCGCATGAGGACCCGAATTATCGCTCAAGTGTATGGTAACAATTTTTTGGACGAACTTCCAAGAGGAGGCCTCTTGAGCTAAAATCGCAGTTTTTTCAACTTTCATACGATTATCGAATTAAACACGTGTAATGTATGGTGCAGATACCATGAGGGACTCTAGCAGAAAAATCTTCAAGATTATTGGCGAATTCATGTGATTTTCGATAGTCGCCCTAGTGTATGGTCAGCTTTAGGCATATTCTGTATATAAAAAGAAAAGGTACTCAACACAAAGTATTGGCAAAAGTACAATAGGTCATTGTGGTAAAAGCAAAGACAGTTAAGCTATAAGTTATTTCAAGATAACTAAGGTCTTAAAAACAAGTATAGGTCAGCAGAACACAGCAGTCAGCACAATTCTATAACAATGCACCTTATTATGTGTCTCATACACAAACACTTCCTCTCAAGTCTTAAAGGAATCAAGAAATTTAAAAACCTGAACAAAATTACACTTTATATGAGTTTACTCGTGGTTCTCAAACATTTATCCCAGTTAATGTACTAGCAATTAAAGAAAATGATTCACAAATCAACTAAATCAGCTTCTGGGGGTTTCCTTTGGGTGTAGCTTTAAGCTGGTACATACTGGTTTTTTTTTTTGCAATAATCCGATTTCACTACTGTAATTAATCGCTTGATTGCCCCTAATCTTTGTACTGTCCACAAAACGATTCCCTGCTGGATTGTTCAGTGCTTATCAGTACACTCCGAAGAAAGGAGAAAACATAGGACATGGTTGAGCTTCAAAATTAGGAACTCCCAAAAATCAAATCTCAGAAATGTGATGCAGTTTCTGTTGATTCTGTAGCATCATAGGACAGGACACAGTGGTAAGATGTCAGAGCTATCTGACAATTATTGTGTGATCTGCATGATAATTGTCATAAGACCCTCCAGTGTGTACCCAGCATTACATGGATAAACTAAAGCTATAGACTCAGGTTACCCTGAAAGTGTTACAAGAGTGGATTACAGTATCATATAACAATTCTAGGCTTGCGCAGAAGAGAGGTATCCTTAAGGTTTGGAGAGTACAGAAGATTGTCCCGAAATCACTGGGCTTTTCTGGTTGCTTCAGCTAACGTACAACTCATTTGGCACTGTTTAAAATAATTATTCCCTACCTTCTTCTTGCTCCAGCTCCTACCCACTCTCTCCTCTGCTCTGTCCCTGCTCCCTCATGCACTCTGTCCCTGCTCTCTCCTCTGCTCTGTCCCTGCTTTCTCCTTTGTTCTCTCCCTGCTCTCTCTTCTGCTCTGGCCCTGCTCTCTCCTCTGCTCTGCCCCTGCCCTCTCCTCCGCTCTGCCCCTGCTCTCTCCTCCGCTCTGGCCCTGCTCTCTCCTCCGCTCTGGCCCTGCCCTCTCCTCCGCTCTGCCCCTGCTCTCTCCTCCGCTCTGCCCCTGCTCTCTCCTCCGCACTGCCCCTGCTCTCTCCTCCGATTTGTCCCTGTTTTCTCCTCTGTTCTCTCCCTGCTTTCTCCTTTGTTCTCTCCCTGCTCTCTCCTCCGCTCTGCCCCTGCTCTCTCCTCCGCTCTGGCCCTTCTCTCTCCTCTGCTCTGGCCCTGCTCTCTCCTCTGTTCTGCCCCTGCCCTCTCCTCCGCTCTGCCCTTGCTCTCTCCTCCGCTCTGGCCCTTCTCTCTCCTCTGCTCTGGCCCTGCTCTCTTCTCTATTCTGTCCCTGCTCTCTCCTCTACTCTGTCCCTGCTTTCTCCTTTGCTCCGTCCCTGCACTCTTCTCTGTTATGTCCCTGCTTTTTCCTTAGCTCTGTCCTCCACAATGTCCCTGCTCTCTCCGCCGCTGTCACTGTTGTCTCCTCCGTTCTGTTCATGCCCATTCTCTGTCACTTCTCTCTACTCTAGAAGATTGTTGATCAGTTAGCCCTACCAGATCTTTAGTTAACTGTCTAACCACTGGGGCAGGTAAGTGCTATCTTCTACAATAGGATCACCACCCAGAAATTCTGCCTGGATAAAAATTAATAATAACAAATTATTTGATTTTAAAAAATTGTAGTAAATACCTTGATATCCATTTCCATCAGCATCCAGTCCACCAGATATTGACTGACCAAACATATTTAAGGTGTAACCAAATTTCTGTCCATTTATTCTCTGGAAAAATCAAACAAAACATATTATTATCAGAAAAAGAAAAAAAATCTAATATATATTAAATAAGTATATAAATACATAATAACATACAAAGATCACGTTCAAGACAAATCTCTTGATTAATTCAATTTGAAACATAAATCAAATTAGAAAAGAACCTGTTACAATATAAAGTCAATAAAACTATATGAAATACAAAACATATTATATGTGACCATATGTACCAACATAAAAGCTTTGATTAGAACAAATAAAACATATGTCAACATAAATTAGAATAAATAAACCTGTGAGGAAAAAAAAGAATAAAAATACGTCACCCTTTGGCACTAACTGTCCAAGTAAAAATATAGGGGAGAACCCCAATTTTGATTCTGTATCTAGACCATAATTATTCAGATGCAAGGTCTTTATTGGTATGCCATTAAAGTGTTTTGCCAGACAGGCCCCTAGAGGGGCAGCTGAGGACACACTTACCTGTGTGTATTGACTATATACTGTATCTTAACTCTTACTAATGGTGAACCTGTAATTGTCCATTTACTTATATTTTATGTCATTTTTTGTATCATCATTTCTAACTGATTCCATACAAAATAGGGTCATTTCTGTATAATATTTTTTTTTTTATTTTACGGTCACATTTTTGTTTCATTACAGACTTATATGGAGGATTTTATTGTCAATTTATATTTTATAGAATGTGCTTCAGGATTTTTGCATTGGTAGAATATCTACTCTCACTATTAAGTATATTTTATACCGTTTTATATCGTGTTATCTGGATTTTATTACTTAAACTCAATACAAATTGCAAAAGGAAAAGGTTAGTTCCTATTAACACAATAACTGTTTTAGAAAGAGATAAAGCGAATCTGTCTTACATTCATGTTGTGAGAATAAAATATGAAGGTGTATTTATGGGGTGTGGTTTGCCGGTAAGATGGTCTATTTTGCGACAGACCATCATGCGCCAGTTGAATGTTGACTGCTGGTAATTGCTGGCAGTCTCTATTTCGGACAGACTTCTGGATTCCTGAAGAGTGATCCGCTGACAGGTAAGCACTACTATCCTAATCCTACCTTTAGCCCTCCCTTAAAACTAACCCTCCATTTCCTGCAGCCTAACCCTAACCTCCCCTTCTTGAGTCCTAACCCTAAATCTCCATGTCCCGCAGCCAAACTTTAAACTTAACTTTAAGCCCTTAAGCTTAAGCTTAAACCTAACTTTAAGCTTAAGCTTAAACCTAACTTTAAGCTTAAACCCTTAAGCTTTAAGCTTAAGCCCTAACCTCAACCCTCCCTTCTTGAAGCCTAACCCTAACCGTCCCTTTTCCTGGCCTTTCTTTAACCTCATATCCCCTGTTGGTTCCGCAGCCTGTCGCTGTTGGGAACAGGTGGAAATAAGAACCCGTTCCTAATAGCAATTTTCTATCATTTCTGGCAATGATACAGCCGTCGTTCTGCTGCCCCCCGGTTACATATGACCGGAATCTAGAAATCTGTTGCCATTATGGTTAGAACTCCGTCCACAGCCACAGTGGAGTTCCATTAGCAGTTTGCTGTGTAATCCTACATTCCGTACATGCAATGGAAGACCACTCCATTTGCACATACAGACTTCCAAACACAGGACAATGCGTTAAGCAAAATCACGCATAACGGCTCAACCACGCCCCTACTGTAGCCCTTACTGTATGATTTCAATTAGCACTGAGAAAAGGTTTACCATAAAAGTAGCTAGTTTAAGAAGAGAATATCTTTTTTTTTATTAAAGGGAAAGCTTTTGCAAGAAGTAATCCAATACTGGGTAACTTAAGGTTTTACCATTCTTTAATACTATCTCTCTCCCCTAATTTTATAATAACATCATAGCCCAGGTCATTAGCTCCAATTTATTTAAAAATATACTTAAATATATTCAAGGCATAGAAATATACAAAGCTGAGATCAGTGACTATTTTCAACATGTTTCGTTAAAGCATCAACTCCTACATAATTTCTGACATATTAAACATAATTAATAAAGACTTAATAGCACAAGGAAGACTACTAAACACGTATAAATGTAAATCCATTTATGCAATCCCTGAATGGTGATCATTTTCTCATGTAAATACAGGTTAATGCATTGCTACACATTTTACTATATTAGCTCATTCTTGGCTGGGAAGCAGACAATATCACAAAAGGGATTGCATTAGGCTTTCCTAATCTGCTGCAGCGCCAGTAAAACAATTAAAATAGAGTTAGAAGAGTTAAGTCAAATTCCATAGGGACAATATGCAAATAAGCTATTCCTGTAAAGGACAACAGACAGCCTAAAAATGTCATTTACATAGCAGCCATTTCATTTCCCATAAGCATAATGGGCCTGATCCAGAACAACGCTTCGGAGCGAATTTACGCGTGGCGGAGACGTGAAATTGCGTTTTTGTTAGTACTGCGCATGCGCACCATAGAAAATACGCTCAATAGCGTAGTGTAATTTTGAACGTATGGGCCATTCACGTATGTGTCATGTAAATACTTACGTGTGGGCGTGCCAATTTTACGTGCGTCCTAAATACGTGAAGTAGGCGGGGGGGCTGTATTTAAAGTGTACAGTATGGGCGTGCTTAGCTGCGTAAATTCATCTAGCCCATACGTACGTGTGCGTATGACTGCAGTTATGTTGGCAAAAGTTAAGGTAGGGTTTGGAAACCGTATCTTGACAAAATACGTACGTTCAAGGGGTGTGCCGAGGGGAGAGTAACGAATTTACGCGCACGAAAATACGCTATGCGAATAAACTTACGGGAAACATAGTTCTGGATCTACCCCATTATGTTGAATATGAGGACCTTAGCTCATATACAGTAACCTGTCTTCATCTTGTTACAAAGGGCTCACATCTAATTGGTTGTCAGGCTATATTTAAGTAGTAAAGTTAGATACACACTTATGCACTTTGCATCCAATCTGATTGACCCAACATTAGATAAGTATTTAACATCCAATCTTGGTCAATCCAAACAATTTTGAAATCTGTTTAAAAATCGCTAATCACCTGACCAATTTTTAGGTTTGTACCTTCCCATGACTGCTTTATCCAGTTTATCCAAAATTACAACATCAGGCAGCATCTGCAGATACAGGCTTAAGCTCTGATGTAAAATTGGACAAGTGGTTATCACAGATTGGTCTGCTGTAGGATTGTATTAACAGTTTTTTTGGGATTTGCATAAAATAGGTGTGTACCCAGCTTAACTAATGGCAGAGGAAAAATGTCATAACTAGATCCCCTATTACAAGTAGAAATTGGTAAGATTCATGTGGTTCTCGCATATGCACTATTTTTACCAATAGGTTTGGATTGAAGGATAAGTTGACCTATAATATAACTTAATATGACTTAGTTTATAAAATGTATAGATATGAGATTGGCAACACTTACACATAGCAAGAACAGGCTGTTCTGCTGAGGTATAACGCTTTGGTGATAAAGAACCTGATTCACAGTTAAGAAAATGCTGCTTTTCAGGTGCGTATATTTAAGGGATATACTGCTCATGCGTAGTACCTTAATATATGCATTTGCATAGGACTTAAGAGCGGGATGGCTTTTTCGATAGGGCCAGTTGCTCCCAGCCAGTTCCGAACTGGCTGGGATATCGATTGCTTATGCGTTAATGAGTCGTAGCAATCGTTTCCCGAAGCACCGAGCACAGTGCTCCGAAAGGTAAGTAATTATGCTATCCCCAACCCTAAGTCTCCCCCATGCAGCCTAAACATCTCAACCCCCCTCCGCAGCCTAACCCTAAGACTCCCCCACAGCAGCCTAACCCTAAGTTCCCCCCCAGCAGCCTAACCCTAAATACCCCCCACAGCCTAACCTTATGCGAATACTCACACATTCACAACATTTTTTTTTACAATGGCTGTCATTCGAAATAGACACAGCTGAAAAGTAACTCATAATGATAGCCATCACAGAGGGGATTTGCAACGCTCTGAATCACCCTTATGAACCTATTTGTTCTAGGTTCGTAGTGACTTAAAAAGGAAGGAGCGTGTCGAGAAACGTTAAGAAGGAAGATAAGAAGATTGGGTGGAGGGAGGCATTTAAATGAAGAATTCTGGGCACGATTAGGCAGAAAAATTTTCTTTCTGGTTGTTATATTAAATCTATAATATCATTTAATTATATACTGTATTTACTGGACTAAAAGGGTGTATACACAACCAGAGTATATAATAACATATAAAGTAAAGCAGTAGCCTTAATTAAAAAATATGTAAAGAACAAAATATAAATAATGTTTAAACATGTATTGAGACAAAATGATTATTTAAGTTAATATAAAAAAAGATTTAAAAGACAGAGACAAATACCTGGGTATATGAAGGTGTAATTCCTTTCTCTCGTCCATTATAAATATATATAGCTCCCTGCAGGTTCTCTTCATGCGGGGCCCCAATAGCCACATCTGTGCAATTAAAATATTACATGAGATATCAATTCACTGCTTTTCCTCCAATCACAGTAAATCTTATTGCCACTTCTTGGTTTAGCTGTAGACAAGTAAAATATGCTACACAATAATACCTATAAAACTTTGATGGCAAGAAAAATCTAACAGACATGAAGGGCTGGATCCAGACCTAGTTAAGTGCTTGAACTTAGTTACTCCTGGGATAAACCGTGTTGATTGTAGGGGTGGTCATATTTCATCTGTTCCAAACAGTATTAGAAATGAGAGGTGATGTTTCCTATCCCAAGTCTAAATAACAGTGTGATAGTAAAGCTGGTCAGTATCTGTGTGCAGTAAGAAATTCCAAGATATATCCCTGCATGCAAAGAATACAATTAACTTGACTCCCCCGGAAGTCAACAAGGTTTAACCCAGGTGTAACTAAGTTCAAGCACTTAACTAGGTCTGGAACCAGCCCGAAATGGGTAATATTTTAATAGTACACTAGATGTCAGTGTTGCACATCACCCTTTTAATAATATTTCCTTCAAAAATCACTCAGATAAAATGCTATTTATTGTTTCATAATACATTTTGAGTACCCTTTTTTATTGGTAATGACTCCTGGTCTACTTATTTATATTGTACAATGGTTTCATATGAATGTACCTTCTGGAATATAAATAGTATAAAAAATAACCGAATAGTAAAAACAACTAAAACAGCACATATATCATATGCATATCTTACTTTTTGTTAATTAACTTTTCATTTGTTACTTTATAGTTAATAATGAAGGGGGCATGAAAGAGGGTTAATGTCAAGAGAAAAGGATTATTTATCTTGGCTTTCCTTAGTTTATGGTCCATTACACTGCTTTCTCGTAAAGCTCAATCATATTGCAATTCTCTATAGGAATCAATGAGTAAACCCCTATGCATCGTGGACCTGATTTAGACTTAACAAAGAGATTGCAATTAAGAGAGGAAAGTTACTCCTGGGCTAAACCATGGTGATTGCAGGGGAGTCATATTTCATCTGTTGCAAACAGTACTAGTGTTGAGAGGTGATGTTTCCTATCCCAAGTCTAAATAACAGTGTGATAGTAAAGCTGGTCAGTATCTGTGTGCAGTAAGCAATTCAAAGATATATCCCTGCATGCAAAGAATACAATTAACTTGACTCCCCCTGCAATCAACATGGTTTTGCCCAAGTGTAACCTTCCTCTCTTAAATTCAAGCTCGTTCTTAAGTCTGAATCAGGTCCCGTATCATCGGTCCTGATAATTGCTAAGATGTGTACCCAGTTTTACTCTGCAGTCTGGCTTCATTGTTGTTAAATTATTGCATTCTTACATTTTTAATTGGAGTCAAATGGGTTTTTATCAGATTTGCCAACTTTCTGATTCTTCTCTCCGGGAGATTTCTGAGGGAAGAAAAAGATGCGGTATGGGGGCGGGGCTTAATCATGTGATTTATGAAATTGCGTCCTAAAGCCCCACCCCTTGTCCAGTACTGCTACGTTTCATAGTATCACTAGGCTTGATTAAAATTACGTCATCAAGTCCTGCCTAATGCCTAGTAACATTAGGGGCCAGATTTACTAAGCTGCGGAAATAGAAAAGAAACATAGCAACCAATCAGATTAAAACATTTTTTAATATGTAATAGGAAAGTGAGAGCTAGGATCAGATTGGTTGCTATTGACAGCATCTCCATTTTTCCTTTCCCGCAGCTTAGTAAATCTAGTCTTAGGATTTACAGTATGGACAGGCCGGAGGGGTGCAGGATTTGAGGCTGTGATTTGCCTAAACTTATGGCCCCAAGCACATTGCGGGAGATTTGTCTGCTCTCAGTGGATACCAGGATAAGTGTCCGACTTTCGGGAGACTTCCTGATATTCCGGGAGAGCCGGCAACCCAGACCTCCAACTGACTGCTTTATTCTAAACTCTCTATTGGCACGGAGAGGCTACGCTGGGCATACCCTACCTTAAGATTACATTTTTGGGATGGTACAGAAATGTGTATTATGCCTAAGGGTTGAAACCAACCTTTACTGTACAATTTATATACCTCCCCCCACCCACAGAGCAGAAGAGCTTCCCCTTCCTGTCTGTGCTGCAGAGCCATAGGATCTACTGCTATGACAGACCTGCATTCTCTGGATCCAGAATTCTGTCCTGGTACTGCAGCACCTGCTAATGAGCCACCGGGATGGTTTAACAATCGTAGTGATCACAAAATGGCCCCTTGTGTGCATCAGGATCCAGCCCTATCTGCCTGTCTGCCTATCTATCTACCTTGGTTTTGTCTGGGCATAGTCACTCTATGGCTGTCTAGATGTTGTGAAATTAAATTACTATTATTACATAGGGGGGTGATAAAGATTACTTGGGCCCCAATAAGTTATATAGATCTAACATTATACAACTAGCACATAAGTTAAGTACAATCGGGGCTTTTGGCTGCTGATAAAGATCATTTCCTAAGTGGTTTCCTCATTGTTGAAAAACAGCCAAGTGTGATTCAGAAAAAGCTTGTCTCAGTGAAACTTTGATCATAGCTTCCTATGCATTTACAAACCAACAACTGACTCCAGCTCCCAGAATAAAGTCACATTCCATTAGACACACTGGGAAAGTTTAAATTACAGTGGCCAGATCCCTAACCCCTCCCCCATATTTATTATACCTTGATAATGGAGTCAGAAAGTCTGTAAGCTTTATTGTACCATAGACCCTTCATGTATTATGTGAAATAACAGACACAAATTGCAGAAAAATGTTTAGAAAAATTGGCAGGAATTATTGCTGCTCAAAACTTGCCTATAAGTATAATCATTTTGCTGTTATTTAATCGAAATATCTGAAACAAAAAAAATCTTGTAGGTTTGATACCCCCCTCCCCACGTGCCCTTTCTTCACAGGTTTCATATATATCTATACTAAAAACACTTCCTCTTCTTATAATATTAATGAAAATGATACAAATAATTATGACCTTTATTCATTATTAAACGTAGTTTCATAACATCAAAAACAAGGTAGCAGATCTACATCAGAAATATTTCAAAGACAACTTTATAAGACAATAAAAGTGTTACATTTCTATTTGAACATTTTGGTGATAAATGGTTCATAAATGTGACGTGTCCTCATTAGTGTGCTCAATAATAGAGGCTATAAAGTCTGAAATGAGTATATACAGTAGAGTCAATTAATTATAAAAAAAAAAGAGGAATTATTGAGCCTCCAGATAAATACCAGATTTTCTCATGGTTTCAAGCAATTATTCAGTTTGAGGATATCGAAAAAACTAATTGTACTGAATACATTATTTTTTTTATACTTTGATAGAAACATAGAAAGTGACGGTAGATAAGAGCCACATGGCCCATCCAGTTTGCCGAATTGTTTATTTAAAACTATACTGACTCTAGACCACATTTACCCTCAATTTAGTTTACAATTTAGGATATCCTTATATTTATCCCAAGCATGTTTAAACTGTTCTACTGTGTTAGCCTCAACCACCTCAGATGGGAGGCTATTTAACTTATCTATCTTTCTTTCAGTGAAGTAATTTTTCCGCATGTTTATGCTGAATCTACCACCCTCCAGTTTATATTCATGCCCTCATGTTCTATTACACCTCTTCCTTCGAAAAATGCCACCTCCTCTAGCCGGTTACAACCCTTGATGTATTTGAAAGCTGCTATCATGTCCCCACTTTCCCTTCTCTGCTCCAAGCTATACATGTTTAGTTCCTCTAGCCTTTCTTGGTATGATTTGTTACAAAGGCCATGGACCATTTTAGTTGCTCTTATTTGCACAGTCTCTAATGAATTAATGTCTTTCTGGAGATATAACCTCCAGAACTGAACACAGTATTTTAGGTGAGGGCGTACCAATGATCTATAAAGGGGCATCACTACTTCTCTCTTTCTCTGTGTTTTGTGTTTATCTACATGATTTCCGTTATATTTTAAACAGCATTTCTTATAATTGACATACAGGGGTCTCTAAAAAAAAACCTTCTGATTAATTATTAATTGTAATTATGTTTACAATATTGTAATAGCAGTTAGTTAATATAATTTTTATAGCTGTAATAATTAGCTAATTTATATTATTTTCCTGATATGTCAGTTATTTTAATCTAACATTGATATTCTAGTATATCAGGCAAGAAGAAAATTGCCCCCTCCTACACACCCTCTGCACAGTAACCAAAAAAAACCAACATTTTCTTCTCAGCTTTTTCCTCAAAGCAGATTCATTGTTCGCCCAGCCCTGGTGTATTGTCTACGAAGTAAATAACTATTACGTCTATTGAAATAGAAATTATAATATTTCATAACACCATATCGTCTACTGTATAAAATCCATGAAAATTATGTCATCCAATGAATCTTATTGCTGAACACGTTTAGATTTACTGATGTTAACAAAATCTTAATTTTTTTTTGTAAAAGCTGAATACTTCTGTATTTTATATTTACATTAATTTATTTTCCATTATTTCAATATTGTTCATATATAAAAGTTGTTGACTCCGAGCCAGATATAAGAATTTGCATGAACCACAGTTATAAGCTACCATTGCACAAGTGGCTGAATGTGGGTCTCCATAGTGAATGGTCCTATTTCAAAAGGGCCGTTCTCTCCCAGCCGGTTCCGAACTGGCTGGGATATCGATTGCTTGTGCCTCGATGAGCATAGCAATCGATCCCTGGAGCACCGAACACTGTGCTCCGAAAGGTGAGTTTCCCCCAACCCACTCCCTAACCCAAACCCTAAGTCTCCCCCCCTGCAGCCTAAGCCTAAGTCTCCCCCAAAGCTTAACCCTAAACCATCCCCCCACAGCGTAACCCTAAGTCCCTGGTGGTGCTTCCAGGGGCGTAACTAGGGTAAATGGAACATGGGGCAAATACCAAGGGGGTAAGAATTTAGCTATCCCCTTGGTGTCCTATCTCACCTTGGTGCGACCCTCCGATCTTGGTATGCAATAGGTATAATTGTGCCGGTTGCACGCGCAAAAGGGGGCATGGTCAACTCACTGGGGGCGCAGCTGTGCATCCAAGTTTAAACCATTTTATATATGTTTAAACCAATATACATATACATTCATATACACACACACACACACACATATATATATATATACATACGCACACACATTAGATGTACTCCAGTGCCACATTCTCTTTATCATTTCTCTATCACAGCGTGGGTGGACGTAGTGACTTTTGTGAGCGTATATAGGCTATATGCTATATACGCTCACAAAAGTCACTACAACCACCTGTCCACCCATGCTGCGCTGTCACTTTTTAATAACGCTGCGCAGAGGAGCAGAGAGGAGAGTGGGCGGCACTTCCTGTCTCCTGTAATGATTGACTCGAGTGACTGAGATGAAAGGAAGGGGCGGGTCACGGTGCCGGGCAGGCTCCCACTCTCCTCTCTGCACAGCGTTATTATACAGGGTCAGCGCAGCGCTGGTGTTATGACTCGTGAGTTTATGTAGGACTCATGCCCTAAGGCTTTGATTGCGCCCACATCAGCTGGGCACCCTCGGAACCTGGGGCACGTGCCCTACAAAACCCACGTTAGTTACTCCAGTGGGCGCTTCTAAAAGTGAATGGGTGAGTATGCGAATCACATACTCACCCATTCATTAAAAAAAAATTCTCGGCTCACATTCGAAATAGGGACAGACAAAAAACAGCTTTCAGCTGTCCTTAATTCGCAATGTGAGTCTTCGCAGTAGGGGCTCGCAACAAAGTGGCTGGTGCAAATGTTTTGCCGAAAAACGTGCGTACTTGTTTCTCTCAGACATACAATGATCAGCAAACTCCTCTCCCATCTATGGTAGCCATTAGTTTCAGCTGTCTATATCAATTTAAAGGTAGCATTGCATCTTAAGTGGATTAAGCTTTTTTTGTATTTCTTTTTATGGTCAGTGCAGAGACTTTCTTTTCATATCGTTATTTTTGACAGGAAACCATAGCCACAAAAACAAGAAGTACTTTTACTAATTCTACTTTACACAATGTTACTAATGTTTCTTTGAAACACCCATATTTATTAGCCAGCCTATAATCAACAAAGTCCATCTGTATAAGTCATAGATAAGTAACTAACTACACAGTTTGGGATAGACTTTGGTCTATTGAAGTTGACCTTTTGCCAGTTATATCTGTGCACAACAATGCCGACCAAACCCGAAACAAAAACGTAAATCCTTTCCAATTACAAAATTTACTAGAGTGATAAATTCAACCAAGTCAGTGGTCACCTGGATATCAGAAGACCGGGAATTATTAATAAACCGGATCCCGAATTAAGAAAATTAGCTGACTTACATAATATACATAATATACATAAGAGTAGGTAAGAATAGGTAAAGCGCCTATGCGCAATTCCTATACTTCCGGAATGGAATATGGCCGCCTGATGCTGTATTAGGTGCGGAAATCAGCCTCTGCATAGGGGACTGGCCCACTCACCACACGTACGGGATACATATGGTGGCTGGGCGTTGCCATTTAAATTGTAACCTAGCCTCAATTCATTTATGGTATCCGGTTGTTATACGGAAAGACAAAATCTTGACGGGTCAAATTGTTGACAAGTCAAAATGTCAACCATTGAGTATTAAGTTAATATTACATAGATATTACATATAAATTATTACATTTCTGAAGTTCTTTATAAGCCACCTGCATTACATTAGTGTTTCAAACAAATAGTAACACAATAAACATCTGTCAACATTTTGACTGTCGACTTTTTATTCCAGACCCTCATTTATGGTTTACTAGTAAAACAACCTAGTTTATGGTATTTTGGTCAGCCTATAACGTGTCAATGACAAAATAATTGCAAAGTAGAAGCAACCACTATCAAATCATGGCAACAATGGAAAATGATTTCCTGTTTTGCAGTAACACAGTTGTTGGCACAATGGATTCTCTGTGTGAAGACAGCAGCTGAGCTATTAGATGTAAAAATCACTATGAACTCTATATTACAAAGAGAGTATTGAGTATTCCTTATCGGCTTTCCCTTGCAATATGCTATCCCTTAAAATATTTAGGAGTCATACTTAATATATCTGAGAAATTGCGCCATTTCAAAGATGATTTAAATATTTAGGTGTGCAAATATGGATCCATTAAACATATCAGTTGGTGGCTGCACAACTGGTCCTAGCATTCATCTTGGGTCAGTAATATGTTATGTACAGGTATGAATCATGAATAGATGAATGTATATAGTTTATTATTATTGCTAAATACTAAGGTCCCAAACACATATGACACAGAACTCAAACTAGGGTAATTTATTCAGTAGAACATACAAACTCCACACATATAAGGCCCAGTCCGGGAATCGAACTCATGACCTGTGAGACACAAATGCTACTCACTGAGCCACCACGTTGCCCCATTCTGTCATGACCTTGATCTCACCTGAGGCTTTTCTGACTTATCTGAGACACAAGGGGTTAATCATTACAGATAGTAAATAAAATGTATAATAAAAAAAAATATATATAATAATATTAATAAACCTATTTGATCCTTGCAGCGTTAATCTGGAATTACTTTCCAGAACTAATGCAAAGCTCAGCACTGGTCAGGAGAATGCAGCAACTGACAAGCAGCAGCTGACTCCAATCAGGAGATAGAAAGAAAAATAATTAAATTTCACAGGCCAAGTCAGAATCACTGTCAGAGATGCCAATACTGTAATGAGAACTTTAAAATCCATTGAGCATGCTGTGTTGTAAAGCCAAGTAGAACCATACATAGAGAATGATGATACTGTATTTAGCAAATTTATGAAAGAATAATTGAAAAAAGGATTTCTTATCAACTGCTACGTCAAAGGTTCAGTGCAAGGTTTAATGCTGAATCCCTAGTATAGCAATGCAGCTTCCAGTGATAGTGTGAAATGACAGGCTTGCTGCAGTGTGGTTTAAGATAACTAGTGGCTGGTATAAATATCCTATATGAACTTTGCTAGTTATACTGTATGGATCCAGACTTAAGTAAGTGCTTGAAATTAGTTACTCCTGGGCTAAACCATGTTGATTGCAGGGGAGTCATATTTCATCTGTTGCAAACAGTATTAGTTGAGAGGTGGCTTTTCCTAGCCCAAGTCTAAATAACAGTGTGATAGTAAAGCTGGTCAGTATCTGTGTGCAGTAAGCAATTCAAAGATATATCCCTGCATGCAAAGAATACAATTACCTTGACTCCCCCTGCAATCAACATGGTTTAGCCCACGAGTGACTAAGTTCAAGCACTTACTTTAGTCTGAATCCAGACCTATGTACTTTAACTGGGATCCTGGTTTTAAGTTATAATTACATATGTATAGCTCATAGTGGCGGACTTACATTTTAGGGGCCCTGAAGGTTGAATTGTTATGGGGGTTGCCCTTGCAAGGACCTCGAGGCCCATATGGCAGAGGACGGGATGGTGGGGTGGAGTCCTTCAAAATGGGTCATACAGGGAGCCCCTCCCAACCAGCAATGAGGTCTGGGTAACCGCTGTTATCTTCCATAACCACAAGTTGTTTTTTTTAAATGTAACCACTACATCTCAGATTTTGATTAAAATGTCTGTAATGGGTTATCTCACATGTCAAAGTCACTGGTGTGAACAAAAATCACCACAGACCTGCCAACGGGGGAGGGGAATAAGGCTCTGTCTAGTGCCATCGGAGACAAAAGCACATCCTGGGGTGGGGTGTGTCCATGGCTCTCGGCCCAACTTCTATATAGTGCTTTGGGTCATGTGACCAACACCTAGACATTCTTTGTATGAAGGGCACTTGAGTGTGTAGCTATGGTGCCCTCTTTACATGTGGCTTTTGAAGTTTCAGTTACTGAGGTGGCTTTTACCACCAAGTTTCACAATATGAAAACAGTGTAAAAATGCATTTACTATGACTATTAAGCAGTTCATTGGAACTAGATAAACCACAGTTGCTTTACAAGCGCAGATAGTTTTCCTAATCCTCCATCATCTGGGATATAATCTAATGCAAAAAGATGTATCCAAATGAAGTTGACTTTCATTCCCTGGTTTGTACATGTGAGAAACATTTCCTAAAAACCCTGATTTCTATATGTGCCTATAAACTGTTCCACTTTATTATTTTTTTACTCATTTATTTTTATTGTTTGGCAGGAAATAATATTAGTAGTGGAAGTAATTCATTAAACAGCACTAGTTGAAGCACTACACATGGTATGCATTACAGCATTTATCTGAAGACATAGGCTTAGATTAATGGCTTCAGTGGAAGTAAAAGAATGAGAGGTTTTGTACATGTCAACAATATCCAAGAAAAGAGAAAAATACAGACAGTGCCAATAACAGGGGTTCTCATTGGATGGTACATGGCCTAATGTCTGTTGATATGTAAAGCAGCTGGACAGAGACAAGGGGAACAGATAACAGAGTGTGGGAGCGTCAATGACCCATGTAAAGAAAATAAAAAATATGTGATGGGCCCTGATTGGTGTATAGTGTATATTTATCAGTGAGGTCACGGAGATGAAGAAAGGAATTGAGTAGAAGGTAACGGGCATAGAACCGGATTACAAAGCAATACTAAGAGGTAACTGGTACTAACTGAAAAGAGGTTGAAAATGGATTGACAAAATTAATGTTTTGCATAAATATATCTTTGAAATTATATAAACAATAGGAGTTTATTTATTATGCAGGGAGACACAAGTTTCTTCATATTTATACATCTTATTAGGCTTTTTCTTTTATATAATTGTATTATTTTTACACTTCCTATGGTAATATTTTATGCTGCCCTTTGATATGGTTAGGGGTGGCTCTACCTCCTGCCCTAATTGTTCCAATAGCCCCTCACTACACCAAAGTGGGTCCAGGTGACTACACTGAACAACAAGTCCAAAAGCAAAAATATACAGATCAAGAATTACTTGTCAATAATAGTCAAGAAATCAAATCACAGGTTATTTAGTGCATATAAGGGGGTGCTTCTTTTCAAGAAAATTCAATAAAACAATTGAACACTTAATTGAACTTTTCTTAGACACTTACTACTACTGTATGGCATTTGTATCGGTTTATAAGTTTATATGACAATTTTCATTTTTTTTGTCCATAAAACTTTTATTAATTTAGAATTCAAATGTATTTATACTAATATAGATAACTTCTAGAGAGTTATACAAAGATTTTTTTGGGTGTAGTATTTTTTTCTTAAAAATACCAAGAAATAGCAACATTCCAGTTTCCTAATGTTTAACGTTGCTATTTATCGAAGCACAAACGTATTTATGTAAACTTTGAAGTGCTTCAGTCAAATATTAAATATAAGCCACAAAACACCTCGCCCTTTTCTGGGTATATCTCCATAACCTAATACAGTTTGGTTACGGTTTCAGTACTGCAAGTAAACCGCCTGCATAGCTTTGTGGGATTTTTTTTTTGTCTGTGTCACTGGCTCTTCTAGAAGTGTTTTGTTCACTGCCTGTAAATAGGAACAAACTGTTTTAATTATGTTTTTGCTGTCTCAGTGACACTTTCACAGAAGAGCTCCCTGTGACCATTAAATGGCACCTTAAATGAACATTGAATTTGCTGCAAGACTAGAGCATTGCAGTGCTGTTTCTAAACCTAGGTCCTAGCAGAGCCATCCACCTCTATCCATTTAAAGAGTGTCCAGCCTCCAATCCTGTCCCTGCTGTGTGTCCAGCCTCCATTTGTGTTCCTTCTGCATAATCAGCCCCCATTCGTGCCCCTATTGTGTCCAGCCTCCATTTGTGCACCTATCGTGTCCAGCCTTTATGTGTGGCCTTATCGTGCCCAGCCTCCATGTATGCCCCTATTGTGCCCAGCCTCCATGTATGCCCCTATTGGGTCCAGCTTCCATTTTTGCCCCTATTGTGTCCAGCCTCCATTTGTGTCCCTTCTATTTTAATATTTACTTACCCTTGCTGTCTTCTCCCTCTTCTTTCATGGGGTATTGCTTGGATGACGCTGTCTACCTACATAACCTGTGCTGGATATACAGGACTAAAACGGGAGCCCTGTAAGACCAATTCTATTTCCATGAATAATGCTGCCTCATATATGACATATTTGGTACTACAGGGCTCCCGTAGGGCTCCCGTAGGAGCCTTGTATACTCAGTACAGGTTACGCAGAAGTACATTTATACAGGATGGGCTGTATTCAGAGATCCGTTTTTTCTCCGTTTTCCGTGCGTAATTTTTAAGTACGTTTCAACTGCGCATGCGTAGCAACTTTTTATAAGCTGTTCACATAGACTCTACGCACGGAAGTGCCTCACGTATGCACTTGTGAATCGGACATGGGTAAATACGCACGGATCTCCCATGGAAAAATATGCATGGAGGAATTTACATAGAAATGGGCGGGGGGAGGCATTAAAATGAAGAGAAGTGTGCGCAATTATAAAGATACGCACAGACGGAGGACACACATACGCTCGGAAAGTTACAACTGGTCTATGGAGGCAGAAGTCTCCGCGGGCACGGATTAGCAAAGGGAGTGACTGGGGTTTTAGTGGGTGTAACTTGCTACGTCCCTGCGTATATTTGCGGACCGATGGCCAGACAGATCTCAGAATACGGCCCTGTGTGTGCAATGGGAATACACTCCCCTCACACGCATGTTCTGTCTGTGCTCTAACCCCCACCTTCATTTTATGCAACTGCCCCGAAAAAAATGCGTAATGGAGAATCTTACTTAAGGGTTTAACCAATTGTTTGATTTACATGCGTCCCCTTGCCCACCGAGGCATGAGGAATCATTGGGGTAGATCCAGATCCAGAACTACGTGTGCCGTACGTTTATTCGCGGAGCGTATTTTCGTGCACGTAAGTTCGCTACACTCCCCTCGGCACACCCCTTGCACGGACGTATTTTGTCAAGATACGCTTCCCAAACCCTACCTTAACTTTTTCACACGTAACTCATACGCACGCGTACGTATGGGCTGAACGAATTTACGCAGCTAAGCACGCCCATACTGTACACTTTAAATACCACCCCCCGCCTACTTCACATATTTCAGACGTATTTTGGAGTAAAGTAAATTTGGCACGCCCACACGTAAGTATTTACGTGACACATACGTGAATGGCCCATACGTTCACAATTACACTACGTGAATGTGCCTATTTTCTATGGTGCGCATGCGCAGTGCGTTCTAAACAGCGATTTTACGTCTCCGCCACGCGTAAATTCGCTTCGAAGCATTGTTCTGGATCAGGCCCATTATGTTATTCAGGATCAGGTCCACAGATCTCTACCGATGACAGCCATAATACACTGAACCAGTTACAGTTCCTACAATAAAATAGTGAGTCGCAGGTGGGGTCAACCATATTATGCCTGGTGTAAAGAACTATACACACTGATCCACATTTATTACCAGCCATAATATGCCAAATCATGGCTGATAATAACAAGACAATAACCCCAGCAGATACCAAATAGTAAAAAAAAAAATTGCGAGCACTTGCTTTGTCTTACTCCCTGAAACCACCAAATGTCTGATCATCCAAAATACAAAATACACACACATAAAATATCCCATTACTACAACTCGCTATATTTTGGAGACAACAGACTGGATCCAGAATTAGGAAACAGTGGTGATAGTACAGTACAGTGAAGGCGAGCTATGTGAACGACCCAGATTTCCGCGTCATCCATATTTTAAGTGCAGACAGTGCAGAAGTTTTAAGGCGGGATCCTTATAGTCTGTACAAGTGAGAGGAGTGACATCGGGCTGGATCCAGAGCTAGCCGGAGACGTAAAAACGCTGTTTTGTATGTTCTGCACACGCGCGGCAGATGTGAACTGCGAACGTACGTACCAGGCTCGTATCAACAGCGTAACTGCAGACAAAGGGGCGTGACAGCCATGCGACAACCTTAATTACGCTTCGGAGGCGGGGTGAGCCATTTAAATCGTACAGTATGGGCGAAGAACGTTCAGCCATTACGTACGACAGGAGTTACGCTTTCAAAAGTTTAGGTGGGTTTGGTAAGTGTAAACCGGCAAACGTACGTATGACTGAGGGGAGCGCAGAGTAATTACGATAGCGTAAATATGCTACATGTTGAAACGCAAAGGGAACATAGGTCTGGATCCGGCCCATCCTCTCACCCGACCCGTATGAAGGCTGGGTCCAACATCAGAGCCCTGCTACTCGGAGCCCAGTGACATCGTAGATCTGGATCTGGACCAATGACCTTTAATTATATATTCATTTGGAAAACTTAACGCACACCCAAAAAACTAAAACAATAGGCAAGAATAAGTGCACTTGATGCCAATTCCTTTATCTGAAGGGAACTGGAGACCC
>WWET01001423.1:274109-295681 GCA_011038615.1 Limnodynastes dumerilii | reverse complement strand
TAAACTAGCTCCCCCCGCCCACCTACACTAACCTGAACGTAGGGACGCTGGGGGACGTCCCCTCCAGCGTCCCTACGGCGCTGCTACGGACACCCGATCCACAATCGGGTGTGCCGTAGCAACGCCGGGCAGCATATGCCCGGCGCATGCGCAGATCGGCTTTTCAGCGACGGCGGGCTGGATCAGGCCCAATTACACTGGCTTCAGCCGGCATAACTGTGTCTAACTACGCTCACATAGGAACGTAAAACACTATACCCAGCCCTCCCGTCCTAATTACCCCCCCTGCCCGCCCCCTCGTCTGTAACTACGCTGTATTACGCCGGCCAAAATATGCCCGTAACTAGTGCGGCGGCCATAGCTCTGGATCAGCCCCAATGTGCATATCAGGCTGTCCATAAGATATACACCTTCAAGAATATGTCTAACAGCAGCAATGCCTGATGAAGGGTATGGGTATAGAGATTCAGGATACATTACTTATCCACTTAGCCGTCATCTCTGTTATCGGTTATGATTGGGAGTATGGTGTAAATGTATATTATGGTATAAAATAGCACTCAAAGGGCCAGATTTACTAAACTGCAGGAAAGGAAAAGTGGAGATGTTGCCCATAGTAACCAATCAGATTCCAGCTCTCACTTTCCTATTACATACTAGAGAATGTCAGCTAAAATCTGACTGGTTGCTGTGGGCAACATCTCCAATTTTACTTTCCCACAGCTTAGTAAATCTGGCCCAAAATGTAGTTTATTTCATGTCATAAGTATCAGGAGATAATTGCTTTGCCAAGCTCAGAATTACTATGCATTATTCTCCTGGAGGAAATCAGAGAGAAATGATTTAATATACTCAATGAAAATGTTTTAAAATCCACTAGTGTTATTCCTTCAACATGACCTGCAATGTGCAGTGTCATCAGGTTTCTTCTAATGGCACACATTATAGTGGTTTGACCTCATGCCCTGCTCTGTGGGTAACATTTCTCTTCTAGCCACAAGCAGTGGTTCCTGAATGTGTAATTAGAATATTGTAGAGACAGCCTGAAACATGAACGATATACACTCTGACAAGACCTGGTATGTACACACACACACACACACACACACACACACACACACACAGGTAATTAACTGATGGCAGCTATAGCTAAATAGTATTGATACACAAATTTTTAATTTATTGTACTTTTATAGAAAGTGTAACTTAACTAAAGCAAGAACCCCCACTGAGAGTATCTTTCGCAAAAAGTATTAATACACTGCACAAATTGTAAACTTTAACATTGCTAAAGTATGCTGAGACTACCTCAGAGTACAAATACATATACATGTTTTTGCAACATTAGTAATTTATACTACTGTGTATATGAGTGTACACTTCCACAAATATTCAGGCTGCTGGGTGGCTGGAGACATACAAGGGGAGATGGGATGGCTGGTAAAGGGATGGCTGGATACTAGATACACACAAGGGGGAGAATTTTTATTTTAACCACATGAAACGATGTAAATGTAAACACATTTAGGCTGTGTATATGAGGCTGTGTATATGATTCGGTCATTTACTTTTGCTGGTTGTTTATGTCAATATTATGGGAATGATAATTTATGAGTAACAGTACAAAAAACAGTATTATAAGTATTCTGTATTGTCCAATATGGGAAGAGGTTCATGGGGTGACCCCCAACCTTAGTGACAGTACAGGGAAATGTCACTAAAGTCACCAGGCAGACTTGTGTTGAATAGTGTACACTGGTTCATTGGCTTCTGCAAATACATCACGATGGCTGTTTTGACAGCACTGGAGTCCAGCTGAGCTGATTCATGCGGGCACCTGACACTCCTGTGCAGCTTGTTAAGAGACCAAATGCTGGGCCGTATGCACAGATGCGCGTGTATAAAGTACGCAAATATACGCACCTACGTTGCAAGGCAACACCCATAACACTCCCCTCACACCGACAGGTTTTTAGTGACTTCCGCCTCCATAGGGCACCCTAAAGTCTACGTGTGTACTTATGTGCGTATGTTACTTATGCACGTGCGTATTGATTTAACCGTGCCCTCAAATGTCCATTTAAATGCTCCCCTCCCCCACCCACTTTCACGTATTTTATACCGTCCAGATAAAAACCAAGCCCCTCTGTACATATGTCCTTAAGTGCGATTTACAAGTCTGTGCCAAAAGTACTTCCGTGGGTAAATACTACATAATGTGCGTGGAAAAAGTTACTACGCATGCGCAGTTCATCCGATCCTAAAAATACGCACGCCACCACACGCAAAAACGGATCTGTGAATACGGTCTGCTGTCTCCAACTCGTTTATTGCCCCTCAATATGCATTTCCATGAAAAGAAAAAGTAACATTAAATTAAAATATTGCATACAGAAAAAAATGTCATTTTGGCAAGAAATGTCCTTACCTTACCAATCTGTTCTTGCTGGGGGGCCCCTCCTATAATGTCATTGCTGTTTCTGGACTGAAAATGTCCAGCTCCAACGGAGTAACCTGTGTATAGAGCATTACTCCTTAGTGAGTGCTGTCAGGAAGGATATACGTCAGACTTGGGCAACCTGTCGCTTTACTGATATCCCAACATGCTTTGGATAGGCACAGCAGATACCTGGCAAAGCATGCTGGGATTCTTACTCTCACAAGACCTGGAAAGCCACAAGCTGTCCAGTGCTGATACATACATATATATATATNCAGGACATAGGACAGTCTATATAATAACATAAGGCATGCTGGGAGGCAAGATACTCATTGATTTAGCATGTGTAGAATGCTATAAGGTTTCTGTGTTCAGAAGGACATTAATGAATCAGAGTTCTTCCCTTTGATCAGGGTCAGATTGGATGTCAAACTCAAGGCTCAGTTCTGCTGCATGCAGTAAATATTACATTCAGTGCAGGATGCACATGGCCTGATCTCACATCACTTGAAGTTGAGCAGTTTGTGATTTTTCCCAACGTTACACACAGCGTAGATGTCTGCAGACAATGAACCAAGGCAAACGGGCTTATTCTCCCTTTCAAAATGTAGTTAGTGTTCCCAGAATACCAGGACGAAGTGTAACCCTCCAGCATTTGGCCCACAGCAGAGTTTAATACAGAAAATTGTGTCATCAAGCCCAACCAACGCTGTTCAATGCAAATTGCAACACTCCCCTGCCTCACAATGCAGATATCCAGAACACTGCAGAGTGATAAAGCGGAGATGCAAGTACATGCAATTAGTGGCATCTGCAGTTAATAGCAACCAAGGTCCGGATTCACAGTTAGACAGTCTTTAGACCACCACCACCACCATGAGGCTGGGATGGGCGGCGTTATCATAGTAACGCGCCGTCCCAGCGTTGCTACACTCCCTTTACGCCGGCTGAAGTTAGGGTAGCTAAAGGAGTGTAAATACGCTCTAAGCAGAGGGAGCGTCGGGGGAGTGAGCTGCTGTTATGCTGAGCGTTAGAACTGAGCGTAGGTCTGGATCACGCCCAACGTACGTAAAACGATAACTACGTAACTGTGAATCCAGACCTAAATTACTGACAATTCTGAATCACAATCTCATGCCTGGTAATGCCCAAGGCAAACAGTGAAAAGCCTCTGAAAAACATCAGCATCCAATCAGAAATAAGGAATGGAAGAAGAATGTAGAGTTCTGGGATATGAAATAATTCAAGAGAAAACAGCCAATTAAAAATAACCTCAACTGTTTCAAAATGGTGTAAATGACAACATACAAGTATAGAATAAAATAACTACACTAACAGAATTTAAATCAGTTTCGGAACAGATAAAACATAAGTTTAAAAACCACATCCTTTGTCTCCCTATGCAGAAAATTATGCAAAAACTGCTTGGGTGAGGTACTATACCCCTTCCTCTGTTCACTATACAAAATACACAGCGATGAAATGCTTCCAAAAATCTTGTACTTTCAGTGTTTACAATCATTTTACTGCATCATGCCGAGCCCATCAGCATTTGCTTATTGAGGTGGCACAAGGACAACAGATAGGTTTGTGTGATATCCACACTCACTTTGCAGGCATGTGGTTCCTTTACACCATAACCTGAATAAATGACTGGTGAAGCATATCTGCTTATCTAAATGACTGACAGACCACGGAAGCGCACAGCACAGCACAGCACAGTTTAGCTTAAGCTTGATTAAGGTAAAATACATTTCTAGAGTAGATTTTGACTTTGCAGCATTATGATGGTATCAATCAAAGCCACAATGATAAGTATAACTATAAACCCTTGAACTGATATTAATTAGACCTAAAAGGAACAAAGGGCCGTATTCAAACCTAAAAAGCTTCTGCTTCTTAGTTGCGTATATTTAGGAAATGACCTAGAACGTGTGCCTAGTAGGTCATTTATGCAATCTATGTACCAGTTACGTACGTAGATTGCCTCCACGCAGTCTTTAAAGAGTAGTTCAGTTAGGAAGAGGCGGTGTAATGCCGTCTCTGGGAATGTTTAGGCAGAAGTGTGTGGGGGGAGGGCGGAGGGGAGGCGGGGAAAGGAGAGGTCCTTAAGAAGGAAACTAAGCACGGATAGTTAAGGTAGCCCTATGTTACTCCTAAGTGCCACAAGGTACCTAAAACAGGGGGGTGGGTTAGGTGCAGGACGGGTGAGTTAGGTGCAGATCTAACTCACTCGTAGCTCTGAATATGGCACAAAGACTGTGTTACAGATGAGTGAATAGGACTAAAATAGCGCAGTCCTCCATTTGTTAATGAACATGGGCTGGATGGATCAACATGGTTTAGCCCAGGAGTAACTAAGTTCATGCACTCTTACGCCCGCCGTCCTAGCGACGGTGGGCGTAGGTTTGGATCAGGCCCCATGACTCTGCCACTTGGTCTAAGACAGGGTTGTAGTAGTGTAAGTGGTGCATTACACTGTGCATGCTACTACATCAGGGTTGTCGGCGCTCCCGGAATATCCGGGAGACTCCTGAAATTCTGGCAGTACTCCTGGTATCCTGGGAGAGCGAGTCCCATCCCCTGTCTGTCATTACAGGTCTAGTATTACTAGGGATTGTGATTTACGTCATCAAGCCCCACACACTCCCAGGACCACCACGAATAGCTGATGATGGACAGGGGGCGGAACTTCATTAAGCGATTTACATAAGTCGCATCAATAAGCCCAGCCCCCTTACCGAGATCTCCCTGAGGAACAGACCGTTCACTGCCAGGACATGATGGGTGCTGGACACTATTTGGTTCAAAATATTTTTTTCCTGTTTTCCTTGCGTCTTATGGTCCGAAAAATAAGGTATATGGAATACAAGACAAATATTTAAATAATATTAAGAATGATAATGAAAATTTAATGGAATATGACTACAATCATTGTCTGATCAAAAATGTAGTTTACCAGATTACGCTCTACGCTCATTATATCCACAATACTACACTTAAGTATACCAAGTACTGAGTGCCCTTGATCAGGCCCAGACTACAACTGTGCAAGAGAATGTTGGCTTAGGGCAGTGCTCCTCAACCAGTGTGCCACAGGATGTTGCTAAGTGTGCCGCGGTGCAATGCCTCTAACAGGAGAAAAAGCACTGGAAGATCTTGCCTTAAGGGGAAATGCAGACACATACCAGTGTGCAAGGGAAATACTGGAGAGCTGGAGACACATGAATGGGGACTACTGGGGAGGCTGTAGACTCATGAATGGGGGGCTACTGGGGAGGCTGGAAACACATGAATGGGGGCTACTGGGGAGGCAGAAGACACATGATGGGGGCTAAATTAGTTATAAGAATAAAAGTAATTAGCTGCAATGTTAAATTTAACAAATAAAAAAATAACAATTAAATGTAATTTCTGTGTATGCACTTAGTAATTCCTGCTTTTTTTGTATATTTTGCTGTTGGTGTGCCGCAGAATTCTGGGAAAGGCTTAGGTGTGACGAGGGTGAGAAAAGGTTGAGGAGTACTGGCTTAGGGTCATCTGATCGTTAGGAAGGAAAGACCTAGACTGGAAATGCTAATGGTATCTTCTGCCTTATCCTTCCCTGCATAAGATTATGATGAGGACTTGATAAAATACTTTGTGACCTGAACAGAAATCACAATAAACGTATTTCCTGTTATTATGTGACACTGAGAGCCAAGTGCTGTCTGTTCCACTCTCACACTGATTCTGGAGAAGATATTCTACCTCTTCCTAATAACAGAAGAAATATCACAGAAACAGGGTTTATATTGTCACGTTTCAGACGCCTAACTGGGACACAAGCAAACAATCAGAAGAATGTTCATATAAATATTGCTGTACCCAAGTAGCTAGTAATTATGGAAGACAAAGGGCAGTGGATGAGTCTCTATTACTACCTTCACATCGCCGCCCTGGCAAATACCTGGGTTTTTGAACCCAGATTAGTGCAGCATGTCCCCGCTCTTCACTTTTTTTTTTTTACCATTTACAGTACGCTGGCCAATATGCCAGGTTTTTGAACCCGGTACTACCCTGGCAAGAAGTGTAAGTAATTTCCCTAATCCCCCAATCTTTCTCTCACCTTTCATACTTACATACTTAACCGAGTCGGACCCAGGAATAACCCTCCAATTGCCCATGGTCTGACCCTCGGGTCATTACACATGGGTAGAGGCAGTCAGAGCTTTTCACGCTGATCCTCGACCTGGTTCGTCAGGGCTTGCCCGGCAATATCCCGGGTGTTTGGCTCAGTGTGAATGGGGTATAAGAAACATTAGGGCAGGACCTAAGCTAAGTCCGACAGGGGAATTATGATCGCCAACATTGTAATTCCCCTGTCCTGTAAATTGTGCGCATGTGCACAACCTACTTACGATATTGCACCGGCTGGCGTACGTAACAGAAATATGCATGCTACTGGGTATGATAAAGGGGTGTTAACCCTATTTTATGATTGTCATATCTCTAAAATAGCGTTAGGGGCAGGGGAAGCCCTGTTACAATAAGGTATGCGGCCATAAGGTAGGAATCTAAACACGAAAGTGTCCAGATTTACTACCGAGAGCGAGGAGTGCACTGGGCGTGCACTCCCCACTACGAGGACGGCCGTAATGACCTTGGGCGCCCGTAAAAGGCCTGTAGGTCTGGATCTGGCCCCTTTGCAGTATCTGTACCTATTCTTGTCAGTGTCTGAAGCTATTCTTATTCATGTCAGTTCTTGTCAGTATCTGTACCTATTATTGTCAGTACCTGTACCTATTATTGTCAGTACCTGTACCTATTTTTGTCCATGTCAGTTCTTGTCAGTATCTGTACCTATTCTTGTCAGTGTCTGAAGCTATTCTTATTCATGTCAGTTCTTGTCAGTATCTGTACCTATTATTGTCAGTACCTGTACCTATTATTGTCAGTACCTGTACCTATTTTTGTCCATGTCAGTTCTTGTCAGTATCTGTACCTATTCTTGTCAGTGTCTGAAGCTATTCTTATTCATGTCAGTTCTTGTCAGTATCTGTACCTATTATTGTCAGTACCTGTACCTATTATTGTCAGTACCTGTACCTATTTTTGTCCATGTCAGTTCTTGTCAGTATCTGTACCTATTCTTGTCAGTGTCTGAAGCTATTCTTATTCATGTCAGTTCTTGTCAGTATCTGTACCTATTATTGTCAGTACCTGTACCTATATAGTGCATGCGCAGAGCAATATTCATAATATATGCCCAAAAAAACCTACATAAAAATGTATGATTATGGGACCTGATCCAAAATTAAGAAATGTGGGCATTTTCTGTACTCAGCATTTTCGGCAACATATCTGGCCCATCAGGATCTAATAATAAGAGAAAAAGCTGTCACTAAATACTGCACTCCTGGCCTTTTCCTCCACTGACAATGCAATATAAAATATAACCTTTATTGGATTGTAATTAAAAATACAAAATATTTAAAGACATAACAATTAGTGTACCACAAGACAAACACTGAAATTTAAATACAAACCGACTCCTGTTAGTTCAGTTAATCCCTTAATATGAAACCAATATTTGAACTATGTTGTATCGTCCTCATATATATTGTTATATAAATTTTCTTTTTATGAATATCAACAAATCATAAAAATAACTCTGGGAACCACCTAGATGACACAATACCAGCAATTCATTAATACAGGTTATCTGCCCTCAGTAAGAATATTACTCCAGGGAGACAGTATGGAACCACAGTCTTAAAAAATGCCTATGTGTGCAAATATATACTATGGGCTGAATCCAGACTTAAGTAAGTGCTTGAAATTAGTTACTCCTGGGCTAAACCATATTGATTGCAGGGGAACAGATTTCATCTGTTGTAAACAGTATTAGAGTTGAGAGGTGATGTTTCCTATCCCAAGTTTAAATAACAGTGTGATAGTAAAGCTGGACATTATCTGTGTGCAGTAAGCAATTCCAAGATATATCCCTGCATGCAAAGAATATAATTAACTTAACTCCCCCTGCAATCAACATGGTTTAGCCCAGGAGTAACTCATTTCTAACACTTATTTAAGTCTGGATCCAGCCCTATAACCTTATTGTTCTTCAGGATTTAGGCTTCAGTTCTGGAAGCTATTCTGATGGTGGGGTGTAACGCATGGTGGGAGGGAGATGTATTAAAATCGTACAGTAAAGGCTCGCACTTCTGTATTCGGTCCATGGTTTAAATTTACAAATCCGATAGGTTGTTATAGGCAACAGCGTAATCTTCTATTTATTACATATACCCTTATTTGTGTATAATGCTGCATGGGATCCTGAGTGTTAAGATTACAAAATTAGAAGTTTGTAAACAGAATCATCAATAAAGACAAGAAAGAGCATGTTTACTCACTGCTGCAAGTGATGAATGAATTGTGTCATTGAAATAATGCATGCTTGACCTCAGTTACTACATGTGATGAGGAGATTGGTAAATAATGATTTTATAAACAATCTTAAACAGATAGCTCCTCTCAACCCTGGTTTATTAATAGACATCATTATGAATCTGGAAGAGACGGAGCATCAAGCCAGAAAACATTGGCCTTTGGGATGCAGGAACCCAGGACTCAGTAAATTCCTGTTTACTGTGGAAATTCAATTTTTCTGTGCGCTGGAATTGTACTTAAAAATGTGACCAAAATGTTTAAATAACGTTTTACTAATTGCAAAGTCACATGAAAAATATCTGATTATACAAGGTAAGTCTATAAAATCACGAGACTGTGATTGCACTTAGTAAACAAAGCAGTCAGAAGCGGTTATAACTGCATATGTAGTGACCTTGAACATGTGGCAGAATGGGTTCCAGAAGGCACAACAGTTACCAGCATTATTATAAGGATGTTTTGAAAAAGCTGAGAGAAAGAGCAAAAAGAAAACGGCCGCAACTGTGGAAAAATGGTTTCATTCTTCACCAGGACAATGCTTCTGCTTACACAGCACTTTCTGTGACCAACAATCACGTTACTACACTTGAACATCCTCCATATTCGCCCGAGTTAGCACCTTGTGACATTTATCTTTTCCCAAAAGTTAAATCAGTGCTTAGAGACACATTTTGAGTCAGTTGAAGAAAATGGCAGATATATTGAAACAACTGACAGAAATTGATTTGCTCCCTGCCTTCGACCAATGGAAAACAAGACTACAGCGATGTGTTAGTGCAAATGGGGAGTATATTGAAGGGGACAAGCATTACATTTGTAATACCAATAAATAAAAGTGAGTTATTTAATCAGTCTCGTTATTTAATAGACATATCTCATATATCATTCTGAGGCATTTCTGCTTCTTGGTTTTTCCCACTAGGGATTAGGTAACCATAAACAAGAACAATTAACCACATGTACTGTGTATACAAGTGTTTCATTTGGACATTCATATACAACGTGCAACCTTCAACACGTGCTTTACATAAACTATGACTGGAATGTCAGCAAGTTAGTGTACACATTATAACAATTACCCAGTTACCTAGATAGCTTCCAAATTTCACGGTGTTATTCTTATTGTCATAGGAGTAGATCTTGTTCTGTTGAGTATTGAACACAAAAATAGAGCCAGTCCAGTAGTATGATCCAGGGGCCCCCATAATGATTAAATCCTGCAAAAGGTAATATAATAGATTTTATTTCTTGTGCTGAAAGAGAGAAACTTAATGTATTTTTGTATTTTAGTTTGTAAAACCTAAATGTTAGAAAACCTAGTATTAAAATAGTCTAAATGGTCATGTAGGTAGCCACAGTCAATTCCTTTGGTCCTAAGGAATATACAGAATTCCGCATGGAATATTAAAGATCGAATTCTACCGGAGAACATTTCGGGCCAAATTTACTAAGCTGTGGGAAAGGAAAAGTGGAGATGTTGCCCACAGCAACCAATCAGATTCTAGCTGACATTTTTCTAGTATGTAATAGAAAAGTGAGAGCTAAACTCTGATTGGTTGCTATGAGCAGCATCTCAACTTTTCCTTACCCGCAGGTTAGTAAATCTGACCCTTCTTGTCATTATGTGGCAATGCATATTCTTGGGAACAGTTCTGAAAACATCTAACTTTGAACACAACAAACTGGACTGAAAATTAATTGCATATTTGCTATTAATTGGTGGATCTGCGGCCAGGACCCTACCTTAAAAATTCCGTACATATCTGTGCAAGAGGAATACTTAAT
This sequence comes from Limnodynastes dumerilii, assembly GCA_011038615.1. Taxonomy (NCBI): domain Eukaryota; kingdom Metazoa; phylum Chordata; class Amphibia; order Anura; family Limnodynastidae; genus Limnodynastes; species Limnodynastes dumerilii. The sequence continues at coordinate 285,024 of WWET01001423.1, read as the reverse complement.
TGTATGTAAGGGCTTAGCCAAACCCTTACTGTACAATTTAAATTCCTATGTCCTCCCACCACGCATACCTTGAACGCATAGTGAGTGGGCCAGACCCCTGTGCAAAGGCTGAAGCCCGCACAGAATACAGAATCGGGCATCTGCATTTTGAAGCGCAACTTTTACCAATGCACATGCTCTGAACCAATTTCCAGCTAATTTATGTACGTAGTGTATGTAAACCAGCTGGTTTTCTTAAGTGTGAAACCAGCCCAACGTGTGTATACTGTAACACAAATATTGTAATATTCTTTTGAATGATACAAATTGTTACATCTTTTACAGAAGATTGTTGGAAGAGGGTAAGCTTAGAGGCCATGGACCATATTCATACCTAAAAAGCTTCGGATTCTTAGGTGCATAGATTTCTGAAATGACCTACAACGCATGAATAGTCGGTCATTTATGCAATCTACGTCCCAGTTAGATACGTAGATTGCCTCCGTGCGGTCTTTCAACACCGCATGGAGTAGTTTAGTTAGAAAGAGGGAGTGTTTAGCTAGAAGTGGGAGGGGGGGCATTGTCTGTGCGTAGTTTCCTTCTTAAGAAGGAAACTAGGCATGGTAAGATAAGGTAGCCCTATGGAACTCTAAAGGGCCATACCTAAAAATGAGTGGGGAGTTAGAGGCAAGTCGGATGAGTTAGGTGTGGATCTGTGCAGTGTGAATACTGTTCAATGTGTGGAGAATTGACTTCACTGAAAGGGAAGTTGAAAGGTGGAATAAGCTCCCATCTGAGGTGGAAGAAGTGGAACAATTTAAACGTTTTGGATAAATAAAAGAATATCCTAAATGTTAAGCTTAGTTGAGGCCAAATAGGGTTTAGGGTCAGTATAGTTTAATAAAACAACTGGGCAGACTGGATGGGCCATATGGCTTCTCTCTGCTTTCACTTTCTATGTTTCTGTGTTTATAAAACGAATACCCTTCTTAGTGCTACATTCCTAAACTTGTTGTCAGAGGTCTTAATTTAACTCATTCCTGGCGCTAGATTTACTAAATTGTGATAAATGAAAAGTGGAGATGTTGCCCATAGCAACCAATCAGATTCTAGCTCTCAATTTCCTATTGTAGACTAGAGAATGTCAGCTGGGATCTGATTGGTTGCTATGGGCAATAGCTCCACCTTTAGTTTTCTGGGGTTTATTAGCGTCTCTGATCTGCGTCTATAACATCCTCTGGGAAGTGTGGCTGATACCGAGTCTTGTTAATGGTTTCATTTGTTAAGAATGATAAACCGGTTCTCATACGGATTTCACTGCATTTTCTAAGGGTGATATCTTCCTTTTCTTTATAATGGGCAATCAATTATTTTGTAGGATCAGGATTTGTATGAGGGACTCATTTTTGAGAAGAAGGTAAAATGAAGGGGATATTTAGTGTAAGAGCGGTACAGTTAGTAAAATGGGAAAAAAAACTAAATCAAGACCTTTATTCCAGATCAGTCTAAAGCTGACCAAATACTGGAGCGATTATCGACTCCATCAGCCAGTATCCGATAAACAAGTTTTTTTTGGTGAAATGTCAACTTATTGGCACTACACATAATGGGCCGGATTCACAGTTGACAATGCAAGGGGACTTATGCAAGCCGATTGAATGTCTCCATGCATGTAACATCTGCGGATATGTATGCCAGATGTTGCACAACAGATCTCCATAACCACAGAATTCTGTTCCATCCTCATGGAGATCCGTCCGACATGGCAGACTTTGCCTTCCGCATTGCAAAACCATGCAACGGAAGCAAATGGGGCGTCGATTAGCAGATCCGCAACAATTAGCATTTGTACGGATGCAGATCCGTGCAGTAAACTTAAGGTTGGGCTATGGACACGTAAGTGCGTAGTTACAGACCCCTGCGCATACGGATAGCGCGTTAGTGTCTGAAAACAGCCCAAAAGTGATTTTTTTTTGTAAAATCCGTAATTTTCCAGCACTTTTATTGTCCCTGAAAAATCGTACATACAAAGGACATTAACCACAACTCTTGTCCCCAATACGTTAATAAAATTTAAATAAAAGGCCATCCTTAGAGGAACTGCTTGAGGCAAACTCTGTCATATTGATATACAGGTATCATGAGGTCTTGCATATTGTGCACACATTTATATATACAGTATCCGTGTCTCTTGAACACAGCAGAGTATTCATTACCAATCCACATCCAGTGCTGTATAAATGATCATTATTGCAGTCATTAATCAGTGCACCTTTCATTTCATGAGATCCATTTGGTAAAGGTAGCCGGGACTGGGGGGAGACGTGCCTTGGTGCAGGCTCCATGCAGGTGCAATACATAGGAAGTTGCAACAAGACCTGTGAAATTAGCATTTTCACGCCCTCAAGGGTTCTCACATCAACAATACATATCAGAAGAAATAGGGACGGATTACCTGAAATACCTACAATCTACACAATAGGCCAGATCCAGACCTAAGTGCTTGTTACATTTCATCACATAGTGTATTTTCTATGTACTCCCCTCGCTTGTATGTACTTTGGTCATTTTACGTTTTCCAAACCTTACTTTTACTTTTCAAAGCGTGAGTACTGACGTACGTAATGGATTCACGTACGTAACGGTGTTTTGCAAATTCAACTTGCCTACATACTACAGGGGTAATCAGTCTAATCTCCCGATAATTGGCTGATTCGACCAATAACTTGTCTAGTGCGTGGCCAGCTTTATTTTCTCAAGAACATCCAAGTAAAAACATGAACACAGTAATTAAACATATAGTACATGATAAATACAGGTGTAACTTACATCTAAGTAAAAGCTGGAGATTCCTGCTTGACATGAACCATGATATTCACCAAACTTTCGAATATGATCTATGAAAAACAACAAATTGCTAATATTGTTAAATATCAGACAATATAACCTTAAACAGATATCTAGACTCTCATTTTTGTCTCGCATTTATCATTTTTAAGCAAACATTCACATTAGTCCCTGTCCCTTTGGAGCTTAAGGTGGCCATACACTAGAGCGATTATCGGCCGGATCACCCAAATATCGGGTGATCGGGCAAATAATCACTGTAGTTTATGGCCAAGATCGATTTTTCAAATGCCAAATAAACGCACCAGAAACGCTCGGGTGCGATTATTTGGTCTTTTGAAAGTTTAATAAATATCGGGAGAAAGCTCCCAATATTTTAAGGGAGCCAATCAGCAATCTGAATGGCTCCCTATCCCTGCAATAGATGCTGCTCCATATCTATGTACATAGCTCTGCAGCAGTGCCATAAAGAGCCCTGCCTCCCCCATCCCCTCTTCTGCTAGGATTAATGGTCCCAGCAGAGGAGGTGTATGGTGCCGATAACAGGACATTACCTGGCGGGAAATCATCCCATTTATCTGGCCACCCCCTGCAGGGACCGATAATCGTCCTAGTGTATGAATTCCCTAACTCACAAACAGACAGACTAGGGTTAAATTTTGCCAGCAGCAAATTAACCTAATAGAGGTTTTTTGAAGTCTGAGAGGAAACCAAAGCTCCAGGAAAACCACGCAGACACGGGGAGACCATCATGCAACTGACACATTTTAGACTGTTCTAGGCAACCCTTTAACCCCTTCCTACCATGAAGAAGTATAGAGGTAATCCAGGGTCCTCGTAAATACACACAACTCCAAACTCTTCATGATTTATTATTATTGTTTATTTATAAGGCGCCGCAAGATCTCCGCAGCGCCGTACAAAATACAACAACAAAATACATTACAGATATACAGGGTCATAACAAAATAAAATATAAATATAAAAATATCACAAAAATACAATAAAGTGAAGCAATCACAGAACGCAAGGCAATATGCAAGGTGTAAAGCTTGGCAGATCAGGGATGAGGGGATAGAGCGCGTGAGATGTTGAGAGATAGGGCCAGATCCAGAGCTACGTTTCCTTTACGTTTCAACGTGTAGCGTAATTACTATGCCCTCCCCTCGGTCGTACGTACTTTGGCCATTTTACGCTTGCCAAACCCTACCTTAACTTTTCAAAGTGTAACTCCTGTCGGCCGTAATGGCTGCACATATTTACGCGCCTAAGCACGCCCATACTGTATGATTGAAATGCCTCACCCCGCCTCAGAAGTGTAATTACGGGTGTCATATGGCTGGACGCCCCTTCATTCGTAGTTACGCTCTTAATACTAGGATTGGACATACGTACAGAGTTACGAGCCGTAACATCATCCATACACATGCGCAGCACCTACAAAATAGACTCCGGCTAGAGTAAATACGCTAGCGGACAAAGCCCAGGATCTGGCCCATAGTCACCAGGTGGGGATGGGGTCAAAGGTTAGCAGAGAGGGACAAGAGAGTATGAAGTGAGTGGGGAGTAATGAAGGAGGAAACAACACTAGGATGGAGGGCCCTGCTCACATGACCTAACACACTAAGTGGGAGGCATGAACTTACGGAAGACATAAAGAGGGGGAGGAAGTGGATTGCTGGTGTGAGCGAAAGAGAGGGGGAAGAAAGGAAAAAAACTGATAGATGTAGTATGCAGTGGGGATGTTAAATAGAGGAGGGGTAGGTTAGCCTGAACAGGTGCATTTTGAGTGAGCTCTTGAAGGCCTGCTACGTGGGAGAGAGTCTGACTGAAGAAGGTAGGTCATTCCAGTGTACAGGTGCAGCACAGGAGAAGTCCTGGACACGGGTGTGAGATGTGGTGATCAGTAGGGAGGTTAGACAGCATTGGTTAGCGGAGCGTTGAGGGCGGAAAGTGGTGTACATGCTAATGATGGAAGAGAGGTAGGAGCAGTGGATGAGGAGTTGGCTTTAAAGGTGAGGGTAAGTAGTTTCAAGAGAGGTCTGAAGCAGACGAGAAGCCAGTGGATGGTTTGACATAAAGAAAAGGCTGAGGTAGAGCGGCGTGCGACAACGATGAGCCTGGAAGCAGCATTGAGTATATATTGAAGTGGGTTAGATGGGTGAGTAGGTGACTAACGAGGAGGAGGTTGCAGTAGTCGAGGCGTGATATGACTAGAGAGTGGATGAAGGTTTTGGTACCTTCATTGGATGGATGTGTGCAATGTTGCGTAGGTGGAAAAGGCAAGAATGAGAGAGGGCACGGATGTGTGGCATAAAGGAAAGTGAGGAGTCAAGGTTGACACCTAGGCAGCGCACTTGAGGGGAGGAGGAGACAGAGGTATCAACAGAGGTTATTCCATTTTGTCCATATTCAGCTTGCGGAAACGTTTGGCCATCCAAACAGGTGGTAGTTGAAACCAAAGATGCTGATGAGGTTACCCAGCAAGGAGGGGTAGAGGGAGAAAAGGAGCAGGTCAAAAACAGAGCCCTGGGGGACACCAACAGGCAGCGGAGGGGGGGGGAGATGAGCTAGGGGTGGAAACATAGAAGGTGCAGTCAGAGAGATAGGAGGAAAACCAGGAAAGAGGTGTCAGTGAGACCAAAAGAGCAGAGGATTTGAAGCAGAAGAGCATGGTCAATGGTGTCAAAAGCTGCTGATAGATCAAGAAGGATGAGGATGGAGTAGTGGACCTTAGATTTGGCAGATAATAGATCATTGGTCACATTGGTAAGGGCAGTCTAAGTGGAATGGAGGGGCCAGTAACCAGGAGAGAGTTGTCAATAAGGTAGCTAATAAGACGTTGATTGAGTAAGTACACAAGGAGTTTGGAAGCAAAGGGGAGATGGGAATGTCAAAGACCCAGGCCCCATAGTAAGGAAGCGAAGTCTGAGTCTGGATAAGCAGGATTAGATGAAGTCAGGTAGGGCCACTACCTGACAGCCCTTGGTACTTCAGGTATGAGTACACAGAGCGCTGTTTTAAGCTGTCCTGATGCTACTATACTAGTGATCACCACACTTATCTGCCAGCTTCTGAAAAGACATCAAGAAAAGCTTAAACAGTGCAGACAAACCTCCACCAGATCTCAAAATATTTGTCTTGGCTTCCTTCCACTTTGATGTTCCATCCCCTCTAAGTTCTGCATTCTCTTATCATGTAAACTGTTCATGCTGAAAGTGTTACAAAGTTCTAAAAGTCTAATTAACATAAGTATATATTTCTGGAACATCAAACACCATTCACAAACACATGCATTCCAATGACTAAAGCAAGGGTTCTGTCTGCAGCAGGAAATGCAGACACCCATGTGACATAAATGTTTTTAGTCTGTAATTGTCACCACATGATTCCCTTTAGGTGCTAATTACAGCCAAAGTGTTGAATCTGTCTTTTCTATAGATAATGTTAAACCATTAGGCAATGTCCTAAGGAGATCATTGCTCTGAGACAAAGGATTACAGAAGCTACACTAGTTACATGATATAAAAGCGTATTAATAAGCGTAGATACACCTAATGATCTGTAATACAAAAAATAGTTGTGTAACATTCCAGAAGGTTTATAAAAAGTAACATTACCAAATGATGGAAGGAGCAGTACAACTATACAGCTAAATATAAGACAAAGTAGATACAAAATATTATTAATAAAATAAAAGATTAAATATAATTGTAATAATACTTAATGTTTCCTTAAGGAAAATATAATAAATCACAATAATGTGACTATTGGTGCACTGTTTTTGATTTCTTAAACTGGCATGTGCATTATTTTCTACTATGTGGGCGTTTTATTAAATTACTATTATTAAAAATGTCCAGTTACAGTAACTGAACAATACAGTTTTTGAAAAGCAACACATTAAATGTTGTAAGGTATAAAACATATTATTATAGGTTTTGGTTTCAGGAACCTATTAAACGCAGTAGGAGCAATTAAGAATATAAAAGGGCTTTCTTACCTCTATAACATGGACAAATTCTGGTGTTTAGATCTGTTCGTAAATTTGGAGGTATTTTATAACATACTCCATGTGGGAGCTTATGTTCACTAATATAATATACATTCTTCCACCTATGGCCACAAACCTATTAAAAAAAAAAACATAAAAAAACTATAATTATTGAAATTCTGTGTTTTCGTTTAGTATTAATACATGTGTTACTTTTGGATTGTATATCAAGCGGCTGATCCAGAGTTTGTGAGTACACAGAAAGCTAATTGGAAATGTGCCCTTTGGTCCATCTGTTTTCAAGCGGAAGCGAAGCCTTAATGAGCACTGCATGTGTTCAGAACGTGAGCGCGTACAGAAAGATGGCCGCACTGCTGCTCATCCGCCTGTGTCCACATCCAACTCCACTGTGCTAGCGGACAACTCGTTCCACAATAATTCAATGAGAGAAGGGGTGTTTCTCTCATTTAAATAGTTGCAGTAGCAGAGAAATGTGCCCGCGCTTCCGTTAAACGCTTGTACCATCTCAAGGAATGGTATAAGTAATAGGAGCAGGTCATTTTCAATGTGACATTCTAATATTGCATTAATTTTATTTTTTGCCAGCATAGCAGTGGAATACCACTACTTTGCTCAAGTGTATTAATGCACTACTATGCTCTGGTATATTAATGCACTACTATGCTCAGGTATATTAATGCACTACTATGCTCAGGTGTATTAATGCACTACTATGCTCAGGTATATTAATTCACAACTATGCTCAGGTATATTAAAGCACTACTACGCTCAGGTATATTAATGCACGACTATGCTCAGGTATATTAAAGCACTACTATGCTCAGGTATATTAATGCACTACTATGCTCAGGTATATTAAAGCACTACTATGCTCAGCTATATTAATGCACTACTATGCTCAGGTATATTAAAGCACTACTATGCTCAGGTATATTAACGCACTACTATGCTCAGGTATATTAATGCACAACTATACTCAGGTATATTAACGCACTACTATGCTCAGGTATATTAATGCACAACTATGCTCAGGTATATTAAAGCACTACTATGCTCAGATATATTAATGCACTACTATGCTCAGGTATATTAAAGCATTACTATGCTCAGGTATATTAATGCACTACTATGCTCAGGTATATTAATGCATTACTATGCTCAGGTATATTAAAACACTACTATGCTCAGGTATATTAATGCACTACTATGCTCACGTATATAAAAGCACTACTATGCTCAGGTATATTAATGCACTACTATGCTCAGGTATATTAATGCACTACTATGGTCAGGTATTTTAATGCACTACTATGCTCAGGTATATTAATGCACTACTATGCTCTGCCATTAATGTACCTGTTGAAAAAAGCATTTTTAATGAGTTTTTAAATGTTGCAAATGCAGGCATTAAAAATCCCATTTATAAGTGTAGGAAAGTGTCGGAGGCTGTGGCTGTACAAGATGCAGCCTCTGCCCATATGGCTCCACGTCTGCCCCTTATCGTCATGTCTCCTATCCAGTTCTGAGTTCTGTGTTTCAGCAGAAAAGCGCAACTCTGGACAGGACGTATAGCGCATCCGCTAAAACTCTGGATCCAGCTCCCTTTGCTAAACCATGTTGAACTGCAGGGGAAAAAAATGAAACGGTGACAACAGAATGAGAGTTGAGAGGTGAAGTTTTCCAGTTTAGTTGTAATTCACAGTGTAAACAAAGGCCAGGATTCTTACTTAATAACGTGAGCCCACTTACACATGAAAAGTGCGCACGTGGACTCTATGGACTGGAGGCTGCTTGCATGCAAGTGTTCCGTCACTTTTAATAACATAACTTCCATCGGACCTAAGATGTCTTTTAGGTAAAGAGGGGCTGTGCTTCCCCTCCGCCCACAAAGGAAGAGGGAAGCATTTATATTTTACAGTGTGGGATTTCCACTTACGAGGAGATTAGTGGTCGAACAAACCGCGGATCAGCAACTGTGACCTTATGGCAGCATAAGGCGCACTATTTAAAACCGAGTGGGAGAGTGACAGGGGGAGTTAACCCCACCCCCTCGTGCGTATTTAAACACCCCTGCACGGGCGCGGATCTGGTTCAAAGTTACAGTATGTGAAAAAGCAAAGTAATTCATTCATCAACATTCATTTGCTAACATTGCAACATGGTTTAGCTCCGGTCTACACTTGTTTTGCGCACACTCACAGAGGGAAGGGAGAGGGAAGGGAGAGGGAGGGAGGGAGAGAGAGAGAGGAGAGATGAGAGAGAGAGAGAGAGAGAGAGAGAGAGAGATATGAGAGAGAGAGAGAGAGAGAGAGAGAGAGAGGGAGGGGGGGGGGGGAGAAAGAAAGAGAGGAGAGAGGGGGGGATAGAGACTATACTATACACCCAAACATATTTAAATTTACCTATATAATATAATATCATTAAGCATAAAACAAACAAAGGATTCTTTTTAAAACCATATTCTATTAATGTATTCTATGATTTTTGGGATGATGTCATATAAAAGCATATGTGAAAGTTGTCATTTCAGTTCCTCATAACAATAACTGTTCACTGACACGAACCATACATCACCAGACTCAGTCTTATGGCCGCGCTTATTCAAGGAAACATTTAGGAAGAGATTTCAGATGTGTAATACAGAAAAAAAAACACCAGTCATTAAGGGGATATAACCAGCTGGGGGTAATTAGAGCATATGTTGCCACTTACCACTATATGTCCATCCTTTGTTGATTGTCTTGACAAGCTGACACCCAGCCATTGATTATCTTGTTCTGGTCTACATGTCCGTCCACACTGTTTACCATTTGGTTCACCTAAAAGAAACACAGACTGGGTAAGCACAGGTCAGACGTTCACAGGCCTTTGTTATGTCAAGTGGCTGTTTTTTGTTTAAGTTTCCTAAATGCTTATTTCATATGTTCTGATAAACATAGTTTTGTTTTCCTGGTGTTATTCTAAAGTCTTACAACATGTGGTGAATGAATGAAGAATAGGGGCCATTTTCTGCCACACTCCACGTTCCATTGCCATTTTAGACACTCGTGATGTACGGTGTGTACCCCAGATGGGAGGTATAGTACAATATGGGCGTGTCTCAAGCCTTACATATTGTCCAGACTTCTGTACCTTCCCCAAGTAAAATATGAAGTTGGGGTCCACAGCTCGTAAGTTTGTGCGAGCAAGGGAAGTGGTCTTCCCTCACAAACACGGAAAGCTGTATACAGTGGGGATTCGGCTTGGATATCCAATGGCGCTACGCTCTGAGCTCAGATCGCTACAGATGCGCATGTCTGGAGCCAGTCCCTTGTTTCCATAGAAGACATGGGATTACATTTTTTGTGACCAACTAATGAGAAATTAAATTAGCCACAAACACTATTCACGTACGTTAGCCTTCATTGTGGAGGGGTGTGGTCTGCTGATACGATCAGTCAATTTGCAACGCATCATACCCCTACAGTATAGAGGCGACGGCACTGAAAGCGTTGTGATAGTGCCTGGAGTATCTCTTATCTCTTAATAACTCCATTCCTCCAATAACTCCATATATATTAACCATACCATAACCCCCCCCGGCTTGCAGCCTAACCCTAACCTTCCCATTCTAGTAGCCTAACCTTATCCCCCTTGACCTGCAGCCTAACCCTAACCTTCCCCTTCTAGCCGCCTAAGCTTAACCCTCCTATACCTGCAGCTTAACCCTAACCTTCCCCTTCTAGCAGCCTCTCCTTAACCTTCCCCTTATAGCAACCTAACCTCCTGTCCCAAACCCTTATCCTCCCTTTTACACAGCCTGACCCTAAACTTCCCATTTTAGCAGCCTATCCTTAACTCTTCCTGTCCTGCAGTCTAATCCTGTCTTCCTGTCCACAGCCTAACCTGAACCTACCCACTATTGGAAATGGGTCACTGTCAAAATTAGGCAATTCGACAATTCCCAATAGGATTTGTCTGTATTACTACTACTTCTGGCACTAGTACAGCCACGATACACCTGTCAGCTGTATCGGAAATAAGCAGCAACTGCGTGACGATGTAAAGGCTTATGTATGGAATTTGCTATCAGAT
>WWET01001423.1:245332-274038 GCA_011038615.1 Limnodynastes dumerilii | reverse complement strand
TAGAATTGATTTCCGTGCTCTGTACCCTACCCTACCGTACACTAGTAGATTGTTGGTAAGGGCTTAGCCAAGCCACTACTGTGAGATTTGCATGCATATGCCCACCCACCATACGCATCTCATATGCAACGAGAGTAGGCCCACCTAGGGTTCGGATAGTGAATTCCGGTGCAGAATTCATTGTACTACGCATGGGCGGTATTTGTTGGGTGAGCTTTGCAATTATTGGTTTTTTTAATGAGTTTTTATTTATTTCTTTTTTAATATCAATGGTTAATAACAGATAATAATAATAATAATAATATGAAATAATAATAATAACAATAATAATAATAAATAATTAGAAGTCACTCCTTGCACACTTACAATCCAAAAAATTCTTCTATATATAATCATCCTTGGCCTGATCAGTCAATAGGCAGATAAGTATACGGCCTAGGTCACGGGTTGAATAGGGTCTGGTCATAGGCAGAAGCTGTAAAACCTTAATTTGCTAATGATTCTGCACTGACAGTGCATCAGTGATAAAGAAAATCTTCAGCAGGGCAGTCACTGTTATATTCTGCCGCGATGTTAGGCGCTTCATCCGGAGGTGCTCCACTAATACAATGAGTTCACTCCTTGCACGCTTACAATCCAAAAAATTATTCTATATATAATCATCCTTGGCCTGATCAGTCAATAGGCAGATAAGTATACGGCCTAGGTCACGGGTTGAATAGGGTCTGGTCATAGGCAGAAGCTGTAAAACCTTAATTTGCTAATGATTCTGCACTGACAGTGCATCAGTGATAAAGAAAATCTTCAGCAGGGCAGTCACTGTTATATTCTGCCGCGATGTTAGGCGCTTCATCCGGAGGTGCTCCACTAATACAATGAGTAACTATCATGAGTATATCATTTGACCTCCGATGGCTGCAGGCTGAGTACCATCTACCGCTCCTGTGTATATATGGCCTACAGGTGGCTATACAGAGATAGCTAGACTATAGCAACTGAAACCTTTAATCAGGTCATGTAACAGTGGCGGAACTACTGGAGACAATGGAGTCTCTGGCCTCTGGGCGTCAGCCATGAAGGGGTCCTTCACCATAGTATCTGGAAGTTCAGGGTCACCGCTGAGCCTTCAGCCACTGTAGTTCATAGGATGCAGGGGCCGGCGTTTATTTGCATGTAATTAGTGGCCCCTAAGTATGAGTAACACTGGAAGCTATGGATCTGTGATGCAGGGGGCTCAAGGCCTGTCTCTCTGCCTGCAGCTTTCAATCGTTGCGCTGGAAACTTCAGGGGAGGGACTGATACCCTGAGCTCCCTGCATCCATATGATGATGTCAGACTGAGACTGTCGTGCACAAGGTAATTGGGAGATCTGATGTAGATCTCCAAGTCAGCCTGTGCTGTAGTTGTGTATGTGTGGTGCTGATTTCATGGGGAAAGCAACGGGGGTAGGGGGTAACTTCAATGAAGTCACTGCTATGTAATCATCTTTTGTGTTCTGAAAGCAAGAAGCCCACAATAGGTCCCAACCAATGAGAATAATGGATGGGATTCAGACCTCGTAACAATTGGGCTGAATGGACAAGTGGGCTAAATGGGCTGGAGGACACATGCGCCCTCTAGGTGTTACGTTAATTTCACCAACGTAACAACCATCGTACGGAACTTAGTTCCGTACAATGGCATTTAAGAACAAAGGGGCCGTGCTTCCCCTCCGCCCACTAAGGTGAGCAGGGATCTGGTCCAGTGTTAGCTTCTGGCATATTTTTTTCATATGTATATTTGTGTAGTTCAGTTCTATAAATAGGATTTATTTTGTGATACTGTGTGAGAAATCCACATAACAACAAGAGAAAAATCAGGAATCAGAATACTACAGTCCCACATTTACACACTGTTATTTGTTGCAAATCTAAGCCACATGCTTCAGTGCAATTATAAACTCACAGACTTAAAAGCAACCACGAATCATATTTGGCTACACTTAAGAAGAATCCTCATTCATAGGATCCCACAAATGATATGGAGGAACGCATTAAACCATTTTATTCCCTCTATTAATATATTATTCGCTGAGCAAAGGAAATTATCAGGGTGTATGGAATGAAAGCAGGAATCCTGAACTTGTTACTTATTTATATTATTGTGAAGGACTTAAAAAACACATAGAAAACAATTGACAACTTATTAGACATAGAAATGTTGTCATAAGGACAAGAGGCTGGATCCAAGTAAGTGCTTGAAATGAGTTACTCCTGGGCTAAACCATGTTGATTGCAGGGGAGTCATATTTAATACTGTTGCAGTATTAGAGTTGAAAGGTGATGTTTCCTATCCCAAGTCTAAATAACAGAGTGATAGTAACGCTGGTCAGTATCTGTGTGCAGTAAGCAATTTAAAGATATATCACTGCATGCAAAGAATACAATTAACTTGGCTCCCCTGAAATCAACATGGTTTAGCCCAGGAGTAACTCATTTCAAGCACTTATTTAAGTCTGGATCCAGCCCAAGGACACAAAGTATTGTAATACGGCAAAGGGGAGATAGGGCTGTAATGACATAACACTTATCGTCATAGACTCTGCTCGTCCCTTGGCATTTAAAAATGTTTATTATTTTATTATTTATGAACAGGTTTTTACATAGCACAATCATATTATGTAGCGCGTTACCATTTTTACAATCAGTATAAACAGGACTGGGTCATAACAAACAGACTGGGTAAGAGGCACCTGCTTGCAAGCTTGCACTCTATAGGACAGTGGGTTTGATACATAAGGGCAAGTGCTATATATCACACAATGGAACTTAATTTATGAAAGACAAAATGCCGCACTCAAAGATATTGAAAATCCTTAGTTTTACAAAGATAGAGCAAAGGATTAGATACACGATGGAGTAACAGTGGGACAGAGTGCACGGTAAAATGATTGTTAAACAATATATTCAAGAGTTAGATAACCTATGTATTAAGCCCACTGGTGCTACCCTCTCCTCTAATATATAGATTAAGGACCAGAGAAGAAAAAGACGAGTATTTGAGGGTGCACTGGCACTCCGGGAATACAATGGAAATTAGATATAAAATGTATAAATTTTATTAGTTATAATTAAAAATTGAAGTTAGAACTTGTTTCCATTGTTGATTATGTTTTATTTGCTTTGTAATAAACTAAGGATAGTGATAAACACAACGGCAGCAGATGCCAGTGAAATATAAAACCACATATAAATGGTGAGACACAAGACAATAAGTGAAAAATATAATCAAGTGGGGGCAATGTCTGAGGTAAGTACTAATTATGAATTGGCAGGGTAGCCAATCAGGGGACCATACATGTGAAGTATTATAAGCTGTCTAAGGATGGTCCCGTTCACACTGCGCTGAAAAGCCGGCTATTTAAATAGCTGCCGGCTTGTAAAAAAAAAAAAAGAAAGAAAGAAAGAAAAAAAGCCGGTGTTTTCAGCGCAGTCTGAACGCACCAGGCTAAAATTTTCAAAATTTTGCCCACTGCCTAAAAAGCTGGCTTTTTAGGCAGTGGCAATCTGAACGCGGTATAGGTGAAAAATAAAATCAAGTGGGGGCAATGTCTGAGGTAAGTACTAATTATGAATTGGCAGGGTAGCCAATAAGGGTACCATACATGTGGAGTATTATAAGCTGTCTGAGGATGGTATATAGCGTAAAGAAATGCTCATATAAGATGAATTGGTGCTGTGAAGGCCAGTATGTGCAGCTCAAATAGTAAAACTGCACGTTAAATAATTAAATAAATCAATAATAATTAAATTCATAATTTGATAATATATGCTGGATTCTGATGCTGTTGATAGGTGCTGGTAAAAAAGATGTGGCTGGAAATAAGCCACTAAAAAAGCTGATAGGTATGGACACACTAATAAACAAAATAGTAGGTTCAACATTAATTATGTGGAGCCGATAAACCCCTCATTATGAAATAAGCAGGAGAGAGCTCCTTATAAACAAATAGGTAAGTATGTCTTGAGAAAGCTCGCTTTCAGAGTGAAACGCGTGTTGGCGTTCACATGGGGGCTGTCTGAGCTAATGTCCGCTATTTACATAGTTAACAACATTTATTTAATTTATTTAGCTGTCTAATCGTGCTGTTGTATCTGGCACATTTATTCTCTCAATTCATTGCTCCGGCTGCTGTTATAGAGGGCATCCAACTTTTATTTACATTCCATCTTTCCTCTGCGCATGGTGCTGGCTGTTTGGCACACTTAATATATACATATATTTTCTTAAGTGATAGCGCTGCTTCTCTATTCATTTAAGACATACTTACCTATTTGTTTATAAGGAGCTCTCTCCTGCTTATTTCATAGTGAGGGGTTTATCTGCTCCACATAATTCATGTAGAACCTACTATTTTGTTTATTAGTGTGTCCATACCTATCAGCTTTTTTAGTGGCTTATTTCCAGCCACATCTTTCTTACCAGCACCTATCAACAGCATCAGAATCCAGCATATATTATCAAATTATTAATTTAATTATTATTGATTTATTTAATTATTTAACGTGCAGTTTTACTATTTGAGCAGCACATACTGGCCTTCACAGCACCAATTCATCTTATATGAGCATTTCTTTACGGTATATACCATCCTTAGACAGCTTATAATACTTCACCGTTCACATTGCCAGAAAAAGCTGGGGTTTTCATGAAAGCCGGCAATTTCATGAAAACCCCGGCTTTTTCATGGTAATCTGAACGGGGTATTATTGTCTTGTGTCTCACCATTTATATGTGGTTTTATATTTCACTGGCATCTGCTGCCGTTGTGTTTATCACTATCCTTAGTTTATTACAAAGCAAATAAAACATAATCAACAATGGAAACAAGTTCTAACTTCAATTTTTAATTATAACTAATAAAATTTATACATTTTATATCTAATTTCCATTGTATTCCCGGAGTGCCAGTGCACCCTCAAATCCTCGTCTTTTTCTTCTCTGGTCCTATATCACACAATGGAGCAGCTAGGCAGTATAGTAATATTGCTCAGTGCTCTGTATGGGCCTGATCCAGAGCAACGCTCGCAAGCGAGCGTACGCTCATCGTAAGCGAATTTTCGGCAAAAAATTCGCAATGCGCATGCCCAGTATGACAGGTTCCGGTCGCCCGAGCGTCATGAGCGAATAGCGGGCGTATCGTTAGCGTATTTTTCGCTCGCTGGGCGTATTTTTTTTACGATGGTCGGCTGGGCGCCCATTTTACTACTGGGAGGCAGGGTTAGCCATTTAAATTGTACAGTATGGGCGTGCTTAGCGTATTTTCTCAGCGTATTTTCTGCGAATTTTCGTACGGCCGACGGTCGTACCCAGTGTAGGGTATAGCCGCCGTAAGCAGGGACTTTACTATGGGAGTGCTAGGGGCGTGTAGGTTGATACGACGAGCGTACGTTCGCATTCGCCCGTCGTGCGAATTTTCGTAGCGCTGGATCAGGCCCCATGTTCTGTTACATGCTGTCACGATCAGCCCTTGGTTTTCCACATGTACCCGCTATTGTTTTGTTCCTGCTTTACCTTGCGATTTCTGAGTGTTCTGTATCTGTGTTGGCTCCTCTGTGTACTCCTTCCTCATTCCCTCTGCCCGCTTCACCCGACTCTCATTGTGTTATTCCATCTGACACTGAGTATTTAATTGATCCATAACTTGGCCACTGTTGCGGTCGGCGCCCCATCCGCATTGGCAGCGGAACTCTTATGGCAGATCACCATGCTATCCAGGAAGCCGCACAAGGCCTCATCCAGTCCACTGTGCTTTTTCACCTGTTACTGTGTGCAGCCTTCTCAGCCTTATTGTGTTTTACACAGCATCTCTATCTCCTAGTCTACCTGAGGTTCTTTACCTCACCAATTGTTCTGTACTGTCCCCAGTCCCTGTCTCTCTTTCTTGGCCTCAGGTACCAGAGTTTTGGGAGAAGCTTCCACCAGGTGCTGTGACCTGCTAGGTGTCAGCAGTCAAGCCTGTCTACACCAGGGTGGTGTATGGACATCCCTAAAATGATCCAGCCTTACATCAGCATTCATACTGAGGCTAATTTTAGTATGAAAATAGTTAAAATGTCCAAGTTTGTGTGAACCATATAGAGAATTGGATAGGAAAGTGAGTGTAAATAGGGTAAGATGTAGGTTAAGAAGAAGGTTGAAAAATTTGGTAAATTGTCTGTAGAGGTGAGTTTTAAGGGAGCGCTTGGAAGTAAGTAAAGTAGAAAATAGTTTTAATGATTTTTTTTTATAACCATATTAAATACTTACCTGGTACAAGCATTCACTTATCTGTGAGTACAATATGTACATAAAACAAAAATGAGCAAGTGTGAAATGTATTATTAAGTGCTATAAAATGGTAATATATAGGATAAAAATAAAAAAGTAGAAGCTATATTACATATAGCAGCCTAACGTCAGATAAGATATGACATATAATAATATATACATTTTCCTGTCTGTGGTAGAGTAAAAGAAATATGATGTCATATGTACTATCAATTCTACCTAGGCAAGGATAAAGATTGATTTCACAATTACTTTTTTTTGTTGTAATTAATATGTCATTCTAGCCGTGTGAAATATGGCAGGGGAGGGGTTTACTAATGTGTTATCTATAAAGTACTGGATATACTGTAATACTATAATACAGGGAGAAATATATTAGAAAATACACTCCTTGGTGTTGATTGAGATTTGAGTTTATTTTAGGTGTATTTTTCAATAAAAAGCTGGTGCACAAAGAACAGGTGTCTGGTGCAAGTCAATACTTCTTAAATTGCATATTTTTTAATTGCACATAAAGTTTTAATTGCATGTAAAACACGTTGCATCCCATGGACACCAGCAGTGGACAAATCCCCTTGCCCTTCGTTAACCCACTGTGATCCACAGTATTTTTAAGCACTAACATACTGTAGACCCTAAATTAAATTATATTTCCCATAAATGGAAAAGCAGGTTAATAAAGATAATTTATACCCTTTGAAATGCTTATACTTTGCATTATGGTGTCTGGGTGCCCGGCACAGCACACAACTGATTGTGATTGCACATATTTGGTGTATATTCTGGTTAAAAGCAGGGATATGCCAGGGTTACCGACTCTCCAGGAATATCCGGGAGACTCACGAAGTTCTTTTGGTATCCCGGGAGAGCCGGCAAAGCCCCCGCAAGCCCCACCAGCAATCAATCACTCCTGTAATCCCTAAAGTTACTAGGGATGTGCGGGGCTTGATGATGTCATCAATCCCCGCCCATCCCCTGAAACACTAGAGATTACAGGAGTTATTGACAGAGGGCGGGGCTTAATGATACAATTTACATAAATCACACCATTAAGCCCCCCCCCCCTTGCAGAAATCTATGGCTTCCCTCCGGGTTCTTCCAGAGGGAAGCTTTAAATGGTCACCAACCTTGGGATATGCAAATCTAGCTCCTAAAGTGTGTGTGTGTGTATCTTAATCATTAGGTTGGATACATCATTGGGTTGGATACAAAAGTGAATCATTACACAGATATTTGTCAACTGAGATCAGGAGTCATTTATATAAACAAGACCTTACTGTACTATTTCCAAAGTGGGCACAATGGTACATCTGTATCAGTTTATAATATTAGATTTCATACAAAAGGAGCACTGGTTACTGGCAACAGAAAACAGAAAACAGCCAGGATTGGTGTCTGAAAATAAAACATTGCACATTCTATGCGCCCATAAAGCACAATAAAGTTTTGTATGTCCCAGTAACACACAGGGCCCGATTCAATGGACCACGAAGACAGGAAAAAGCGCAGAGTGGCCTATTCCCGTCTATTACGATAAGAAAAATTTGCACATTTTAATATGCACCTCTATGAGGTCCGTATTAAAATCCGCAATGTAAATTTGCGAAAAAATACACTGCAACCAAGCTTCACAGGCAATTGAGTCGGCCCAATTGAGCACTTTTCAGTAGCACTAGCCAGACTGCGGTGGTGCACTCACAGGCCGTTGATGTCTTGTCATGTGCTTTGTTCAACACCCAGTAATCACAGAGTCAGCAGACCTCAGAACTGTGATCAAAAGATAAAGATGAAGATTACACCATGATAATACTCATGGTACTGACATCATAAGCGGAGGATCAGAGATTATAGGCAGCTTTTGAAGACAGAACAACTAGTTCTAGAAGGAAATTACTCATGGTGATATATTGGTCATTACTTAAAGGTCTTAACATAACCAGTGGTCAATGGAATTTTTTTATTTACAACATGTTGTCAAGTAACAGCACACTGCCATTAACTAGTAACTGACTTACTTTTGTAATTGCAAAATAAAATGCATTAGTTACACATATTTACATATAAGCTGCTGTCCCTGTCACTTTGAAGGCATTTTTCTTTGCAGAGGTGGTCTTAATGCTAGGATGAGAGCATCTATACTGGGTCTTTAAACTGACAGCTAAACCAGGGTTGCCGACTCTCCCGGAATATCCCGGGAGAGCAGGCAAAGCTCCTGCAAGCCCCACCAGCCATCAAATATTACTGTAATCCCTAGTGTTACTAGGGATGTGCGGGGCTTGATGATGTCATCAAGCCCCGTCCATCCCCTGAAACACTGGAGATTACAAGCCCCGTCCCGACCCCTAATTTAAGTAAAAACGGGGCCGTATGAGCCAGGGGTCGGAGCCTAAGGACGCGATTTGCATAAATCGAGTCATTAAGCCCCGCCCCTTTATGGCTTCCCTTTGGGTTCTCCCGGAGGGAAGCTCTGAAAAGGCGGCAACCCTGAGCTAAACACATCTAGAGGCAACCCTTAAGGCTTCCAAAATAGCTTCTATGAACCAACACCCCCTAATGTATGTACCTAATGTATCTGCATTTTATATTAGATATAAGAAGATTTTATTTTACCTGCTTTGTGTATGTGGAGATTACCTCATGCCTTTCTTGCACCTGTTTGGATTAACATAGAAATTGATTTGAGCTACCACCGTTTGGTGTAACTTTGTTTGGAAGCATGTCCGGGATAAGCAGCTGACAGGGGGTGTTGGTCCACAGCTGCTGTTGTGGAGGTTTTAGGTGTGTTTAGCTCTCAAAAACACATTATATAACCCACCATAGGAACTTGGACTGTTCAGAGTCAGGACCACTCCCTCAGCAGAAAAGTCTTCAAAATATCAAATATTTGCAAATGTGTGTGTGTATTTTTGCGATCATTTAAACTGCGCAGGACCTATATATATGCATGGAAATCATGGCCGACTGATTGACATACACGGGCGTCTGACTTAGGACTGATGCACGGAATGAGTCTTGCATGCGTGGCTAGAGGGGCAAATGAGCAGCACACGGGCTACTAATGTACATTATGGGCATTCCAACAGAATTAGGACTGAGTCACAGGTAGGAGCGCCTTGCGTAAACTAACATACACGGGAAAAGTTAAGGTAGCCCTCGACCAATCGTAAGTTGATGAATCGCATTGTTTAGGGTGAGGTCATGCGTCATCACTTACTTAGTTGAGGCCACACCTGCTGCGTGTTTATAAGCAATGGATGTGTGTTTTTTTAAATGAAACAAAAAAAGGCTCATTTTTAAAATTCTATGCTGATTTTACATTTTGTGCATGACTTTAACCTTTTAAAGGTAGCCATTTTTTGGTTTTATTTTTTCAGGTTTTATCCCCCTTTAAACTGTGTGACCAACCAATATTAGATTTACTTATTTAAATATGTTAGTTATTTGTGTTGATTATCTTATTTAAAATTGAATTTTTTAATGTTTATGTAACTATATGTAGTGGATCATTGAGGTAGATCCAGAACTACGTTTGCCGTACGTTTATTCGTGTAGCGTATTTTCGTGCGCGTAAATTCGTTACACTCCCCTCGGAACACCCCTTGAACGTACATATTTTGTCAAGATACACTTTCCAAGCCCTACCTTAACTTTTTCCAACGTAACTGCAGTGATCCGCACACGTACGTATGGGATAGACGAATTTACGCAGCTAAGCACGCCCATACTGTACACTTTAAATACAACCCCCCGCCTACTTCACGTATTTCTGACGTATTTTGGAGTAACGTAAAATTGGCACGCCCACACTTAAGTATTTACGTGACACATACGTGAATGGCCCATACGTTCACAATTACGCTACGTTAATGTGCGTATTTTCTATGGTGCGCATGCGCAGTACGTACTAAACCACGATTTTACGTCGCCGCCACGCGTAAATTCACTCCGAAGCGTTGTTCTGGATCAGGCCCATTGTATTTATAATTTCATGCAGTATGTATTTATGTGTTTTGTATGTTTTGTATTGTATGTCATGATATTTTGAAATGAAAGTTGTATTTTGAATGCAACTTTTGTTTACATATGTTATTGAGAGTAGTTGCTGTTTTTAAAACTACAAAAAAAATATTTACTATTCAGAATCATAATCAGTGCCTTTAGTTACATAGCTTTAAATCACAACCAATTTTAAACGCATGGCTGGTTCATAGCTAATTTAGTCCGCATGTACCTAAATATATATACGCAGCAAAGACCTACGTCCTTACCTTCTCTGAATCGGTATTGTGGGTTTTTCACATGCGTATATTTAGGTATGTTCGCAGTTTAACTCTTAACTGTGCATCAGGGCCAGAATAGCAAGTTAGATACTGGTTATTGGCAGTGTGCTGGAGCACCTTCTCCTTTGGGTAACTTATGACAAGTGAATGACATGTTACAATAAAGTAAAAGCAGAATCATACCATACAGCATGCTGATTGGTAGACAGAATACCAATAAGAGCCAGGAGAGGTATTCAAACCCTGATTGGTGAACGGCTTTCCCCCAAAATACAGAATGTGTCACATGGTCTGTGCAGTGGGCATCCACAGACCTGAAGTCTCATTTTTACATCAGTTGCTATTTAAGGAGAATAATAATAGTGCAGTAGTAGTATAATAAGTATAAGTAGTATAAAAGTTACGTCCAGTGAACAGAATTTTACTTCCAAAAGATAAGGGCAATGAAGGAGGAAAGTTACACCTGGGCAAAATCATGTTGATATCATGGGGGAGTCGAGTTAATTGTATTCTTTGCATGCAGGGATATATCTTTGAATTGCTTACTGCACACAGATACTGACCAGCTTTACTATCACACTGTTATTTAGACTTGGGATAGGAAACATCAACTCTCAACTCTAATACTGTTTGCAACAGATGAAATATGAGCAATCAACATGGTTTAGCCCAGGAGTAACTTTCCTCTCTTAATTTCAAGCTCCTTCTTAAGTCTGGATACAGCCCAATGAGAGGTCGATGATATATCATCACAGACCTCACCCACAATGCCACGAAACCACCCCAGCTATGCATAATGCAACCAGGGGCCTGCAAGTATTATTATACTGTAGCTATTGTAGTGCACTCAATAGTATAGAATTCCAATGTAAGGTTCCTATCATACAGAAGCTATAGACTGCGATACTCACATACAATTCTACATGAAAAGAGGGTCCTATCCTTCTCTCTGCATAAAACCTTTTCATGACCCTTTTGTAAACCCGTCTAAGCAGCCTCAACATCCTATCTGTGCCACAATGTTTCTGATTAAGAAAAGAATGAAAATGTATAGTCATTTAGAAACTGACTTCTTAAACCAACTTTTTTATTTTCCAAACGGTTCACAGGTCATGTTACCGAGATCAGTAATGATTTTACTGTGCTCCTCTTTGACAGAAATAGTCAATTAACACATGGGACGCGAACTAACGACAATCATTTGAGGAGTTCATACTGAGAGCAAACCAGTGAGGCTTATCTAAACTGAATCATCAACCATAAAAAAAGCAGACTTCTGAATATCTATAACACGGGGTAGATGAGAACTGATTATAAAAGAGTGTAACAGACATAACTCAGGGCTTTTTATGAATAACTGTTAGGTATAAATTGCGTGGGTGGTGTAAAAGCTTAATTGTAATTCACGATTGTTCTCTGGCTGTCATAATGCTGGTGTGTTTGGGACCGTTGCGAGTTGCGAGTTCGGAACTGGCTATGTGCGAACGGACCTAACGAAATAGGGCCGTTCGCAAAGGGGACCCACACTCACTTGGTACAGTGCAACTAAAGTTATATGTTACTCCTAATTGCTAATATATAACACACACTTGTCTTTTGTGCACATGCAGGTGACCTATTTTCGTTCCTGTGTTCCAAGGCATTGCGATCCCCGTTTCGAAGGCTGCATTACAAAGTTGCTTTTCGGCTGCCCCTATTTCGAATGGCAGCAGTGTTAGAATTTTTTTTATGAATGGGTGAGTATGCGATTCACACACTCACCCATACAGTTTCGGAAGTGCTGCTGCCGGGGACTTAGGGTTTGCTTGCTGCCTCATTTGGTCCTAAACCTTCCACCACTAGCTCTACTACTTTGAAGTCCAATACTACAAAACCTACTCACAACTGTAGAAATCTTAATATTAATCAGCATTCTGTGCAACAACTTCTTTCCACAGTTCCTAATGGACAGTTCTCTCCTGATTCGGCAGTATCTCACCCTAACAAAACCCTAGCAGCTGCCATTGATGAAGTCACTCCAGCTACCCGTCATACACCACCACAACCTAATTGTCTGCCATGGCATACAAATGAAACACGAGACCTTAGAAAACTATCCTGCAAAGCCGAGCGTTGCTGGTGCATATCTCGTGCTCCCCCCAAGACTTTTTAACTTAAACCGACACTTATCACACTTATTGAAATACTCTGGACAATGCCAAACAATCCAACTTTCAAAATCTCGTTACATCTCAGTACATCTAACTCCCTACTGAGCCCTCGTGTACAAAATCCACCAACTTCCATCTGTGCCCAAGATCTTGCATTGTACTTTAAGGACAAAATTGACAAGATCAGACAGGAATTGTCACCATCCGACTCCTCATCATACTGCTCAACACTTTCCAAAGCACTTTATGTCCTCGTTCCAACCCACAGATGAAGAGGAAGTATCTGCACTTTTATTATCTTCCTACTCTGCTACCTGTCCTCCTGATCTTGTACCTGCACAAGCCAGTCAATGTCTGTCTTCTCTGCTTATTCCAACCTTAACTACAATCCTCTCTCTCTCTCTCTCTCTCTCTCTCTCTACTGGTATCTTCCCGTTTTTATTCAAGCATACACTGGTTACTCCACACTGGTTACTCCAATTCTTAAAAAACAAAACTCTGACCCCAACTCTCCCTCAAATTATCGGCCCATTTCCCAGCTTCCATGTCCCTAAAAGTTGCTCAAGAGACTCACCTCCACTCACCTCATTCACTTCCTCTCCTCACACGATCTTCTGGATCCTCTTCATTACGACTTTCGTTTCCAACTCTCCACTGAAACTGCATTGACCAAGGTGGTCAATGACTTAATCACTGCTAAATATAAAGGACACTAATCTTCTAATTCTCCTGGATCTTTCTGCTGCTTTTGACATTGTGCAGGACAGATATTCAGGACATGGCTCTTTCCTGGTTCTCATCATACTTATCTAATAGCTCTTTCAGCGTTATCTTTTCTAGGTCCACCTCCCCTGCTCTTCAACTATCTGTTGGAGTACCACAAGGCTCGGTATTAGGTCCATTGCTCTTCTTTATCTATACCACCTTCCTTGGACAACTTATAAAGTCATTTGGCTTTCAGTATCATCTGTATGCAGACAACACATAAATCTACCTATCCACTCCTGATCTCTCACCAACTGTGTTGGCCCATATAGCTAAATGCTTCTCTGCCATTTCATTGTGGATGTCCTCCCTTCATCTCAGACTCAATCTTTCAAAAACAGAGTTAATAATAATGGACCTGATTCACACTTAAGAACGAGCTAGGTACGTGCAAATCCGCACCTCACTCACTCTTCCAACTCCCGCCCCGCCCCTATTTTCAGGTACCTTATGGCATAGGGCTACCTTATCTCTCCGTATGGACATTGCACCTCCCGCCCTCCCCAACTAATCTAAATACCCCCCCTCCCACTTCTGGTCTGTAAAGACAGCACCTACGCTATCTACGTGCCTATCGGCTATGTAGATAGCGTTTCACCCACATACGCACTTAAGTGTGAATCAGGCCCAATATTTCTACCTGCTAATAAAAGTTACCCACCGGGTCTCTCCATCTCTATTGACAACACTGAAATAATCCCTACTCATAAAGCTCAATGCTTAGGTGTCACCCTTGATGCTGAACAGTGCTTTGTGCCCCACATACAAACTGTTTCTAAATCCTGTTACATACTATTAAAAAAACATTTTGAGAATATGCAAATATCTCACACAAGATACAGCTAAAGCTCTCATTCATGCACTAATCGTCTCCTACATTGATTATTGTAATGCTCTCTTATTGGACTCCCACATTATAAAACTCCCCCTCTACAATCTATATTGCATGCAGCAGCTAGACTGATTTTTCTTGCTAAATGCTCTTCTAGAGCTGCTCCACTCTGTCAGTCTCTACATTGGTTATCTATATACTACAGAGTCAAATACAAAATCTTTTTGCTAACCTACAAGGCCATCAAAAACACTGCACCCACATACATATCCTCACTCATCTCAAGAGACATCCCAGCTCACTCTCTCGATCTTCACAGGACACACAACTCTCCTCTTCTCTAAACAAATGCTCTGATTCCCAGTTACAGGACTTCTCCCGGGCTGCACTCACTCTCTGGAATAAACTTCCTTGCCCATTAAGACTATCCTCTACTCCTCCTCCTCTCCAAACTACCAAGTGCTCCCTTAAAACTCCTCTCTTCAGAGAAGCATATCAACTTGCACAACCTACTGCTTAATAGTTGTGTACCCCATTTACAACCACTTTGCTATCTGGTTTACCCTTCTGTTAAACGATTAACACAGCATGATAACTTTACTTACCACACTAAAATTCCCCTCAGTTCTGCCACTAACAATTCTGTGTGACTGGATCATATAGAGCACTGAGCATCTTACATGCTGGCCAGTCCACTGTGATAGATAGCACTTGTCCTTATGTATCAATCCCCATTGTCCTATAGAGTGTGAGCTTGTGAGTAGGTCCTTTCTTCCCACTCAGTGTGTCTGTTACCACCCAGTCTTGTTATAAGGATTGTTAAAATTGTAAAGCGCTACATAATCCTTGTTTCAAAGATTCAATAAAAATCTATTAAAAAAAGAACGCAAAAACTAAAAAAGTGATTTATTTTTTGATACTTGATGTTTACTTTCTGTTGATAAAATTATTATTATAATACATTAAGTTATATTATTTTTTTATATTATTTTTATTATGATATAATGATATGCTAAGTTTTGTTTGAAAGATACTGTAAAAGAAGGCAGTGACCTATAAATGTGTGCTTCATTGAGAACTTTGGGGTAGATACAGACCCCCGCACGCAGGTCCGCAGCCATCACACCCCCCCTGCACTCTCCGCTCTCAGTAGGAAATCTGGACACTTACATGTCCAGATTCCTACCTTAACTTTTACGTATGGCCGCAGACCTAGTCGTAACGGGACTTCTCCCGCCCAGACCCTTAAATTAAATGGCTATTCCCACCATATAGAGCCATCGTACGTGAAGGGTCTGCCCCTTCTCAGTAAGTACTTACGTATGTTAGTACTTATGCTAAGGGAATATCTGGCACGAGCATGCGCTGATGTTCCCTGACAGGGGACTTACTCAACTGACTTGTGTAAGTCCCCTGTTGTTCTTAGTTTAGGATCCGGCCCTTTGAGCCTGTTTATTTCAGCAATTTCCACAGTGGAGGTTTATGTACATGTACAGGGTTTCCGTGCTCTGAACCCTACCTTAACTGTCACACACACACGCCCCTTGTATGTAATGGAGGATTGTATGTAAGGTCTTAGCCAAGCTCTTATTGTATGATTTAAATACCTTCCCCCCTCCCACCATGTATACACACTGTACCAAACCCCTCCATCGGAATGAACTTTGTATAATTGAGAATCATTCCTAATGTGTTCCAGTGCTTAATTGCCATGTTCAAGCATGCACAGAACACACGCATTGAGTACTTACACATGCTGAATGCGTCAGTAACCTGTCATACGCAATTCTGAGTCCGGTCCAAGTAGTTTTATTCCCACCCTTGTTTTATATGATCGCAGGTTGTGTCAGGCCACAGTACTAAGAGGAAGCGCTTGTTAGTTAACTTTTCTGACTCACTTAGCTTCACCCCACTAATGGTTTAACGTGTAATGAGCAACTCATTCAACACATGTCACAGTTCTACATAATAGTGTCAAACTGAAGACAACAACTAAGCAACGTAAAAAGACAACAACATCTTTTCCATCTGATGTCTTTCAGGCCAGTACTGTATAATATATTATACAACTACTACTAACACCACACGGCTAAGTACTGGCATCATGTAGGGGAAAGAAGCTGTATTCTAGAAACCTTTAATCCTGAATATAATAGCAATGAAATAAGCAGCTGTCAGTAACTGTTATGATCCATAAAGATTAGAGGATATCAGCAATAATCCTGTGGCTGCCATCTCATATAGAAGCCTTTTAATGGTACTGTATGTGGCTACAATTTACATCAGCGCACATAGGAGCATATCCAGATTTGCAAAAAGGGCCCGTTTTCCGATGGCTAGGATCAAATAAGGCCGGCTTTTTGCTATTGTGCATGTACTACAATTGTAATATGGATCCGGATCTTCAAGATCCACACAGCCGTATATTTTATTGCTATGACGTGCTTGTGACGCACTCGCATGGAAGGCGTGATGCAGCGTGGATCAGGTATCAGATCACCGCTGGTGCTGCATTTAGATTCACAAAGTCTGCATATGGTCCAAACGGACTGAATCCTGAGATCCCGTTTTTTATCCCATTGATCCCCCAGCAACAGATGCAATTGTAAGGGTGTAATATGCACGCATCTAAGTGACCATCCCCTCCAGACAGACTTCCGATACCCAGGACCCACTATAGCTTTTGTGACATGTGCAGTGGATTGGCACGCCTCATCTGTACATTGTGTACAAGAGTGTTATTCCTCTAACGCCTTCTACGAAAGTCTGGATCTAGAGGATCCAGATCAGTAACAGAAGTGTGGCCCATGCAGGTGCACACACACAAAATGTGGCCGCCTGGATCCAGTCCATTTTCGTAAAGCTTATACTCATGCAACAGAAGGAATAATACACCCATCAGTAATAGTCTTTGGTTGATCATGTCCATCATCTGTGGACCTAATGCAGCCCTGTGCTATAGTCATGACTGAAAACAGACAGCAGTGCTTACAGCAAAGCCAAAGCCGATATTCCCAACCAATGGCTGCCAGTTCTAGACAGTGTATTAGAAAAGAACAGTTTCAGCCTGGCAGACATCGTTGGCCTCAGCGACGCTACAATGTGCTGCAACCAATGGTAATCCAATGACACACTGGACAGGAGCCGGAGATAGAAAATAGGAAAAAAAATAGATGGAAAATTACACCTGGGCAAAACCATGTTGAATTTAAGGGGAATCAATTATGGAGACATAATACTTTGCTTTTGCTTATTGCACATAGTTACTGACTGTTTAGACTAGGACACATCACTTCTCAACTCTAATATTCTTTGCAACAGATGAAATTTGCCTCCCCTGAAATGGTTTTACCCAGGTGAAATTCCCACCTGTTCCAGTGGTCCCCACGGAAACGTTTCTCTATTGACTGCTTCATTGCACCTCTGCTGGATGCAAGCTGAAGACATTCTCATGGTCTCCTCTGATGTACCAGAGTCAAATGAGAGAGATTAAGTCGTTATTTTTTGTTTTTACTATTTTTAATGCTTTATATATGCATTTGTGTTTAGACTATAACACACACACACACACACACACACACAATCCCATTTTTTATGACAAGATTATTAAATGATTGCTATTACCATTATTAAAGACAAGACTGTTTATTCAAGTTCACTATTTTAGCTGGTGTGTAACCGCATTTACTGTCTAGCATTTGACGGAGGGGGATAAATGTCAAACTGTAGGATGTTATTGTGGGTCCAGGAAAGAGGAATTCCTATCAATGGGATAAATAGGAAAAGGGAAGTTACACAGTAAGAGGATGTAGAAAGATTATTTCATCTTTAACTGATAGTGACACGTGGCTATCCCACAGTCTGTTTGCCACCATTCATCCCACATTTTTAGAGCTTTGAAATAAAAATCACACCAACGACAAGCCTTTGTTATTCACATTCTCATTATATGTTCTTTCATGGGGCTATTTTATGGTGTAAGTGCAGCATTTATTAGCACTGTGCATGTGGTTGATCCGCCTGTGTCCACTTCCATGTGCCATGTGTTACCAGAACAAGGTGTTTCACTATATTAAAATTAGAAAGTGGCCATTTTTCATGCTGCTGCAAGCGCTGTAGCAGCCATTTTTTACCTGCGCTTCCTCCTACACTCCCGTACCAGCTCAGGACCGGTGTAAAAGTAAGACGGAGGAGATTTTCATTTACGAAATGCGCCTTTTCCAAGTTATAACACGGCTACATAACTACTATTAAACTGTTACATTTAAAAATAAAACATGATTTATTATTATCTATTTGCATAAACTACACTGTAATATATGTTTTATTTTTTTTATTCTGAGACTAAATAGTGTAGTGTTGCCACACATTTTATTCAGCCATTTAAAAAAAAAACGCAGGACCACATCCCAGTGATCGCGTATCCTGCTTTGCGTGTGAGCGCTGGGAAGCCACTCCCCTTGCTTGTATGGATTATTGTCATGTGATGCCTACCTTAAGATTTGTGAATCGTCCTCACTTAAAATGGGGATGACTGGAAGTCTAGATAGGATGGCGTGCGTAGGGTTCCCTTACATTGCATAATTATAATACCTCCCACTAGCACATACCCCACTTTTGCAAACTCATCAGTATACAATCCAGTACGAAATTGTGGATCTTGCGGACCTTGATCCGTATCGATCCCGCAAAAGTTTAGATCCATAGATATTAATATTTAATGTTTTATAATTATTTTTAAAGATTTATAATTATTATTTTTTTATACTTTAAAGTTTAAATTCTTTATTATAATGAAATATCACTTAGACTTCCATAACAGGTTTACCCATGATCACATCTTAAAGATGTCTTAAAAAAGAATATATTTCAGTACAATATGTTGTAACAGTCATATTTTCATATAAATAAACCACTAGTGTTTTGTACTTCTCTTAACATCCATCCAAGTATAGAACTGTAAGGTTATGACATTTCTTTGTGTAAAACATATCCCACCTTCAGATGACAGTCTGGATTACATATGTTTGCTGGCAGCGTTTAGTAAATGCATGACTTTATTGTTTGGCTTGGTCCTGTGTGTTTCAGCTGTGTCTCTTTATATGAGTAAGCACAGTTGTTTATTTTGTAGGTTTTTATGTACTGGCACATAATCATATTTGCTGTGCTCTTTTCATTGGATAAAACTGTAACAAGATATTAACACTGTGTCATAACCAATGACAACAAACATAAACAACTTGCAAATACAGAAGAGAAGCCAAAAATAAATACATAGGGAGTTTTAAGCCTATTACTGATCTTTAGTGTGCACACATTTAGCTGAGTAGGTTAATTTACATTTTATGCAGTTTGTGGTAAGGTGACTTTTAAGTGGAATTATACCTACAAACATTGCAGGTGTGGGAGTTAGGATGGGAGACGGCCAATCAGTGAAAAGGGTGTGGCCACAAGCCCAGGGTGAGCCTAGCACTATGTTAGTGCCACCAAGTGTGTATTACCCTGTTGGACGTTTTAGACTCCCTCCTAATAGAGTACATTACCAATATTCAATAAATATATACTTTGGATTTCTCAATCTTCCTTTGTCCTGTAACGAATGTTATTTTATTTTTAAAGGACATTTAGGAACCACTGGACAAGTAATAACACTGTCAGATTATAATTTATTTACTGTCAGATTATAATGTGTAACAAACCACTTGGCAACCATGACAGATGAATTATACATTTTACAGTGTACCTGTGAACCATCATATTATTTAACAGTGCCAGCTCTTGTTTAATTCATGCTAGGCACAAACAAGCCAAGTCATGACTGATTCCAGGGGCTTGATTTACTAAACTGTGGTAAAGGAAATGTGGAGATGTTGCCCTCAGTAACCAATCAGATTCTAGCTGACATTTTCTAGTATGTAATAGGATAGTGAGAGCTAAAATCTGATTCGTTGCAGCTTAGTAAAGCCCAAGGACTGTTATCCTCTAAGTTAAGTCTACAAAGCTGGCAAAGAAGGACCTTATTAAGATACATTTTGTAAGACTCTATATTGGTACTTCTCATCTTTGCTGACACTCGCACCTGCAGACTGGACAGATAAGCATAAGGGGGTAAATCCAGTACTAAGAACACTAGTGTATTTACGCTAGCCAGTGACATAAAAACGCAATTTCTGAATGTACTGCGCATGCGCGGCAGATGTTACACCACGTAACTCTGAACGTATGTACCAGCCTAGTATCCACAGCGTAACTATGAACAAAGGGGCGCAACAGCCATATGGAACCCATAATTACGCTTCGGAGGCAGAGTGAGGCATTCAAATCGTGCAGTATGGGCGTGCTTAGACACTTACGTATGTGAAGCCTGTATGTACGTCAGTAGTTACGCTTTGAAAAGTTAAGGTAGTGTTTAGCAAGCGTAAAACGGCAAAATTACGTACGAGCGAGGGGAGTGCCTAGGGGAGTGCATAGAATATACGCTAGCGTAAATACGCTACACGATGAAACGTAATGGACGTAGGTCTGGATCTGAGCCAAGTTGAGTACAACAAAGGCAAATGCCTACAAGTGTGCCCCAGTCACCTAATGAGACTTTGATGCATTGCCAGACCTGCTTTTCTGATGCTTATCTTTTGTGTTCACTAACAGTCTGGTGTTAAGCCAAACTATGTAGCCACATCTGATTAGTTTGCCTGTGACCCCACAACTGATAACCATTCATTCATTTGCTTCATCTCTACTGCAAGCTACAAGCCATGCAATATCTCCAGTGACTGACATTACACATTACAACACATAGTGCTCAGACACTACCCTATGATCATGGCTATTCCCCAGTGCACTAAAGCTGATTCCAATACTGGACCAGACTGAGGTCTCTGTGCGCATGGAGCTCTGTAAGTAAGCATGTATTGCGGGGTTCAGGCATGCAAATATTAAGTGCTGGCCCACTTTACAGAAGTTCTAACAGTTCCAAATAGTTAATATATATGGGGCAGATCCAGACCCACACACACATTGGGCCTGATCCAGACCTACAAAAGCCGATCTGAAAAGCCAATCTGCGCATGCGCCGGGCAGATGTTGCCCGGTGTATCTACAGCAACGCCCGATCAACGTAGGAACAGCGTAGGGACGCTGGAGGGGGCGTCCCCCTAGCGTCCCTACGTTAAGGTTAGTGCCAGTGGGCAGGGGGAGGTAGTGTAATGAGGGATGGAGGGAGGGCTTACCCATTGCTTACGCCAGCTGAAGTTAGGGTAGCCTTCAGCCGGCATAAGCAATGGGAAATACGCCCGCACAGGCGGTGTGTCGTGGAGAGTGAACGTTGATACGCTGTGCTTTAGTAAGTACAGCGCATCGGCGTAGGTCTGGATCAGGCCCATTATGTGTATGCAAGGGTCTATAAGTACGATCGCGTAGCGTGACTGCACGCCCCCTCACTCCTTGCTCTCAGTAGTAAAGATGGACGCTTATGTGTCCAGATTCCTACCTTAAATATTACGACTAGGCCCCCGCCCCGTAGACTTCATTTAAATGGCTATCCTCGCTATATGGCAGGGATTAAGCCATCGTAAGGGAAGGGTCTGCAACTTCCCTGTAAGCACTGTCGTACGCAACTTCGTTAGATATGATACTACTTACGCTAAGGGAACATCTGCCGCGCACATGGAATTTACGCAAATGGCTTGTGTTAATTAACTGTAGTCCAATTCAGGATCTACCCCAATGTGTGTTTTTATGCGTGTGTGTGTGTGCTGTAAAAAGCAGTTAATATTTTATTTCGCAAACCCGGTCATGTTATTTAAATTGTGTTTTAAATTAATTTGATGTGTGGATAAAGTTACATTTCATCTAATGACCCTCGTTACCCATTTGTCGGCACGAAGAAGGGATAATTAGTCCATTAATTTGTTACAATTATTTAACACTATTTAACAAATGTCAAAGCATTTTGTTTATGACTACTTCCAATCTAAAGGGGAGACCTAGAAAAGGGTGATATACAGGCAAAACTTTTATAAAAAAGGAAAAAGTAATTGCAGAAATAGAGGTTTAGCCCATTACAACACACCAGCCAGTAAATGTCCTATTTCTAGTACAATTTAGACAATTACAGCGATGATGTAATTCATAGCATGGGCAACACAACTTTTTCTGATTTATTACATGTGAAAAATATTCATTATTGTGCAACAATATGTGAGGATGAGATTGTTTGAATGCGTGTTGGTTGGGGGGGCACTGGTGAAAGTAAAGGGAAGGAAGTGCATGTTGACATTTCTGGGACTGTTTGAGAAACTGGAAGCCTGATGGAGTCAGTTATAGTGTCACAGCAAAGAGGTGCAGCTGTTGAGGAGTCTTGGCAGACATGACATTAAGTAACAGATCATTCATTAAGGGAAGCTATTTTTTTTTTTATTATTGTTTGATTACTAGTGCCTCAAAATGAATTGTAATAACATTTTTACCCCAAAAATGGCCTTCATAGACATACTGTAGTACATCCAGAGCTGAAAAAGTAGCACTTCATTTAGCATATTACAAGACACATATTACAACATTCATAATGGTGATATTACACGTGTAAAACCTCTTATAGTCACCTCCAGAACTCGCTGGAGAGGAAGACACCCACACGAGACTCAGGCCACACACCAAGATCAACAACATACTATGTATCAGCCTGAAACGCGCACTGTAGAAACACTTCAACAAAACAGACAAAGGAAATGTATTACTTTACGTCAATGCTGCTCAGTTCAGTCATATTGACACAATTTATTACTTTTCATCAATGCTGCTGAGTTCAGTCATATTGGGCCTGATCCAGACCTACGCTCGTGTGCATTTTTACGATGGTCGTACCATAAAAACGGCCATTTATACTTACCGCGGGGCAGAAGTAACGCTCATGTTACGCTTTGAAATTCTGAGCGTATGGGCCTTGAGCGTACCACCTTCCTAAATACGGTTGAGTGGGCATGCCTGCCATACGAGACATTTCAATCGTATAGTATAGGCGTACTAAGCGTCGTAACTATACCTTGAGCTTACGTACGCCCGCGGTTACGATCAGAAAAGTTGGGGTAGGGATTGCTGGGCATAAGACGGCAAGAGGAAGTATGAACAAGAGGAGTGCCTATGGGAGCGCATCGTAGATATGCTGGCGTAAATACCCTACGCACATGAGCGTTTCATGAGCGTAGGTCTGGATCAGGACCCTTGACACAATTTATTACTTTTCAGTCTTGTATTTTGGAAGATTTTTTATATACATTGCTGTATAAAGAACGGTGGATAAGATATGTTATTTAAATATAGGTCTAGCCCCTGGCTATTTAAGGTCAGTACGGCCGACATGGTAGCGGGAAGGTCATGCCCCGTGCATTCCACCGCTGCCGGTAGGAAATCTGGACCCTTACGTTTCTAGATTCCTACCCTAACTCTTCCGGTCACGTATGAGGCCCTACGGCCACATACCTGATCGTAACGGGGGTTCCCTCGCCCCCGTCCCATCATTAGCATATCTATCTCCGCCTTCACGGCAGAGATACAACATGCGTAATGGGAGGGAAAGCCTCCTTTTTTGTAAGAGCCGCCGTAAATAACATTAGTTACATACGCCGACACTCACGGCGTTGTGAGAAGGTTGTGCGCTTCTAGACAGGGGAATTACGTACGCGCTGTACGTAATTCCCCCTGTTGGCCGTAGCTCAGGATCTGGGCCTTCCACCGTAATGGCATCCTCTCCGCAGCTGATCCAGAATGTCCACAGAAACACGCTGCTCTGGATAGGATGTAGAAAAGTGCCCCCCTTCCCTGTGGTCAGAGCCATGTGTACAGCAGCCTCTGGCAGTTTCAATTGCATTTTAAATGGGTTTTTTAATACTTGCATTTGCAGCACTTATAAATCCGTTTAAATGCTTTGGAGATTATGTACATTAATGCCAGAGCATAGTGGCAAGTATTATAAAAATAAAATAAAAATAATTGAATAAAAAATAAATAAAAAGGAAAAATATTTTAATATTTACTAATATGCCATCTCTAGACAGTTATAAGAAAGACACGCCAATACATAAACAATAACGCCAGTTCTGCTTCTCTGTATGGCCTTGCAGAGTTCATGACAACCAAAGAATTCTGGGAACTTTAGTTTGACATCAGCTGGAGAACCACAGGATGCCTACTCTTCTACTTATTTAGAAGTTTAAGGAAGTTGTGTTTTACAGATCAGCCTCATTTCCTGAACAGAACATGCCACCAAGGTATGTTATCAAGCAGATGCAATCCATTCCCAGCCCCCATACACAGACAAACACTCCCCACTCACTTATTTACTACTGACAGAGTTTGTGGAGTAGAAACAGTGCATCCAGATCTTCATACACAATAGAAGTGAGATCATGTTTAAATGAATAATATACAATATAATATATGTAACATGTAAAATGTATGTACAAAAAAAAGAGTATTCATTTAGAAGTCATTTGGGAAACAAGGAGGTCAGATATTAATCCCAAATTTATACATGTGAGGCATTAGGTTCCTAAAAAAGGAACTAATAATGTAAACAGTAATAACAATATATCTAAATGCATATAAGTTACATAGGTTTCATTTTACTTGTCAAATATGCCAAGGAAATGTAAAATAATTTTGCTGGTGTACATTGACTGCTCAAAAAAACATGCACACGAAAAGAAAACTTTATGATGCCCTATATTTTTAATGAAGCAAGTTTAAAGTCATAACATTAATGCTGTTAAATTGGCTTCTTATATACGTTATTGAAATTCGATCCAAGAAAGTTTTGAAAGGAAATAGGTGGTATTTTAGCACACATGTGGACAGTCAACTATTGAAGTACTATAAGTCTCAGCCATTATGCCTTAAGAGCTGTATCACAGCAGCTGTAAATGTGATTATGCGTTTGAAAACGTTATAATAATCGTTCATTCTGAGACACCAAGCCAATCGTACATTTTCATTGGTGAATCAGTAAAATGATGTAATGACACAGAGGTAAGCAGTGTACAGCATTGAACAATATATAGGAACTTTTCGCAAACCAGCTGTTGCAGAATAAAACCTTCCAGCAACCCCATGGCTTTGTCTTGTACATTCACAACAGCAGCACAGACAGCACTTGCATGTTCTTGCTTTAGTGATTCAAGCTGTCTTTTAATTGAACTCAAGTGTTTTAAAACGGCTAAAATATAACTTTTACATGACATCATATTAACAACAGCCACATGACATCAGCAGGCTCTCCTGGTTAACACTCACCCACACCCATTGGGTCACAGGTCCTATCTGCATTATTTCCAATTCTGCACTTATAAATTTCCCCAGGGCTAGTAATATTTGCATTCGTTGACTGGTTGGATTTGGGGGCTCCAACGATAATCCTGGAGTAAAAAATAAAATTAAACTATATTAAAAAAAAATGAATATTCTTTATTGCCAGAGAAAAACTTCATATATTCATTGTGTATTCACGGAAAGCAATACTAATATGTTAAGTGCTATATAGGTTATTGATATAGTGCAATTGCTGCTTTAATGTTAAGAGACTGATGTGCAAACTTACCACTTATCTTCACCAAAGCTGTGGAAAACTACAGAGTAACCGAATAAAGATCCATTTGGTCCTTGGAAAACCACAGGGGTTGACTCATCAATATTATAAGTTCCAGCGAGGTTTATACAGAACACACAGAGCAGTATAAGACTCCAGTAGTGAGACAGCTTGTAGAGTATGCAGAACGTTCCCCTCTGCATGGTGACCTAGGCAATAAGATTTACTGGGTTCCCAAAAGCGATTTCTCCTTTGCAATGGAATGATGTTTTTTGTGCATTGAAGCCTTCTGATTGCAGGATGACTGATTATATCGAATATCCAGCGCAGACCATAACTTTCATTGTATTATTTTCCAGCATGGGGGTTAGTTCAGCCTCGGCCACGCCCACACCCTCAGCCCAGACTTTTTGGTAGAAGTTTTCTAAAAAAGCTGCAGGATGCACACACATAGGCAGCAATTAATCACGAAGTACACATGGCCCAGAGCACAAGGAAACAGAGCCCCTTGTTAGGTGGTGAAATCACTCTTGCTATGATCATGGAACAGACGCAGGAAGAGTTTGGGATCAACATTATAAAGTCATGCAAAGGAACAAGCAGTCTCCATATAACTTTAGTAACAGTCTCACAGCCCGTTATTCTGTTCTATGTTCTCTGCTATATCCAATATGCTCTGTACTAACTTACTCCACTACTAATCGCTCTGACCACTGCTCTGTCCTATATGGTCTGTGCTACATAATTCCTGCACTACTCTCTTTGCCCTAATGTCTCTGCTCACTACTCTGATCCATATGCCTTGTGCTACAGTATGTCTCCTGTCCTGTTTGCTCACTCTTCTGTCTTATATTTTGTGACACTCTCCTCCTGCACTACTCTGTCCTATATGCTTTATACTGCTGTCATACACTACTTTCTCTGCTCACTGCTCTGTCTTATATATACAACACAAAGGCAGAACTCTCTGCTCACTGCTCTGTCCTATATACTCTACTCATCTGCAGAACTCTCTGCTCACTGCTCTGTCCTATATGCTCTACTCATCTGCAGAACTCTCTGCTCACTGCTCTGTCCTATATACTCTACTCATCTGCAGAACTCTGCTTACTGCTCTGTCCAATATACTCTACTCAACTGCAGAACTCTCTGCTCTGTACTATAAGCGCTATGCCAGCGGTTCTCAAGCTTTTTGTGGTGTGTTACCAGTTACCAACTATCAAGTCACGTGCCACTGACCAATCCCAAACCAAACTTGTTATTTGTTTTACATATTTTACCAAACCCATATTACCTTATATTTTTACATATTAATGCCATTATACCCACTATACATACTGTATATATTTATTACATTATTAATGTTTAAATCATTTTTATAAACATTTGCCATTCAGTAGCTACCACAATTTAATCAAATAAACCCTCTGCCATCTGGTATTGCTCTTGGTTAAAATACAAATGCTGTTTTAACACCTTAGAACCCTGCTCAGTGACCTTACATACCACTGGAGAGTAGCTTGTATACCAGTAGTGCTACATGTACAGTACCCCTGGTTCAGAACCTTGCTCTATATTATTGTGCTTTGGTAACTTTTATTACTGTCCTCCAGTTCTATGCTCCCTCCTCTGTCATCTATGCCCTGTCCTTCTTTCCTCCTGCAATACTCTTTCCTTGGCTCACTGCTCTGTACTACTTTTCTATGTCACATTCATGTTTGCTAGTGACATGCTGTAGTATATCCCTATGGATAGATGTCATACTTTCTGCTCCTCCTTTATACCGACACTTAATATTATTATTATTTATTATTATTATTGGACTGGATCCAGAAGTCCGCTGCTGCTGTGATTGTAACACCTCCATTCTGATGCTGTTCCATAGGTGCGAGGTGAGAAGAGAACACTCCCCTAGCACATAGGGGGATTTGTGTACCTTAACATTTACACACCACCCCACAAAAAATGGGACTGGTGCGTAATTAAGAATCGTAAGCCCTTACTGTAAGATTTAATTACCTCCCACCAGAGGCGGAACTAGTGAGTTGTGGGCCCAGGTGCAAAATATATGCTTTGGCCCTGATGATATTCCAGGTAACCTGGTGGGGAGCTTCGGTAGTGCGGTGATGATGGCTGTGGGCCCTTGTATCAGCATGTTCCACGGTGCCATTGCACCAATGGTAGTTCCACCCCTGCCTCCCACCATGTATGTATAGTGGGTTGTCCTGCCCTGCAGTCAGACAAGCTGGATACTGAGGATCCAGATGCTGGAAGCCTAGCCTTGTAATGCGCAGTACTGTAATACAGACGTTTTCCGCAGGCAGAGGGGGTCCGGTTTATTATTAATAGTAATGTTATTTGGTGCCACAAGGGTTTTGCAGTGACATACAGATTATTATACAATATGATCAATAACAATAAGACAAGG
Source organism: Limnodynastes dumerilii (assembly GCA_011038615.1). Lineage (NCBI taxonomy): Eukaryota > Metazoa > Chordata > Amphibia > Anura > Limnodynastidae > Limnodynastes > Limnodynastes dumerilii. The sequence goes on along the minus strand of WWET01001423.1, from coordinate 245,693 downwards.
TGCTCTATATTTGAATGTGCTTTTATTCAAACCAGTTATTCATACTGTGTAGAACCAGACATTCAGGGCCAAAGACATGCTTGGTATGAACAGAGGGTATACTAACATTGGCCCAGATCCAGAACAACGCTTGTGAGCGAATTTACGCCTGGCGGAGACGTAAAATCGCCTTTTGGTAAGTACTGCGCATGTGCACCATAGAAAATGCGCTCAGTAACATAGGGTAATTTTACGTGAGTCCAAAATACGTCTGAAATACGTTAAGTAGGCGGGGGTTTGTATTTAAAGTGTACAGTATGGGCGTGCTTAGCTGCGTAAATACGTGTTGCCCATACGTACGTGTGCGGATCACTGCGGTTAC
>WWET01001423.1:218675-245030 GCA_011038615.1 Limnodynastes dumerilii | reverse complement strand
GGGTTAAGCTGGGGTGGGGGGTGGGGAGGGTTAGGGGGAGGATTAGGGAGAGGGTTGGGGATAGCATAGTTACTTACCTTTGGGAGCACTGTGTTCGGTGCTCCAGAGATAGATTGCTATGCCTCTTGGACGGGGACCCAAACTTATCACTTAATAAGGTAGGGCTCTGTTGCTATAGGTCTTAGCCAAGGTCAGGTCCCGAAGCCGGGACTGACCTGAATGAGTGCAGAATTGCCTGCTGACCATTTCCAGCTTGACAACAATCGAGATAGGGGCCCTGGAAACCTGATATCTTTTGCTTAATTCTTTATAAAATAATATAGTTGATTAAGAATTGTCTTGTGCTGTGTTTTTTAACTCTGGGTACACCGAACAATATGCAAAAATACATTTTTATTTTTTTACCTTTTATTCCACTGTCCTGGGACACTCAGCTCACACAAAATAAACTAATTCAAACCCTGCCCTGTTGGAGAGTTTTTTCTCTGTAATTATATCCTCTGACTGGAGAATTCATTTTATAACAGATAATTTATGAGTAGAGCATTATGTTTTCCGCTGGGCTACTGAAAAATGCCTGATGTTAGCTATTTAAACAAATTATAGTACAATTATATTTCTATGGTATTTAAAGGTACACTTACTTAACTAGGAAACCATGTTTATTGAACAGAGGATAATAAAGAAACAGCAGTGTGTATTTATCATACAAATGAATGATTAGTAACAGTAAGTCTGCTTACTACTTCAATTCGTGCGTAGAAGTTAAGGTAGGTATCACAGACTGTCTTGGAAGGGTATCTGTTCTTGGTTCCTGGGTACATGATAGTGGTTCAGTGAGGTAGCAGAAGATTGGAGACTTTATGTAGTACTTGCTCATGAGTGAGTGGTACACAAATCAGACTTGACTTGGCTGGGCAGATTTCACAGGACTGGACAAGGCAGGTTTCACAGGACTGGACAAGGCAGGATTCACTGGACTGGACAAGGCAGGCTTCACTGGACTGGACAAGGCAGGCTTCACTGGACTGGACAAGGCAGGCTTGGTTGGATTGAACAAGACAGGCATGGCTGGACTGGACTTGAACAGGAATGGAGTTGAATGAGGCAAGCTTGACAACTGGACTTGACCAAGATTTGACTTGACTTGACTTGATCAGGAATGGATATGAACTGGAACAAGACTTGACTTGACCTGGACTGGAGCAAGACTTTAAGACTTGACTTGACCTGGAGTGGACCGGGAATGGACTGGACTGGAGTAAGACTTGACTTGACCTGTACTGGACCGAGACTGGACTAGACTTGACAACCTGGACTGGACTGGCCTTGACTTGACCAGGAGATATGAACTGGGACAGGACTTGACTAGAGCAAGGCTTGACCGCACCTGAACTTGATCAGGACTGGATTAAACTTGACTTGACCTGGACTTGAACAGGAATAACAATCTGCAGACATTCGAGGTCAGAAGCTGAAATAGTAGTATGCAGACTAGGATAATCAGGCTTATTACTGATGGCTGGTTTTGCAGGATGATTGCTGGAAGCTGAGTAGCAGGCTGATACCTGCAAGCTGAAAACTGCAGACAGAGATCTCCCAAAGAGAAAGCAGGAACCAGGCACCTAGAATGACCAAGTTGTTCTGCCACTGTGGATACAGTGCTCTGGGTTATATAGGGCATATGTCATGGCTCTGGATTGGGTAGTCAGATCATGTGCTTTTCCTGGCTTGCTCCCAGTTGGCTGCTGCAGATCATGTGCACAGATCCAAGATAGGGGCGTCCATTCACATTCAGTGTTTGGCACCAGCAACACACAGGAACACATGTGGATATCAGACATAAAGCGGCCACTACTGAGAGCGGCACTTCCTTGGAGGCAGAGAGCGGGCATGCCTGGAGAGAGCCGCTGAAAGGCGGCTATTGACGCGGTAAGTCCAGCTTTTTGTGACAGTAGGGTACTGGACACTTAAGTGTCCAGAAAACCACACGAGAGAGAGGAGTGAAACGGCATGCACTCCCCTCTTCTGTGAGTGTTTTAGACTGAATATGGGACCAGATCCAGACCCCCACATGCTTTCTGTACATGCAGGGGTCTGGATCTGGTCCCATATCCAGTCAAAATGAAGTGGTCAAATGTTTTGAGCACTCATAGCATACAGTAATACCCCTTTCACATGAAACATGGATACAGGAATAACCATGGTCGTGTGTTGGTATGAATGGGTTAACCCAAATCTGCGACCCTGGTTATCCCCAGGCTGGACTTGTGTACACTGCAGTGAGAAAGGTGACCTGGGTTCTATTAAAAGTGAAAATGAAACTTTCTTTAGTAGAATTACTGCATCTTAACAAAAATCCTTCATCTTCTAAGAGGAAAAATGTTCTTAGCACTAAAGCCAGCAGAGGTCACATGACACTCACAAGAGTAACTTACTCTCTTGTAAGGGAACCAGCACTGGCTACAGCCAGAGTTCAGGATGTTCTCCCGAAGAGTGTCTGCCAGGCTAATGCTAGTCAATGGCAAACAGTTAGTGAAAAACAGCATAAGCTTGGTCCCAACCGTTAGTGAATTAAAAGCTGTCTATGTTTAAGATCAGGGGAATCTATGTTAGAGTCTGCTGGCCAGAGATTCTTACAGGACGCCCCACATTTGGAGAGCAGTGAATTGCCACCACGCCCCCCTCCCCCCCCTCATTCCGATGCTTATGCATGCATTGTTAGTACCCCATGCAAATTAATGAACACATGTGTGGCTCTGTATCCAAGTGTAATTTTTGGGTACAGACACTTTGGGTCAAGCACAAATTATGTTCAAATTGGTGCTCTATCGATTTGATTCAGACTGAATAGCAGATAGCAATTTGATATCCAGAATACTGTACATGTAAGAGGAGTGCATCCCCCCACTCCGCCTCCCTACACTCCCCTCACATGTATGGGCCTTCCGCAGGCCGTAGAACAGGGTTGCCATCTTTTTACTCTTCATGGGGCAGAGCTAAATTAAAAGATTTATGCAAATTGAATCATTAAACCCTCCCCCTGTCCAACATTACTGCAATCCCTAGTGTTCTTGGGGGTAGGTGGGGCTTGATGATGAAAATGACATCATCAAGTCCCACCCAATTCCAAGTAACACTAGGGATTGCAGTAATGAGAGGGACTTGTGGGAGAATTGTCTACTCTCTCAGGATACCGGAAGAACTGCCCGAATTTCAGGAGTCTCCCGGATATTTCGGGAGAGTCGGCAACTCTGATGTAGAACCCTGCCTTAAATATTTCACATGTAGAAGTAAATGTACAGAATGGTGGATCGTACTTAAGGGCTTTGTAATGCCCTTATTGCACAAGTACTGTTCTGGATCCCACCCACCATGAGTCTCTCTTACACATGGTGATTGATTCGGCCCCCTGTGCGGACACTGAAGTCATCACAGAATTCTGCATCGGTTGGAAGAGGTCCTTTGTACTGCGCATGTGCTGTTATGAATACTGGATCCGGCCCTTTGAGTGACAGAAGTAAGGACTATGCCAACACAATCCAGGCAGTAACAGGATCCAAGGATCAGACAGTCAGGAGATGGCTGAAATGTTCTTTATTCAACTTTATTTATAGAAAGAATTTTGAATGAATGACAATATTAAACTACACAGGGTTAAAAAAACAACAATTTTGTTTATGGGTTTTTTTCAATATATCTGTAGTCACATTCTCAGCTCTTCAAGTTGCTATTTATATCACCACTCCAAATATTGCCAGACCACTAACTTATTATGAACCAAAAGTGAATTATCATACAGATGTTAAGTGCTGTCTCTTTCCTTTTAAGTAATAATTATATACCAAAAATATATTTTTAAAGAATAAAACATAAAATCACATTCATCCTAAAAAAAAGTAAATAAATAAACTTGCTAATATTCAAAGTGTTTTCCTACCACCTTCCTCCAGAAACTAACTTTTATTCAGGAATAACCCCCATACCTAGAGTAATACTACCAGAGCAGATTTATGAATTGACATTAACATCACGCTAAGGCGGGTGGGAGGTAAAGCATGTAAAATGTACAGGGTGGGTGCCACCACCAACTTCCCAGCAAATCAGCGGTCGGACAGATCTGATCCGCAAGTGTGACTTAAGGTTGCTTTATGGCAGTGTAAGTCACACTTGTTACGCACAAGAGATGGGAGGGACAGGGGAAGTCCACTCCCCTCTCTTGTGTGGACAGACAGACCCCCACACATATGGAAAATGTGCAGAGGTCTGGATCTGGTGCTCTATTGATAGAGGAACATCGGGCTTCATCCAGACTTAAGTAAGTGCTTGAAATTAGTTACTCCTGGGCTAAACCATGTTGATTGCAGGGGAGTCATATTTCATCTGTTGCAAACAGTATTAGAGTTGAGAGGTGATGTTTCCTATCCCAAGTCTAAATAACAGTGTGATAGTAAAGCTGGTCAGTATCTGTGTGCAGTAAGAAAAGAATACAATTAACTTGACTCCCCCTGCAATCAACATGGTTTAGCCCAGGAGTAACTCATTTCAAGCACTTACTAAAGTCTGGATCCAGCCCCCTGTGGAAAATCGTGCTCCTGCAATTGAAACATTGGTGATGCATTTTGTCTAATAAAATAGTTGGTTAGGTGCAATATTTATTTAAGAAAAGCCTTGTGAATGACTTCTCTTCCACGTGATCTTCTTGTATCTCTATGCATTTGACCATTTTGCAATAATAAACCACAGTTTAGTAAATCTAGCCCATAGTATTAATGGTAATTAATTTCTTAACCGTGACTTGTTTTGAATGTGTACACGCAAATGTAAGCCAAAATGAAAATATGTCAACAAAGCACAAAATTCCTCCTCTATCAACTATATTTACACTGCTGATTTTTAGAGAGAAACGCTCTGGGTCTTCATTCAGCAATTTCTTAATGTATTATTTATATTTCTATGTCATTTATGGATATAATACTATTGGAATTCCTGTTAATTTGTAATCAGTAATATAAGGATATTTACCTACAGTAATTAAGATGACTTTACTTGCAGTGAGAGTTAAACCCTTCTCTCACACAATATCTATAGAGATTAAATGGTGGTAAACAGGCTGCAATGGGGGAATAGCAAAATGATGATATGGGGCCGGATCCTCAATTCCGGCCGACGGGACTTACCCAAGTCATTTGCATAAGTCCCCTGACCGGGAACATCTGCGCATGCGCGCACCAGATGATCTATGAGCATAAGTACTAACTTATGTAACGAAGTTTATCAGTGGGGGTACACGTTTAACTTTATCTTTGGACATCTTTGGAATATGGGACAGTAGCCAACATTTAGTGGGAAAAGTATTCTGTTCCCTTCCAGTCACTTCTAATATCCCATACCTCATTTATATACTTCAAATTTCACACACCCTCTATAGAAATAGCACCATGCTGTGTGCTGTACATTGTATGGCAAACCCTTTAAATGGAACAGCCAACTTGCCAGTTGCAACCCGCTGATATTGCATTATCCATAACTCACCTTTCAAGCAATGGTTCTCCCTGTCACTCCCCTCTCCCTTTTCTTCTTCTTCATTATTATTATTATTATTATTATTATTATTTATAATAATGGGCCTGATTCAGACTTAAGAAGGTGCTTAAAATAAGAGAGGAAAATCACTCCTGGGCTAAACCATGCAGAGTTCAGGCGGGTCAAGTAAATTGTATTCTTTGCATGCAGAGATATATCTTTGAACTGCTTATTGTACACAGATGATGACCAGCTTTACTCTTATAAGTTATTTCAACTTGGGCTGGGAAATTCCAACTCTCAACTCTAATACTGTTTGCAACAGATGATATATGACTCCCCTGAAATCAACATGGTTTAGTCCAGGAGTGACTTTCCTCTCTTATATTAAGCACCTTCTTCTGAATCAGGCCCAATGTTGGATGTGACTTAAACTACAACACATAAATGAGGGCTTGACAAATCTTGGGTGTCAGGTTGCAACAGATGAAATATGACTCCCCTGCAATCAACATGGTTTAGCCCAGAAGTGACATTCCTCTCTTATTTTACACCTTCTTAAGTCTGAATCAGACCCAATGCTATTAGCAATCAGAGTAATAGCAGTAGTAGCATTTATTTTATTCTTCTTTTCTTTGATATACTGATGACGTTTATCTAGGCTGCCATCATCATAAGTACTTAAATTATTTATATTGCTGATGCTATGCCTGAAGATCTAAGCGCCACTGAGGATTTGTTGCAGTGTTTGCAGACACACCCACACATTTCATTACCAAGAGAGCACTTTCTGGTGCACACCCTGTAATATCTCTCCTAGAGGTGACAAGTGTCAGGATTGGACCTCTGAGGATGGGTACACTGGCATTTTTCACAGGCACAGTGCAGAAAATTGTCTCAAAGGCTGTGTATATCTCTCATTTGCATCCCTTTGTGTTTTACAATTACTAGTCAATTTGGGCCAGATCCTGAGCTACATACGCTAGCGTATTTACGATCGCCGCTGTCGTAAAATCAGCAATTTTTATGTACTGGCAGATATTACACAAAGTAACTCTGATCATACGTAGCTTCAGTGTAAATAGGAACGAAAGGGCATGTCATCTATATGACACCCGTATATACGCTTTGTAGACGGAGGAAGGCATTTAAATCGTACATTATGCGCTGGTTTAATCCATTACGTCCGTACTTACGCTTGGAAAAGTTAAAGTAGGGTTTGACAAACATAAATAGAGTAAAGTAGGTACGAGCGAGGGGTGTGCCTAGGGGAGTGCATAGTAGTTATGATAGCGTAAATACGCTACGCCAACTAACGTAAAAAGTAATTAGGTCTGGATTTACCCCTTTGTTACTGATAAATAGTTACATTCCTCTATGAGGTGCACAATTAGCTTTGCACCGCAAATAAAACGGGTGCGAGGCTAATGGAATCGGGCCCATAGTGTTTGTATCTTTCTTAACATCTGTTGAAATAAGTGTTATTGTATGATATTGATCTTAGCTGGAAATCAAGGTATCAGGTGATTGGGACAATAATCGCTGTAGTGGGTGGGTCTAATAGATTTTTCAAACAGGCAATAACTGTACCAGAAATTCTCTGGTGCGATTATTTGATCTTTTTATATGATCAAAAACATTGGCCACTAGCACCCAATATTTTAAGCAGAGCCAATCATCTCACTGAAAGGAACAAGGGCTTCTTCTTCTACCAGGATTATCGGTCAGGTATGGCGCAGATAACCTTTCCCTAGTGGCAAACCATCCTGTTTATCGTATAGTTGCTGACTCTCCCGGGATGTCCGTGAGACTCCCGAAATTCTGCTCCCCTGCCTGGCAACACTAGTTTACTTTCTAGGGACAGGGAGGGACTTGATGATGCAAATTGCGTCATCTAGCCCCACCCCCATCCCTATGAAACCATGAAAGCAGTAATTGCTGGGCAAGGGTGGGGCTTAATGATGCGATTTGCATAAATCGAGCCTTTAAGCCCCGCCCCCTGCATGCCTCTATGGCTTCCCTCCGGGATCTCCCAGAGGGAAGCTTTTAAAAATCGGTAACCCTGGTTTATCAGACCAACTGATGCTGGCATAGATAGTGGATGGCCAGCTTTACTCAACCTTATACCTTTTTTTGTTTTACCACTGGAAGTATTACACATCACTACACATTTACATAATCATTAAGTTTACAAAGACTAGGGCAAGAGCTCTGTATTGAGTTAAATTTCCATTAATGTACAGTATTTAATTTACATTGTGATAATGTGATGACTCCACAGTATCTTATAATTATAGATGCTAATAATTCATTGTCTTACATTTCCATCCATCATGTGGATATCTCTTGTACATTGTAGCTTACAGTGTCATTTTTTCTGTGACTAATGTCATCCAGTTATGAAAGGTCAGTGGAAGGATTTTATTCCTAAATTCTTTTCAACTACATTGCTTGGGCAAATTTTTAGATTACATTTACAGCCTTCAAATATAAATCTATAAAAGAGTGACTGAGTCATTTCTCAGCTTCTAAATTATTCTTATCCAAAATGGAAGAGCACTTACATCAATTCAGATTATTCTTACATTCCTCACAGCCTTACGGGGAAATAATTTATATTTTTCAAATAAATGGTAAAAATATGTCAAAGCAAGAATTAGCTTGTAGACTATTAGTATAGTATTGGTATTTTATCTGAGTATGAAAGGGCTTTTTTGAGTTTGTTGTGTATATTAAGCTATAAAATGCTGCATATTAGAATAGAAAACTTATAAGGAGATTCAGAAACACATCTGCAGCTAAATGAAAACCTGCTAGCGACAGTAGTATAATTAATGCAAGCACAAAAATATTTTTTGGGCCGCGTTTTAACCTACAATGTAAACAAACGAGTGGTAATAAAAGCACAATTTATTAAACTAAATAATTTAATAGAAACACTTTCAAATAAAATTAATTAAAAATAAGCAGCAGCATATATTGTGCAGACAGGGCTATGGACTAATAACATAAGTATAAATAGACGGACAATCAATGTCCAACATGTAAGACACCACAGATACTGCTAAAATATTTTAGCGTCTGTGCTTTGTATTTGGACTACACCACCCAATTTTGTGCCAGTGATTACCTCGATCTCTGCAATTGTTTTCATCTATACATTTTTTATATATTCATTCTATAGTTTGTTAATGCTTATGGTTGTTATTCCAAAAATTGCCATTTTTTAGACCAACGCTCATTATAGTTTAGTTAATTAATGTGTGCGCCATTCTCTCACAAGTGAAACGATACTAACAGGCGTATGTGTATCTCTGTCTAACCTCACAGTCGTGTAAGAACACAGTGACAGATGAAGAGCTTTGTGTCAGGGGCGTTTTAAGTGAGGGGGCCATTGTGCAGGATTTGTACATGCCCCCCCCCCTCATTATAGATATGACCATGAATACTGTAGTATATGCAGCTGTCCTATCAACACCCCATTCATCACAGTATATTATCCAACTAATGAACTTAAGTAGAAGAATACTTTCCGTTTAATCATTGTTCTCGTCGCTTTTCCCATCCTCTGCAGCAAAGATTTCAAGATATAAAATGTCCCAGTAAATGTCCATTCAATATCAATGTAATAATATGAAATAGCTTTTAAGATACTAATAAAGGGTCGGATTCACAACACCGTAATTTTTTACATACATGCCTAATTTTGCGATTATAGCTACTACGCATGCGTAGTAACTATTTTACGCCATCTACATGGTGTTTCGTTATGTAGATTGCGTTTCGGTCTTTAAAGACTCTTATCTAAAGTGTTCTGAGATACAAAAGGCTGTAGCACAATGTCCACAGTGGATATCATAAAATAACTTCTTGTGGGAGTCAGTCCTTTGCCCAATAATATTTAGGTTTACAAACTTCTGTACTATTCTTTGTAACCATGACTTCCATCTACTTTTATTTATAGCAACCAATCAGATTCTGGATAACATTCTTTAGTATGTAATAAGAAAGTAAGAGCTAGAATCTGATTGGTTGCTATAGGCAACATCTCCACTTTTCCAAACCCGCAGCTTAGTAAATCTTGTGCTTGATCTGCAATATACAAACATTGGGCCATGTCCTAAGCTAAGCACGCTAGCTTATTTATGCTAGCTGCTGACGTAAAATAGCCCATTTGTATATACTGCGCACGCATGCGCGCAGCAGATGTTACGCCACATAACTCCTAACATGCGTACCATCAGCGTAAATGAAGAGGCAGGGGCATCACTCGTAATTGCGCTTTGTAGGTGGAGGGAGGCATTGTAGGTGGAGGCTTTGTAGGTGAACGGAGGCATTTAAATTGGACAGTATGGGCCAGGTAAGGCTGTCATGTATGTAAATACATTACATACGTCAGTAAGGTAGGGTTTGTGCCTAGGGGAGTGCATAGAAATTACGCTAGCATAAATACGCTACGCGTTCTAACATAACTAGCCCATAGGTCTGGATTTACCCCCATTGGTTGTAGTCTACATTAGGCCTGTCCAACCTGTGGCCCAACAGGTGTTGTGAAACTACAACTCCTAGCATGCTTCGTCAGGTATCAACTATGCCTATGCAGCTAAAGCATGCCAGGCGTCGTAGTTTCACAACACCTTTTTGGCCACAGGGTGGACAGGTCTGCTCTACAATGACTAAGAGGAAGCCCTATTGCCAACTCAACCAACTCTCTTCTTGGAAATATCATTGCCTAACAATCAAAGAATCATGAATGAGTATGAATATTCTCGCACCCACTCAAACTGCCAACGCACATTTTGTCTTCTGAGCTGTGTCAGGGCATCATTTGCGGCAGACATTTTTCTAATCTTCATTTGTTGATTTCAGTGTAGAATAGTATTTTTGGAAGCTTTCCATTTTCACTTGAGCTGGAAAAAGTCCTTTATGTGAAACATCTGTAGGCAATCAGTTCCTCCCAGGGTGTGTAGCTAGACATGTATTCCAATCTATCATGTGCTAATCATTAGTTTATCTGGGCAAGCAATATTTATAAATAGAAGGGCAAAAAATACAAACTCATCAAATAAAAGATCTCACTGTATATTATGATTGAATCACAAGAGTGCTATTTTGGTACCATTTATTTGGTCCAGAGATTGGACAGTTGTGTGATGTTTTCAGTGCCTAGTGGAGTGCATGGGCCCATATTATTTTGTAACTACCTTCCCAAAGAAGGAGTGTCCCTTTACTGGAGATCATTACATATGCTGAGTCTATAAATAAGACTGTTTGGTCATGGTAGTGTAGAAGCATTATGTATGAGTCACTGAAAGGAGCTCTTGACCCTATGGTTTGGATACATTTGATAGAGTTGGGCTGTACTTTCTAGATCTTATTTTACCCACACCCACTCGCACAGATGGACATCTGACGACTAGAGACAACTTTTATGTTTTCCACTCAAGTGTATGGAATTTCCTAGAATTGAGGAATTTTGGAGAGGGAACGCCTGTCTTGTAAATGCACTAAGAAAGAACGCCCGCCTGCAAACTCAACCTAGTGTTGCGTCATTCATCTCAAGTCTGGATTGGATGGAATGCATTACGATTGGCCAGCATGGATTATCAGACATGTAAGGTATGAAAAAGTGGCCCGTACGCTCGCTCGAAATCGGCCAATTTCGTAGCTCTGGATCAGGTCCATTCATCTCAAGTCTGGATTGGATGGAATGCATTACGATTGGCCAGCATGGGTTATCAGACATGCAAGGTATGAAAAAGTGGCCACAACATGATTGACATGCACATAAATTGTGTATGTATATATATATATATATTTATATTTACAGTAACTATACACATCTTTTCACAAAGCTGCTCATTTAAGTACTAACATCGGTACTGCAGAAATCGCATGCATTTTCCACAGATATGTCCATCCCTTTACCACCATGGATGTGGTTCGCCACTATGATTACCTGATTTGTAATGGATTACACCCTGGCAATAAAACGGTTGTGACGGTAAGTTTCTGGCAAGACAGAACCTTCCACTAACCCTAAACCACCCTGTCCCACAGTCTACCCGAACCTTCTCCTTCTAGCTGCCTTACCTTAATCTTCCATATCCAACAGCCTAACCCTAACCCTTCCCTTCTAGCAGCCTAATTTTAACCCTCCATGTCCTGCAGCTTAACCCTAACCTTCCCCTTCTAGCAGCCTAACCTTAACCCTCCATGTCTCGCAGTTTAACCCTAATCATCTCCTCCAAGCAGTGTAACCTTAACCCTGCATGTCCCAGAGCCTAACCCTAACCTTCCTCTTATAGCAGCCTAATCTTAATTGTTGGACTATATCAGTGTCGAAAGTTAGATCAACACAACTACATCCTCTCTAGCATGCTCTCTAGCTATTACAGAAAAAGGCAATGATTACAGAGAAAAAGGCAATGATTACAGAAAAAGGCAATGATAAAATAAAAATGTAATCAGAGATATTGGCCCGTATAACATATATGTTACACGTCCGGTACTCTGAATATGGGCCATTCTGAGGAGCTGTAATATCAGAAAGCAGAGCTATACTGAGCAGTGTGTGAAGGGTTTTCTTGCTAGGGTTATAATTTAGGGCAGAGAGCAGCCTGGCTACAACAGAAATAATAATACAACGTAAATAGCAGTTAGAGGTATCAGATCCCAGTGGTTTTAATAACCAAAGTTTAAATTCCGAAAATTAAGAATGGAACAATAACATATTGGACATCTGGCTCGAAGAGAAGGGCAAAAGTTCTGTTAACAATAACAACATTGATGCCTTTTTATCTTTATTTTGATATGTTGCCTTTGGCCGCAATGTGCAAAGTAGAAAGCGGAGGTGTTCAAATGAATCATCTAAATAGGAAGTCAAATATTTGTGGAACATAGTTTGGACATAGTAAAGCGAGAGGTCATTTTTGATTGCTTCCAGTTATAAAGATTCAGGCCCAGATTCAGAGCTGCGCATCCGTCTTTTTTTCAGACGGATACGCAGCCAAAATGTGCACTGTGCATGCCCAGATCGGTAGCGCGTACAGAAAGATGGGCGCAAAAGTACCCATCCGTCTGTGATCGCATCCGAGCGGCCTGCGCCTGTGGAAAGTATATTTAAAAGAGAAAAGGGGCATTTTTTTCATTTAAATATACGACCACTGCAGTCCGGTGGCTGTTTAACAAGCCTGGGATGGTGCGAGTGTAGACACAGCTCCCCGGAGCTACAAAAAAAAAGAGCGGCCTGCGCCTGTGGAAAGTATATTTAAATGAGAAAAGGGGCGTTTTTCTCATTTAAATATACGACCACTGCAGTCCGGTGGCTGTTTAACAAGCCTGGGATGGTGCGAGTGTAGGCGCAGCTCCCCGGAGCTAAATATAAAAAAAAGGCAATTAGTAAAAAAAGCAAAAAAACAGTTTCTACACAAAATTAACCCCTTCCCACCGCCACCCCACCTGCCGCAACCTATTAAAATAAATAAATAACAGACCAACAGGGCATGCTGCCGCAAGTAGAACTACAAGCACCAGCATGCCCATGTATGACTAGGCATGCTGGTGCTAGTAGAACTACAATTGGCAGCATGCCCTGCTATCCAGTGCGCTAAATAGCGTTACACGGCCATTCATAAAAAAAAAACATACAATCCCCTCATTATAAATTCTTACACAATGCCCACATGTGCCCCCATAAAATAAATATACATCAACTATGCCCAATATCCCTGTCTGTACCCCCAAAAAAACATACTGTGCCCACATCCTAAAGACATTAAAAGTGTCCACATGTGCCCCCCATAACATAGATAGAAATAACATATCCCTGTCCGTGCCCCAAAAACATAATTGTAGTGGCCACATACATATTAAACAAAACTGCCCAAAAATAATTAAAAAAATACTTACCTGCTCTGATGGAGGCCCAGACCTGTAAGCTGTTAATCTAGGGGGGTTAGCCTTGGCAAAAAAGAACCTATAGAGACGACACAAACTATGTCCTGCATGCAGGACATCCCGGTGCTAATGACAGTTCTACTGTGATTGGGGTATATTTATACCCTCTGCCAGTGTGGGAATTCACGATTTACAACATGATATTTCCAAATATTCCATGCTGGCAGAGGGTATAAGTATATTCCAATCACAGTAGAACTGTCATTAGCGCCGGCATGTCCTGCGGGCAGCATGCCCTGTTGGGTCGTTATTTATTTATTTATTTAATAGGTGGCGGCGGTGGCAGGGGAAGGGGTTAATTTTTTTCTATATATTTTTTTTTTTTTTTTAAAAAGAACATCCCTGTGGTTAGAACAATTAAGGCTCCGACTGCTTTTTGTTTATTATTTTTTAACTAGGCCGGTTTTTGTACGGCCAATTCAGAGGTGCGTTTCTAAGAAACACACACCTCTGAATAGTACGTTTTAGCGGATGCGCCATGCGACATCCGGGCCTCAGTGCACAGTAAAACATTATTGTGTGCACTTAACTCATGATTAAGACATACCCTATGTTTTATAACATCGTTATTTAATATTTTGGACGTTGGTTGGACCCATATGATGACCAGTTAAATGTAAATGCAATGATTTCATTAAATCATTGCAGGAAAATCATTCCATACTTTAAGCTCCACAAAGACACAGCACAAGGGAAAGGCAAAACCACATATGTAACTATACAACATGAGAACCAGTTCTGACTCTAGATCAGGGTGCCAGCACTTGGGGGGGTGCACTGCATGGCTTCAAGAATGCATTGTCTGTCCCACCACTGCAGCACCTGATTAGTGGAGATGGCGGCGAGCAAAGCAATTTCTGTGCCCCATGGCTGCATGCACTGGATGTAAGGAGATGCATTGCTGCTTTCTGAGAGTCTGTTTCAGAAGGCAACAACACCAGAAATCACATATATGCAGAGGTGTAGCATGGATTAATGACACCCAGAGTAAGTGACTGTCCGTCCTCTTGTAGTGCAGTGAGACAGAGAGCGGAGAGAGAGCATGTTCCCTGACATTTGCTGGCTAAAAGGAAATGTTGTTTTTACTTAAATGAATATTAATTGTTGGGTTCTTCTCTTTGTGCCTCACGTTGATTCTTACTGTACTGAAAGTCTGTGGAGACATGAAGATACCAGATAGCTGCCATTACACATCTGCCTTTCAGTCTCTCCCCCCCTAATGACATACCTGCCTTAATTGTGCCCCCTCTCCAATACACTTCCTCCTCCCTGCACCCTCTCCATATACATGGTTCCCACCATCCCCCTTACATTTACACATCTTCCTCCCTATCCCCTTTACATGACACATCTCTCTCCCTCCCCTAATCCATTACACATCTCTCTCCCTCCCCCAATCAATTGCACATCTCCCTCCATTACAAATTTCCCTACCTCTGTTACACATTTCCCTTTTGGTCTCTCTCCCCCCTAATGACATACCTGTCTTCTTGCACCCCCTTTACAATATACTACCCCCTCCCTGCACCCCTACATACACAACTCCTTTCCTGTCTCCCTTACATTACACATTTGTGGACATGGCACACTATATAAAGCACATGTGGGGTATATTACGGGTTTGGGAATAACACATACTATAATATGCGGTTATATAAGGGTTTGGGAATGGTACACTAAATACAGTATTTAGTGTGCCATTCCCAGACTCATGATATTCCACCCTTGTACATTATAAAGTGTGCCATTCCAGACCCCTAATATTATCCCACATGTAATATCTAGAGGTGGCTCTCAGCTGTGCTCTGCAGCGCCCTTTTGGTCTTCCAGCCCCAGAAGTACATACTCCACCGGCTACAACCTCTCTACTCCCCTGTCTATACACCAAGCAAACAACATGTAAAAGGTTTATTATGGGGCATATAGAGGCCTATTGTAAGAGATAAATTCAACACAATTAAAATTACTTTAAGGGCTTTTTTAAAAGGCATATAGTCAATATAAACACACATACACCTCTTCATCTGCTCTGAAAGCATCCCCAATAAGAGGGCTCTATATGACCCGTAATAAAGCTCTTTATTTCTTATTATTTCTCATAATAAAGCTTTTTTTCTTCCTGAAATGATACCCTATAATAGGCCTTTAGGTTGTCCCCTATATTAGCACTATATATCATATAGATCCAAAATTAATAACCAGCTAAGTTGGGCTTTGAGAGTGCACTACGCATGTGCGCAGGGATGTAACACATTGGAACTGGTTTCATACATTCAGAGTTCTGTACCTCAGGATGAGCGTTAGATTATACGCAGTGTGGGCAGGAGGAGGAATATCTATTGTACAGTGGGGGCTGGGTTAGGCACAGCCGTACTTCTGACCATTCCACATGCACAGGGATGACTGCAGATAGTTAAGGCAGCCTTATAGAAACGTAAAAGCAAGGATCCCTCCAGCCTCTTACATGTGGACTAAGGCCAATTTGAGCGTGTGGAAGTCTGGATCAGGGCCATAGTGTTCTATCACAGGGGATAATTTGAGCACAAATAGGGGGGAATAAAGAGCTTTATTATGGGGAATATTGAATGTATAATGTATTTACTGTGCAGAAATTATGCTCATAATAGTCCATTAAATTCCTGCCATAATAAGGTTTCTATGATATAGAACCCTATTTTGGGGGATAATTTGAGCACATCCGAAATTTATTCATTTTTCAAAACGTACTTATTTTGTATGAACGTACGGATCTATTACGAACGCACGGAAAACACTCTTAATTGTGAATCCGGTCCAATGTGAGAACATTTAGGAAGAAAGAGAAAGAAAGAACTTTTATTATGAAAAATGTATACAATGTATATATCCTGTAAGGAAGCTCACCCTTTTTTTTTGTGCTCAAATAACCTCTACATTAGGACTAATAAAATATTATCCCAGAGAGTACGGAGCTGCGGGTACAATAGTACTATTTTAGAGATACAGGCTGAAAGCTGATTTTTATTCGCCTCTATTTCAAAAATACTTCTAGTGCGAAATTTTTATGAATGAATGGGTAAGCGTACCAATCTCATACTTACCCTTTCATTCATCGGAAATCGCTGCCACCGCCATAGACCAGCACCGAACCGGAGGTAACTGGGTCAGGGAGTTTAAGAGATAGGCAGAAGGGAGGGGAGTCTTAGGGTGAGGAAGGGAGTCTTAGGGTCAGGCTACAGGGAAAGGAACATTAGGGTTAGGCTGTGGGGAGATGAGTGTTAGGTTTAGGGTAATATAAGGGGAGGGTTAGGGTTAGAGTAATGTAAGAAGAATTGCAGAAGCAATTGATTTCCCAGGCACGGGTAGAAAACGGCCCATCCCAGAGTCTATCTGGAAAAATGTATTAATATAAAAAATGTTGACATCATGTTAATATGGGAACATGGAACTAGTAAGACAATATATTGCGCAGGACTGGAATGAGAGGAAAGGAGAAGTGAAAATGTACAGCTACCGGGTTCAAAGATGTGAAACTTTCAAATAAATGTTCATTATGGAGGAGGTACCTGGGAAAACCACTAACTCCCTATGACCTGACCAGTGGCGTAGGAACGAAAATGTTTTAGTAAATGTTTATGAACGGAATACTTAGCATTTGTTTAATAAACCAAATAATCAATCAATCACTCAAGCTGTATACTAAGGCTATATTAAAGAACATTTGGTAGTTATAACAATCTATATTTTAAAAAAGTTCAGAAAGTAGCATGAAGAATCTACTGCCACACTGGGGGGGGGCTGGCGTTACATGAACCTGCTCTGGGAGCCATGACTCCCTACGACACTTATGCAATCATTGTCTACCCTACGATCTGGTAACAATGAGACTGCTGCTAACGCTTTAAACTGTCCACAGACCACAATTATTCGCGCTCTCTGTTGCATTGTCGCTCAACTTATAAGAACAGTCATTGGGAAGAACCGATCCCGGTCTCCTGTGTCTGCTTATTCTTACTGCAAATTGTGATAGCAATAGAGTGTTGTTTCTGAGAAAGAAAGAAAAAAGTGTTTGCAGGAAGAAAATGTGCACAGAACAAACATGAAGACAAATTTATTTTTGGTAAACAGAAGTGACAACATTTGTTGAGTTCAAATAAAGCTATTATCGCTTTATCATCTTTGTGCAGAAGTTCAAAGACTGTGGTTCCTACACTTCTGGACCTGACCACATCATTAGTGCAGACTAGTATGCCTTTGGCTGAGCTCAATTGCTGGGGGTGAATTATAATTGCATATATTCCAATATTAAAGAAATAGATCTGTTTTTTGAATTCTGGACTTTGCCTCCCTAAACCATTGTGTATAATACTCTTTTCTTTAAATAACACCATAATACACTGTATTGACAGAAAACTGGGGCATCTAGAAGAAAGCCACCAAAACATGAGATAGAAATGAGAACACTTTTGGTAGCATAGGACAATAATCAAGGAATAAGCACTACCAGGGGGATGTAGTTGCCAGTCAAGTTGGCCCTGTTTGAAAAATTAGCTGCCAGCTGATTGGCTGCTGTATCATTGTTCAAAACCATCTAGAAATAGAGAATTGCTATTGGTTACAGGCTGCAGCAGGTGATCGGTTAGGGTTAGGCTATGGCAGGTATGATGTTGGGGCTTAAAGGGAAGGCTAGGGTTAGGCCACAGGGCATGGAGAATTAGGGTTTGGTTGCGGTGCATGGAGGGTTAGGGTTAGGCTGTGGGGCATGGAAGGTTAAAGTTAGGCTGTGAGGCATGGAGGGTTAGGGTTAGGGTTAGATTACCGAAAATGGAGGATTAAGGTTGGGGCTGAAGAAGGGGAAGGTTAGGATTAGGCTGCAGGAAATAGAGGGTTAGGGTTAGAAAAGGGTAAAGGGTAGAATTGGTAAAAACACTTACCTTTCGGTGGATGACTCTTCAAAACATCGGGAGTCGCATCACTGTCGCTGTCTCAAATGCAGACTTCAGCTGCTTTTAAGATGGACTTTCGTATCGGCAAATCACAGCCTGGATTCACAACCCCGTATTTTTTACATACGTCCCTAATTTTCCGAATCTAGCTACTACGCATGCGTAGTAACTATTTTACGCTATCTTTAAAGACCGCAAGCACGCAATCTACATAACGAAACGCTACATAGATAACGTAAAATAGTTATTACACATGCGTAGTAGCTAGATTCGGAAAACTAGGGACGTATGTAAAAAATACGGGGTTGTGAGTCCAGCCCCACAGGCCTACCTGGTCATATCATTCATCAACAGGCATTCTTCCCCCCTCCTAGGATTTGTGATGTTTTCTGCAGTGTCGCAGGGAGAATCACCACTATGAAACAAAGTTAATTATGGGCCTTACTAAGTTAGGAATAACAGCAAAAAAGGAGCAAATCCACCCCACAGAAAAACTATTTTGAACTGCAGGAGGAAATACATTTAAAATGTGCAAACAGGATTGAGAAGTTTTACTGTAATTTACAGTTTAAAGCTAACATGATTAATTTTTTTGTAATCTAAGCAGAAGCTAAGTATTTTCTCAGCATGCAAAATATGTTTAAATTGCCTCTCATTCCCCTTGCGTCCTAATATGCTGTGGTTGCCATTATTAAACATATATGGTGCTTTGTATCTGCTACACTAGTCTCATAGCTCTTCATAATTGTCTGTTGCGTATTGTGGAGTATCAGCTTCGATTGAATCTGCTTCTGAACCGGATTTAGATGTACAATCAAAGGCCCAGATCCTGACCGACATGCCCTTTACGTGCTTGCAAGGGTCAGTACTTACGTTAGCGTAGCAGGGAGTGCATGCCCCTGCACTCCCAGCTCAAAGTAGTAAAATCTGGACACTTATGTGTCCAGATTCCTACCTTAACTCTGACCCCAGTACACACAGATATCGGGCCTGATCCAGAACTACGCTGATGCGCTGTGCTTAGTAAAGCACAGCGTATCAGCGTTCACTCTCCCCGACACTCCCCCTGTGTGAGCGTATTTTCCCTTGCTTATGTCGGCTGAAGGCTACCCTAACTTCAGCCGGCCTAAGCAAGGGAAAATACGCTCGCACAGGCGTTTGGACACAAAGCACTCCCTCCCTCATTAAACTGACTCCCCCCGCCCACCTACACTAACCTGAACGTAGCAACGCTGGGGGATGCCCCCTCCAGCGTTACTACGGCGCATGCGCAAATCGGCTTTTCAGACGATCTTACGCTGCTGGCTGGCGTCTTTACGCCAGCCAGCGTAGTTCTGGATCAGACCCATCGTTACTTATCCTGAATCTTGCCCCATGTCATTAAGTCAAAAGCTGGGGTGAACCTAGGCACTGTTGGGCCACATCACCAGTTTTTAAGGGGCCTCTACTTTACATGCGCCATAATGCACGTGCGCAGAGAAGGCTCTGTTCTTTTGGAGAACCAGAGTAGGGACCAGTGAGACAGAAATACAGCATAGTGATAGTGCTTTAGGCATGGACATGTGAATCGCACTTGGGGACATACGTATGGATGGGCGGGGTTGAAATACGTACCTGAAAAATTACGTGAAAGAGGGTGGGGGGAAGCATTTATGCCGTATGTGGTATCGCACATACGGCATACAAATACGCACGTATGTACACGCGTAAAGTTAGAGGTGCTCTATGGAGCCGTAAGCATATATAGACACAGGTACTCAAAGGAGCCCTAAGTCTACAATTGCACGGCCGTGAGAGGGGAGTGTCATGGGTGTTGGTGGGTGTTGGCTTGCTACGTGCGTGCGTATAATTGTGGACTTTTGAACAAACGCATCTCTGAATACGGCCCATTGTTAGCAACTGCCTCTGGGCCCTACTCAAAACCAGGGCTGTAGCAGCATTACACTCTGCTCCCATGGTAGTACCACCTTTGGCCAAGGGCACTATTATTCCGAGCTCAGTCCTTTCAGCAGCTCCCAGCAGCAGGCATGAGAAATCTTGCTGTATAGGCTAAGTTATAATGATCCTTAGCACTAATATGGATAAACTGCATTCTGGAAATTATGGTATATTTCAGTCTTATCTTTATTTTACTATATTTAATATACATTTGCATATACAATTTAGGTCAGCAAAATAATATTTTCATATTTAAAATACCACTGTCAAGAAAAATTATGACTAAATACCAATAGGAAGATAAGAACATCCCCAGTAATGCATTGAGTAGCAGACATATGGAAACAGCTGTTCAGCAAAATAAACATTATTTCCTTTACTAAAAAAAAAATTATGATAAAAAAAAGTTTTCAGATGATAGACTTTAGAATGGCCTTGTTTTGTGTTGTGTTGTTTGTTTGTCTTTTTATCTTTTTGTAACCTCTTCCTGTTTTAAAAAGTCCTATCTACAAAAGATGAAAGCCATGTATCATACATAGCAATATACATGTACAAAGAGCTGTTTCAGCAGAACACACATTGATACAGATCTATAATAAGCCTAGTAGGTAATCTCATTGTACCACATAGAACAATTTATATATGTCGCTTAGTTCTTTGCTTATTAGCAATCTTTATGTCTGGAAGGAAGATTTGTTTGGATTTACTTTCATTACATCAAAAGTTAACAGAAGGGACAGAACTTCATGCATACATAATATGAGATTTAATGTACAGTTCTAAAGTTTTTCAATGGTGAGAAACAAACAATGGGGTAGATTCAGAACTACGTTTGCCGTACGTTTATTCGTGTAGCGTATTTTCGTGTGCGTACCTTCTATACAGTCCCCTTGGCACACCCCTTGAACGTACGTATTTTGTCAAGATACACTTTCCAAACCCTACCTTAACTTTTGCCAACGTAACCGCAGTGATCCGCACACGTACGTATGGGCAACACGTATTTACGCAGCTAAGCACGCCTGTACTGTACACTTTAAATACAAACCCCCGCCTACTTAACGTATTTCAGACGTATTTTGGACTCATGTAAAATTGGCACGCCCACACGTAAGTATTTACGTGACACATACGTGAATGGCCCATATGTTTACAATTACGCTACGTTACTGAGCGCATTTTCTATGGTGCACATGCGCAGTACTTACCAAAAGGCGATTTTACGTCTCCGCCACGTGTAAATTCGCTCACAAGCGTTGTTCTGGATCTGGGCCAATAATCATAACAATGAACTAATTTGATTCCTACATTTGGGTAAGGGAATAGGGGTAGAGGTGGGCAAGGAGGGGCCCCAAACCTAAGAGACAGGGTTAGAGTCTGGATGGACGGGTCTGGGGGAAGAGCTGAACGGGAGATAGAAGCTGTTAAAGACCGACAGCTTAAAATAGCGCTCAGCATTCCATGTATGCACTCATTCATCTAGTGGCGAGCGCTGAATTAAGCTGTCAGCCTGTGACAGCTTGCTTACAGTGCAGGGGGAGAAACTGCCACATGTTCCATATTAGCTGCCCCCCTTGCACCCCCTGTAGGAGGTGGGGGAAAGGAGGTCATGGCCTTACATGTAAATAGTGTATAATGTACACAAGGAAAGTTTTTGTGTTATGTAACCCTTATAGCTCTTTGTGCTGTGTGTAAAACTGATATGAAATTATAACTATATAAAGAATATTTGCGCTACGTTTGTAAAAACAGAGAGTCGCAATCTTTCCCATCTTGGATCCAGATTTACTTGTTACGCATACAGCATACAGAGAACAGATGCATTCTTCATGTGCACGTGTGTACGCTACCAATGTGCACCCAGAACCTCACAGTACAGAATACTGAGCTGGAAGTCATCCCGCTTCAAGCATGTGCTCATGGTGGGAGGGGGAGAGGTATTTAATTGTACAGTAAGGGCTTGGCTAAGCTTAAAATGGGGTTGGCGTGTGAAGGTTAAGGGAGGTTCATATTGGTGGAAAGCCTTAAGTGTGAGTAGTAGTCTGCCCTTGCACATAAAGCAAGTTAGAATTGCACAGCGACCTGATAATCGTGTGGAAGTCCGCTCGTATGTCAATGTTAAATATGGATCTGGGCCAACATACTGGCCACAATTCCAGATCTGAGCACAAATGGTAGCACATCCTGTGTGCTGTATTTGCATGCTGTGATGGAGGGTTTGGTACTTCAATCCACATGTGCAAGTAAACGGGACCTCCGGATGGGAAGTAAATAATGGCCGGTGGCGCAAGGGCACAAAGCAACAAGCTCTCTGCTGCTACTTCTCGGTTACACAATAGAACGGAAGCTGCAGTTGTAGAGTTTATGCTCTAAAGCAATGGAAAAATATAAAAATATAAAAAAATAATTGTTACTGTTCTCCAAACAAATAAAAAACAACCACATAATATATTAGCAGTGATTGCCTTGGACATCCTTACAGTGCATTGACTTCGTCCCTCCACCCCCTTCTCTCTTCAGTTCTGAGCATCCGAAGCAGCGAATCACACAGAAAAACGTCACACTAGCTGATGTATGCTCTTATCTGGATCAGAGCCACAATTTCTATTCTCCCAAGAGGTGTTCTCCTATAAGACCTGATCTGAAGCTTGGCCCCCAAATATGACACTACTTCATATTTATATAGTGCTGAGTGAGCAAATGCATCGGCAAGAAGAATAGCATATAATGGCTCCTGGTAAAAAATTAATGTTTTATTAATATCACTATGAATATAAGTAAAATATACATAAATAAAAGCAATTAAAGGGCACAAAATACTGATATACAGATGGTAGGAATAGATTATATCCGGTTAGGAGATAAATTGCACAGTATAACTTGTAATAATATCTCAGATAGCGGGTAAATGAACCCCAGGTTTGTGCAGAAAGGTCGCTGATTGAGTATTGCAAATAACAGCAATAATAGGCAAGGTCTTATTTAGAAGCACTCTGAGGTGTAGGATGGTAAGTCTCAAATATTTAGAGCAATATCCACTTAGTAAACAGAGCAACTAAGATACAAAACCAGCATTGATGGTAATCAAACACGGAACATCGGACTTGTTAAACTTGTTAGCAGACCCCAATGCTGGGTTAGTAGCCCTGTGCATACAGCAAGAATATATGTCCGAATTACTATATATACCCAGCCTGCTGTTTATGTAGCTCTACCTTTCTGCTACTTCATATTTGTCCAAATCCAGAGCTGTCCCTTTACCTGGACTGTCGGGCATCGGCTCATGTCCAGAACTGAGTTGTGGCTTATCCTTGGATTCGTACTGGGGTATAACAGTGGCATGTTTTGGAAGTTTTAAAATCTATTTTAGGTCAAAAAACACCCATCCACCTCACAATCTCATAGCATGAAGAACCAGCACAGAAACCCCATGATGGTAAATATCAGTAAATGTTCCATATACAGATTGGGTCACATTTTCATTTCTCTGCTTGATACAAATATATCTTGTTTAAGATATACGAGTTGTAAAGATCACATATAGCATAAAAAGGAAGGAAACATTGGAAAAAAAAGTGATTTCCCTAGAAAGATGATTTGATTTCTTTCCCGTGTACATGAACTCTTGTAACCCTGGAAGCCATCGGAAGACTTGTAATTATGAATAGAACTATACTCTCATTATGATGAATGAGCTGTGGGAGCTAGATTTAATAGATTACAAGAAAAGATGTTGCCCATAGCAACCAGTGAGATTCTAGCTCTCACTTTCCTATTACATACTAGAGAATGTCAGCTACAATCTGATTGGTTGCTATGGGCAATGTCTCCATTTTTCTTTTCCACCGTTTAGTAAATCTAGCTCCTAGAGTCCAGTTGTATTGCTCTTGAGGGTTTTTGTGATGAACCTTTCCACCCCTCTGTCCTCCTTTCTCCTCCATCCAAATCTTGACAAGTGGTTATATGTCAATGGAATTTTAGGATCTTGGCACCGGATCCACATCCACTTTTTCTGCTCACAACTGGACAATGCACCATTATGGATCTGGATTCTCCTGATTCAATCTTCTATAGAAAAAGTGTTTGACGGCAGGGTGAGATGTATATCATGAGTACACAAGGTGGGAGGCAGTAGACTTCCCCACATTGCCATTTTACTTGGCGACAGTGCAGAAATATGAATAGGGTCCTGCTATTGTAAATCTCCTTGGTGCTAGGGGGGGTAAGCTCTCTTGCTCACTTGAGTTTGGATACAGCATTGTTCCAGCATCAGATTTTTTTTTTTTGCTGCTGCTGCTGAACTTGGACCACTGAGTACAGTAGAAAAAGAGCTATAGATCTGGTTCATGAACACCATGGGGTAGACTTGGAGAACCCTCTGCCCACTCCATACTGTGATCACAAACGCTTTCCATAAACATAAAGGGGCTGATCCAGTGTTTGGGAGTAATGGCAAAACAAGTGCAAATGTACAGCTCAGCTAAACCATGTTGCAATGAGGGGGGTGGAAGGAGGGGACTAATTAATATGCATTTTGCAAATCCCCGTTGCGATGTTACAGATTGCGAAATAGGGACAGCCGATGAACTGCGCATGTGTAGTAACTGAAGTTACGCTATCTATGTTGATTTTACGCACGGAAGTCCATTAGACACGGACTTGTGAATCGCATGTGAGAAGATCCGTATGGAGGGGCGTGGTTATAATCCGTCCGGAGAGAGATATGTGAAAGTGTGGGGGGGTGGGGGCATTTAAATGACCGTTTGAGGGTGCGGTGAAGTAAATACGCAGGTATTATACGCACATAAGTGCACACATTTAGTTAGAGGTGCTCTATGAACTCGCAAGTCACAGAAAAACCGTCTGTGTGAGGGGAGTGTCATGGATGTTGCCTTGCAACTTCCGTGCGTATCATTGCGAACGTTTCGCTGACGGTTCTCTGAATACGGCCCTAAATCTCCATTTACTTCTATTATTTCTGTTTTTCCATACCGCCACTTCTAAATATCTATACCCCGACTTTTATATTTCCACTTCGTCCACTGGGTCCAATAATCTTTATTTTTACTGTAATTGATGCATTCAAATAAAAAATGATGATGAGAAAAATTCCTGTTATAAGAGGAAGAGTGAGGATTCTGTTGCACCACAATACCTTTGAAAGGGAAATAAGATTTTATTTTTCATGTTGGTGGTTTCTATTCACATAAGTAAGCAGAAGTTCATTATGTCAACACCCAGCTTTATTCCTGATTGTGTTATGCTTCACAATTGCACAACAAATCTAGTTGTTGTTTTATAGGAAAAACAAATCCAACTTCCTATTCTCTCTTCTTTTTAATATTTCATTGATAAAGGATGATAGACACAGCTTATACAGTGCACAGAATGTTAATATCATTTTAGGATAATATAATAGGATTTTCAACAATAACAATGTAAAAATAAAAACAGAGGAATAATGTTAATCCTTTCTACAAATTAGATTTTTCAGATTATCGGACATTAGCCTTTCTAGGACAACTATCTGTGAGTTTCCGAAATTCATTGGCACCACACACTACAGTCAGGGCTGGCTTGAGACCCATGTAGGCTTAGGGCTAAAAATGATCAAAAGCCCACACTGTGTAGTATATTTTGGAGGGGAATGTCAGTCAGTCATTCTCATGCAAAGAGGTTTGAGGCAGAGGTGGAACTAACGAGTTGTGGGCCCAGGTGCAAAAAATATGCTGTGGCCCTGATGATTTTCCAGGTAACCCGGTGGGGAGCTTCAGCGGTGCGGTGATGACGGCTGTGGGCCATTGTATCAGCATGGGCTCCAGTGCCGCTGCACCCATTGCACCAATGATAGTTCCGGCCCTGGATTGAGGGCTGGAGATCTGTAGTGTGCAGAGGCGGTCCTAGGCATAGGCCCCACAACCTTAAGACTGGACACCGCAAATAACCTCTTATGGCCAGTAAAAGGCACTATCAGAACCAGACCTCTTAAAGGCCTGGTTTTATATAT
>WWET01001423.1:200785-218015 GCA_011038615.1 Limnodynastes dumerilii | reverse complement strand
GGGAGTCAAGTTAATTGTATGCTTTGCATGCAGGGATATATCTTTGAATTGCTTACTGCACACAGATACTGACCAGCTTTACTATCACACTGTTATATAGACTTGGGATAGAAAACATCATCTCTCAACTCTAATACTGTTTGCAACAGATGAAATATGACTCCCCTGCAATCCCCTGCAATCAACATGGTTTAGCCCAGGAGTAACTCATTTCAAGCACTTACTTAAGTCTGGATTCAGCCCTTCTGTGCATTCAGAAATAGCATGCAGGATCAGGTACAATGGGACTTTTACATTGTCCACTGCCATTCAGTCAGCCCCAGAGAAGTACAACATTTTTAGAACTCTCTATCATCAGGTTCTGCTGTTATTCTTAAAATGATGTCATTGCCCCTGGGGATTATAATTATATAAATTAACAATGTTTTGGGTAAAGTCTGGATTTCTAAGGGCTGTAATTCTTAAGAGTTGCGTCAGTTTTATCTTTGTTCTTATATACTTTAAAAAGGTCAGATAAAAAAATGTTTCAGGGTTTGTATATGTGTAAACTTGCTCAGTGTGTTCTTTAACCTCAAAGGTTAATTCTACATCATTCATTCCCCTTTCTTAAAGCTACACCACTTATTATGAAGGAAAGTTTGTATAATGCCTAAAATAATATACAGCATATAATCATACGTTCTGGATCCCATAGAAGACACAGAAAAGTAAA
This sequence comes from Limnodynastes dumerilii, assembly GCA_011038615.1. Taxonomy (NCBI): domain Eukaryota; kingdom Metazoa; phylum Chordata; class Amphibia; order Anura; family Limnodynastidae; genus Limnodynastes; species Limnodynastes dumerilii. The sequence continues at coordinate 217,303 of WWET01001423.1, read as the reverse complement.
GACACTAAGATTGTGAATTAAGTTCATTGCAATGCTATTGTAAGTACTCTTGTGCATCAGTCACCTGGTTGATGCCCGGATAACCACTGATCTGCATGTAAGTAGTAAACCCTGCCCCTACTGTAAAATATAAGTCGCCCCTCGCCGACCTTAGCGGACGGAAGGGAAGAACCACCCAGTTGTATGTATATTCTATCATACAGAACTCAGTATGCGCCCTACCCTCCAGACACCCCACTTTGTGTGCATAAGTAGGGTGTCGTTAGTAACTCTGGATCTGATCCTATGTACGGAGTTTCCACACAATCCCCTCATCAGTGCAGAAGTTAGGATAGTACATAAACCCTTGTAGTTTTTACATATCTTCCTCCTCCCGAGGGTGGGTCCCTGCTGAGAATGGCCTTATTGCAAAAGGCAGCTCCGAAAAGTAAGTAAAAAATCTTACCCCAACACTTTCTCTAATCCTTACCCTAACCCTCTCCTTCCATGACCCTAACCCTAACCCTCCCTTCACTGCAGCCTAACCCTATTTCTCCCTTCCCCGCAGCCTGATCCAAACCCTTACTCTACCCTCCCATGGCCCTAACCCAAACCCTCCCTTCCCTAGTGCCTAACAATAACCCCCCTAAGTTACTCACCTCTCCGGTGGTGTCTGCGGTGGGCGGCGGGAGAAGCTTCGAAAAATGAATGGGTGCAGTGGCGTAAATTCTGTCGAAGGGGATGGTGCGCGGCACTGGCTTGACATCATGATGTTGTGCAGTGCAATCCTGGGAAGAGGTTCAACTATCTCTACTTTTAAATGACAGTCCCCATGCTGGGGACTCCCACCACTCCTCCCACATAGTGGAATCGCTCCTGCTTCCTGCCATATCCCATCCTCTAGTCATCACAACTTTTACCAGGATGGAATTTTGGATATAGAAGATTTACATGTTTTTGGAAAAAATCTGGATCCGGTCAGTGGGCCCAAGGTGACCTGCACCTCACCATATTGGTTACCAGGGAACTGTCACTATTGTAATCTAATGGTAGCATTTGAGCCTAAGTATTGATCGTCAATACTACTATGAAGCAGCTTCTATAATTATTATTCTCCATTTATAGGCCAGCACAGTGGCTGAGTGATAATATTTGCTCAGTGGTGTTCAGTTGATACATGTAACAAATATGTAATAAATTGATCAGTTGTGTTTATATAGAACATTAGAGAAAAAGAGTATATTAACAACAAATCAATAAAAATAGGCTCATGAAAAGATTTTTAGCATGTATTAAATATGTAACTGATTACATTCATCCTGTTCTTCTCAACTGAGGAACTTCCCATGACCTACTGAAGTGATGGAAACTAGAGGCTAAGTAGCGACATAATTCTATAAACAAGCACAGTTTAGGATAGAAGCCTAATAATTTACAATGACATAGTGAGAATGGTGTTTTTGTATTACAGGAAAATATTTTTATAGCTGTTTGTAATGTGATGATATGATACATATAGTCCTAAGTCTGGATTCAGACTCTAATGTGATAAATGTAAGGCAGTAAAAATTATTCAAAATCGCAACATTTAATAATAAAATATTGATATATAAAAACAATAGACAGAACGTGCTGCAATAGAAAATTGCTGCAACAGAAAATTGCCTGTGTAGCTACAGATGTAACATAGAACCCACAATCAAATTACTGGCAATGATCTGTTAGAGATTGAAGGTCCACAAACAGGACTTGAATATTTGCTAATAAAGTCTCCAGTTGATATGCTTGGCATACACGTTTGAGAGCACTAAGTAAAGTTGATATAAATCACAAAAAAGTTCAAGCAATGTGAAGATATATTAAAACTTGTCAATAGTGCCTGAAATGAGATAAAGCCGCAATAGTCTCTATAATCCAGAGTCACTTATAAAAGTATTCATTGAGCTGTATGTGATAATCAGTGAAAAAAATGGCTTCAGGTCAAACACGGGAAAACAACCACTATCTATATGGTTTATGTCCCCCAATTGGAGTTCAGATATATGCAGAGGATTACCGGTACTGGGTCCAGAGCTTGAATACTCTCCTGCATGTTGTTCTCCGTTGTTCGTTGGATTAAATCAAGTTCTTTAATATACTCACATGGCAGTGGTCTCACTTCAGGCAAGAATGGTGTTAAAAAAAAATGATGAAACCGCCCATATGGGTTTAGTGAAACGCGTCAGTGGCTTTGCTGTTCGTGTCTGCAATACTATTGCCTATTCATACCATTTGCTGCTGCAAGATTTACCAGCTATATACACAGTATCATCGATTGCTTCATATACGGAAGAGCACTTCTGGGGGTTCTGACAGCGGTGGCAGCAAATTTCCAATGGTGGATGTCCGCTGCATTCTAAACGCCATATGAGCAAGGGGAGGCTTGTATAGAGTAACCCCCCCGAGAACCCGACCTTATCATTTCTGCACTGTCTCTATGTAAAAGGTGGGCAGTGTGGAAATGTGGATTGTATGCAAGGACTGAAACATCCCTTACTGTACAATCCGCATACCCCCCACCCTGTACCGTCCTGCCGGTGTATTCCAAACCAGGGTGGATTTGGATCCTCTGGATCTAGAATTCTGTCCTGGTACTGTAGGTCTTGGTGCTGTGGCTCTCACACATACCCCAATGGACTAAAAGAGGGTTTTTCTGGTCCTAACAAACAGAAAGTGCCCACTTAGCATAAATTAGGATCTGGGCCACTAATATTCATTGTTGAGATGTGTAAATAGTAGCATGATGTATCTTTCTCACTTCAGGCTTGCCAGGCTTGATTAGATCTGAAATAGACGATTAGTTGACCTCTGGTTGATTAGAATTTAAGGATTGTGTCAGTCTGCACGGAAGAGGGGGTGTCCCTTTACAGCTCCTCATCCACCTTGCCTACTTTTGCCGAGCGGAGGGGAAATCCTGGCCTGGCATCCATACGATAGAAGATCTTCTGCCTAACATCTGGTGGGAACATGGGCACTTCCCTATCGGGTGTTGGACGGATGTCTTAATCTCGTCCTTTATTTGTAAGAAAAACATTATCCTTACAAACACACTACAGTCACATCTTCAGGAACATCAATTCCTAGTGCTAACTGTAATTCTATATAATTCAATGTATAGTGCTAACGGATTCTCAATAAATATACAAGTAGATCCGCATTCACAGATACGTTTTTGCGTGGGGTTGCATGCGTATTTTCAGGAATGGGTTAACAGCGCATGCGTAGTAACTTTTTCCATGCAAATTATATAGTATATACGCATGTAAGTACTTTAGGCACGGACTTGTGAATCACACTTAGGGACATACTTACGGAGGGGCGTAGCTGTTTTCCGTATGTTGGAAGTTCTGTGAAAGTGGACGGGGGAGGCATCTGAATGGGCATTTGAGGGCACGGTTAGATAGATACGCATACACGTAGAGATAAGGGTACCCTATGGAGGCGTAAGTCACCGAAAACCCTTCCAGCCGAGGGGAGTGTCACGGGTGTTGCCTTGCTACGTGAGTGTGTATAAACGTGCACTTAGTAAATACGGATTTGTGAATCTGGCCCGTATACATTATATCAGTAGTATGCTTAATAATGAACTATTGTATATTTATCTCACATCCAAAGAGATGTTTCTATAATACAAAATATTGAATAATATCCCATTCATATGTTCTACACACTAAACACCTAACTGATTGTTCACTAATGAGCACTTACTGATGTGCAGAAGCACAATCCCACTTCTTTTTATCTGCAAAGAGGAATTTAATGAATATGTCACTTCAGGTTTCATTGTTACTACTACCCTGGTTATCTCTCATTCAGCCCCTTCCTCCCCCTGTTTCATTTTCCTGCTCTTTCACTTAGATGATTGTTACTTCCTTTCCTGAACTATGAGCATAGTTACCATCTGTCCATAATTCAAGTTATTAAGGCTATGTCCCTGCAAATGACTTTTATTTTACTGGTGACCAAAAACAGCATATTAGCTAGATTTTTATATTTACACTATTTTTCTTGACTTTTATTCTTATATGCGGGTATGCATGCTGAAACAAGGCTTCAACTACAGGACAGTCCATTGGGCAATGAGGCCAGTGCATAGTCACATGACTAAGGCTATGAGAGTGCTATAGTTGCCCGCTATTTTCTCAACATAATAACTGCCTTGTCTGTACCTGCACCCTAGTCTCTAATGCCAAATCCCTGAAGTACCATGAGCTTGTCCTCCTGATATTGCTGTAGGAGTGGAGCTGTCAGGAAGTAGAAGAGAAATTACTTACTACTGCTGTGGTCAAAGAGAGCCATAGGATGGGGGTCTTTGGGCCTGATCCAGACCTACGCAGCCCAGCGGTAATACGCCGGGCTTAAGCGTAAGTGCATGTGCCGGCCAGATGTTGGCCAGCGTTACTACAGAAAGCGAGGGAAAATACGCTCGCACAGGGGGGAGTGTCTGGGGGAGTGCACACCGATATGCTGTGCTTTACTAAGCACAGCGCATCGGCGTAGGTCTGGATCAGGCCCTTTGTGTGCACATTGCAAAATCTATTTTTAAAAAAAGAAGGGGTTATAAAAATTTGATATGGCATTTCAGGCTTAATATTTACAGATATGGAATTTAATTATTTTAAAACAACAAACCACCACTCCACGAGTTAACCTCTTTAGGGATGCATTTTTGTAAATGAATGTTTGTGATGTGTCTCAATTGAAGGCACAACATTTATAAATGTGTTTTTCTGTAATTAGATTTTATATTGATTATATGGAACAATTTAGTTATAAATATTCAAACTTCAAAAATGTTTGCAATTAAAAATAATTGTTATTTTTAATCTCTTTATTTATTAAAAATAACTGTTATTTTGAAATAAAAGCTGAGATTAGTGTGGCTTAGAGTGTTTCCTCATTGCTTTGCTTTCCCTGAGGTAACTATCGCTTTTCTAAGCAGGGTTCAATATTCCCCTGATGGATCCCTAGGCTTTCATGTATTTCAGGCCCCCTCCAGCACTTCAATCTGTCATCCCACTACAAATGACAGCCTGGTCCTTGTACTGTAGACACTAGACCTCGGTACATAGCCCTATATACAATTTGAGGGTCTCATAAAGAATTTTAATTACAATTTTTATTAAATATTCTTATTGCCAAGTGCCTTTGAAAAAAATGACTGGCAAATATTCACTAGGCTTCAGCCTAGTCGTCCAAGAGAGTGGGAGCTGACACCGTGGAAAACTGTAGGACCCACCGGAGGAAGGATCGCGTTTCCCGAGCTCAGCCCTTTCTCAAAAAAAGTTTGAATTGGATTCCACATTTATTGAAATTTTATTCTGGTTTTGGCTTTATATCAGTCTATCAGATATATAATTACCATAGGGGTAAAACATAATAAACCAGTGCCATCAATATTAGTGTAGCCCCCCCTTTCCCCGCATAGTATGAGGGGTGGTGTAATATGGGAGTTAGTAGCTTTATTGCCTCCACCCGAGTCTTCTGGACAGTTTGTATGGGACGTGGACACTTTCTCTTTCCACAAGGGCTGACTCAGGAAGCCCCTTGTACCCCACCACACTAATAGTGAATAACTAGGATCACACCGCAAGTAGAGGAAATGGAAAGGGTATTTATTAAGGACAGCTGGGGACTGGAAATGGCAAGGGTTGAAGAGGGCGGTTTTACTGGGCAGGAGTAAAATGGTTGGCAATGCAATATGAACAATGGCAAACAGTAATGGACATACAATACAATAGGGTGATTCAAAATGGCGACTACACGTGCAAACTGTCTATACAAAATGGTGGCCAATACACACACTCAGGCCCGCTGCAGCCACAATCCCACAGTACCAGTAAATCTCTAAACAGTTATATAGTTTTCCTGTCTAACTATAAGAATCACACTGACTTACATGTGTTAGAAAGTCCCAAAGTCTCATTTAAGATTTGTGCAACAAAGTCCCAAAGTCCACTTTACTTGAATCCCTCTGCAATGTAATGGTGATGCAGAAAGGTGGATGTATTGTGCAGCACCAGTGTATCAGTGTGATTGAATGCAGTTATTTATCTCCGGATTGAGGACAGTCTCTAACTGCAGCTCCACAGCGTGTAAGCTGAAGGCACCCCACTAGCCTGGTCTTGCTTGTAGTTCTCTGATCTCACTTGCAGCTCTCCCCGGGCTGGAATCTTCCTCAGGTGGGTGGGCTCAAGGTCTAGTCTCTACAAAGTTCTGCCACACTCAGACTAAACCCAGCAGCAGATGCTGTGCTGTCTGGGCAAGTCTCTCTCTCTGCTCTCTCTGTCAGATTTCTCCTCAGTAGTTCCTCAGCAGCTCCTCTGCAACTCCTCTGCTCACAGGCTCTCCTCTCTTCCTCTTCTCCAGACACTGCAGCTCTCATTTCCTCTCTGGGAACTCCCCCCAGTTCCAGAGCACCATGGGGTGGAGTTCTGTCTCTCTACTTGTGACCATAGCAAGTCCTGGCAAAGGATGCATAATTGAGGGCACCCTACATCACCATTTACCAGCTACATACCCTCCAACATGACCCCTTCCATTCGGTACATAATACTCTGCTCCTGCTCTTCCTTCCTAATCTCTGATTGCAGTCACCTGCGTTACACACCTTTCTATTCAAATAACTAGTATAACACAGGTGACTGCAATCATTTTAAGAAGGAAGAGCAGAAGCAGAGTATTTTGTACCGAATGGAGGGGGTCATGTTGGAGGGTCTGCAGCTACATTACAACTATCAGACCTTATTTTATTGCAACTACTCATATCATTTTCTCTTGAGTGCAATTTAATATAATGAAACTCAGTACAACTATGTCATTTACTATTCTTCCCAAAAATTGTTTAATTAATTGCTTACCGTTGTTTTTTTTTTTTTTTTTTGCTTCTTATACCTACATAATAGCAATTAAGCAAAGGCAGAAATGTTTAGTTGATATAACAATTGCCTTACTTAATAAGAACATTTTACTTCTTGTTTCAATTAATAAGAAACTCTATGATTTATGAGGATCCATTTAAGACTAATTAAATCCAATTACCCTTGCACCCAAGTATCCTGATTTCCACTATACCCCTTCTACTTGTTCCTGTCCTGCATCTGTTTCATACCTATCAATTGTCCCTGTTTCTTTGAATCTGTTACCTGTTTATTACATTTATGTACCAATTGGATCAATGCTAGAATCTGTTATCTGAATACCTATGTACCTGGAACCCGGATCATGTCTTATTGTACTTGTACTTATGTAACTTTCCTGTATCTATTACATGTACTTCAGACCTATGTTTGCAAACCTACCTTATCAACCAGTACCAATCCTTGTCTATTCCAGAAATCAATCTGTCTGCATTCCTAGACAAACAACTTGCTCTAGTCAGTACCAGGTCAGTTAGACTCCATGCTTTCATGACCGTGGCGGATTTAGAGGGGGGCTTAGAGATGTGAAGGCTGGGTGCTCCATTCTCTCCCTCTCCTGTGTCTCTCAGTTACTGCAGCACAATAGTCAGTCAGCACAATGCTGCAACACAGGAGGGAGTCCCTGGCTGGAACTCTGACTGCTCTGCTGCCAGGAATCTGATACAGAACAGGGAGAGAAGAGTCTCTGGCCGGCACTCTGCTGTGTTTCCGTGGCTCTGACACAGAACAGGGAGGGAGAGAGCCCCCGGCCGGCACTCTGCTGTGTTTCCGTGGCTCTGACACAGAACAGGGAGGGAGCAGAGGCCCCAGCCAACACTCTGCTGTGTTGCCGTGGCTCTGACGTGGAAGGGAGAGGGCGCAAAGGCCCTGGCCAGACTTTTGTGCTACTGTGGGCAAGTACTGTGAAACTCATGGGCTAATGGGCATCAGTTTACCTTTTTGTCTCAGGCAATAACATTGTTATTAATGACTCTGTCCACACTATTTATTCCGCCTGCAAAAAGCCTATTCTGATAAATGGGCATAGGCAGGTATAGAGAGGGCAGTGTGGAGAGAAGGGTATAAAGAAAATAGAATGTGTTCATTTTTACCCATTTACAATTACTTTAAATTGCATGTATAATTTCCCCAATATAAAATGCATGTATAATTTCCCCAATATAAAATGCATGTATAATTTCCCCAATATAAAATGCATGTATAATTCTCCCAATATAAAAAGCATGTATAATTTCTCCAATATAAAATACATGTATAATTCCCCAATATAAAATGCATGTATAATTCTCCCAATATAAAAAGCATGTATAATTTCTCCAATATAAAATACATGTATAATTCCCCAATATAAAATGCATGTATAATTCTCCCAATATAAAAAGCATGTATAATTTCTCCAATATAAAATACATGTATAATTCCCCAATATAAAATGCATGTATAATTCTCCCAATATAAAAAGCATGTATAATTTCTCCAATATAAAATACATGTATAATTTCCCAATATAAAATGCATGTATAATTCCCCAATATAAAATGCATGTATAATTCCCCAATATAAAATGCATGTATAATTCCCCAATATAAAATGCATGTATAATTTCCCCAATATAAAATGCACGTATAATTTCCCCAATATAAAATGCACATATAATTTCCCCAATATAAAATGCATGTATAATTCTCCCAATATAAAAAGCATGTATAATTTCTCCAATATAAAATACATGTATAATTCCCCAATATAAAATGCATGTATAATTCTCCCAATATAAAATGCATGTATAATTCTCCCAATATAGAAAGCATGTATAATTTCTCCAATATAAAATGCATGTATAATTCCCCAATATAAAATGCATGTATAATTCTTCGATATAAAATGCATGTATAAGTCCTCCAATATAAAATGCATGTATAATTCCCCCAATATAAAATGCATGTATAATTCTTCATGGCAGTAAAATCTTTCTTTGCCAGTAACATGTTTTGCATCACAAATCTCAGAGCTCCTTGGCATATGTGCCTGATAATAAGTCTTTCTAATTAATTGCTAGTCTAAAATGCTAATAGCAAAGAAAAACAAAGACCTATATTTTTCCACCAGAAAAGAGCAGAAAGATGTAATGGCAGCTGCCAATATGATGTGTTCCCCGAAGGTTCTCAATAGCTCCCACAGCTGTGAACCTCTAGGCAAAATAATCCAACAAACTTTACAGTACCCTGGAAGACTAGGACACAATTGCATCTAATAGGGTTTTCATTGTGTCTCCCTCTCTGAATTCTTTTTTATCTTATTTTTATTTTACAAGCTGAATTGCGTAGTCGTGTATAAACATTTCCATGTCACTGGAATACGGGTCACCTTGAACGTAACATGACTGGTCTTTGTAGTGGCTGCTCTGGAATGCAGCGTTTCATTGATTTGAATTGTAATCACAAACAGACATCCCGCTCAGGAAATTGGGCACACGCTGAAACTATTTTTACAGCTGAGCTGTGTTTACATGCTTGTTTTATAGAGTCCTTTGAGTCATCAGATGCTTTCCTACCACACAGGTACACATGTTTAATGAGTCAGGCATCCATCAAATAAAACCTAGTTGAGTAATATGGACATGTTTGTAGAAGAATACATTTTGTTGGTAAAGGTCACTTTTTATGCCCAAGCTTTGAGGCATTTTAATGTTATACAGAATTTATTATGAATATGTGCAAGTGTACATGCTTTATAACACCATAATAGTATACTACCCACCTTTTCTATATCCCATTTACCAACTTCACCACATCCCTTCTAATTACCCAGGGCCGGAAACAGAAATCTTTATAAAATAACCACAATAATAGAAATTGACCAAAGGGGGTGATGGTGATGAGGCTCCATCAACCCCTTTGACACTGACACCCACAGTGGGATTAAATTTGCAGGTTCAGCTCAATATTCTACTCTTTTGAATTATTCTCATTGCAAATATAATCCAAACATCAGATTTTTGTAATTTACTTAATAAAAAACACATTAAGAACATTCGTACTGGAAAATATCTTTGTTAACAAGAGCATTTCCTTTTATGCACCTGCCAAAAAAGATATTTTCTGATATGAAAGTGCCATTTCTAGACCTAGCAGCTAGACCTAGCAGAGCCCAGGGTGCAGGTATGCATGCAGCCTTGTATGTGACCAGCCTCCTTTTGTGCTCTTTTATGTGCCCTGCCTCCACTTATCCCCCCTTTTATGTGCCCAGTCTCCTCTTGTCGTCTAGGATGGCACATATGATAATATATATGGGGTATAGTAGGGGGTCTGGGAATGGCACACTATATACATTATAATATGTGCCACCTTAGACCCTGAATGTAATACATATATACCCTATATAGTGTGCCACCTCCAGACCCCTAATATACCCCACCTGTAATACATGTGGAATATATTTAAAGTCTTGAGAAGACACATCACCATTGCATGCCAACACTTGCATATAACCCCTTGACAATTATATTTTCTCTTTTCTCATATTTATGCCACCTCCTACATGTCAGCATTCCTCACACATCCCCTGCTAATCTTATTACATGTTTTCCCCCTTACACACATCACTTTGTACAGCTACTTTACCTGACTCCTGCTGCCTTCACCTGACACTCCTGCAGCCTGGCCAGCACCTCACACCATGTGACTGCAGGAGTCACGTGTCCTGTGATGTCAGAGGCTCCTCTCAGTGAAGAAGCTGTAGCCACAGACAGAGCTTTAATCTGCTCTGTTGCTGCTCCGGTTTTTTATTTATTTATTATTCCCTCCATTCTGCAAGGGGAAGTGCTGGGCAGCCAAAACCTCTCCCCTGCGTGTGCCACTGACAGAGGCTCCACAATAGAGCCTCTGGAACTGCGATATCAGGCACTGGTCACAAAAACACAGTGAGGACAGTGAGCTGCAGCTGGGGCCCCTCTGAACCACGAGGCCCATCACAAGTGTCCCCCCAGTCCAGCTTCTGTGTGTGCCCCTCATATTTATGTCCAACTTCCATTAGTGCCCCTCTATGGGGCACAAAGCTTGATTGTAAATTTACATTACAGATTTTATTTTACACCTTATAGAGGTGTGTATTAAATTAAATTCTGCAAATTTTTATTACTGTATTAGCTGGCAATAGGCGTACTTTGTGCTTATTCTTTTCTTCACAGTAGATTGAATTTTCCCCTATATGTCCAGCCTCCATTTCCGCCCCTTATATGTGTCCAGTCTCCATTTCTGCCTCTTATATGTGTCTAGCTTTTCATTTGTACCTCTTATGTGTCTAGCTTTCCATTTCTGCCTCTTATGTGTCTAGCTTTCCATTTCTGCCTCTTATGTGTCTAGCTTTCCATTTTTGCCTCATTGGTGAGTTTAGCATTATTCAATTAAACAGGTTTGTTCCTGTAGGAGCCATGTATAACCACATCTGTTATATATTGCGGCTGGCGTCTGTGTGAGGGGCAGAGTGACTTAAAGAGGCACCCCCCCCCCCTCAAATCATCTTGGGGTGTGCCCTGGCTATGGAAAGGGGAGTGGTTAGTGAAGTGATTACAGGGATATGTAGCTATTGCTGGCCTGTGATTTCAAATCCGATGCAACCAATAATTGCAGATCAGCAGCAAAGCATGCGCCAGTCCTTACTGCCCTAAAACTCTGTGAAAGTATGCCAAAGACAGCATTTGTGGAATGTTTTAATTATTATTTCAGGGGAATCAGATCCATTGTATTCTTTGCATGCAGGGAGAATACTTAGTATCCCGGGAAAGCTGGCAAATCTCCCGCAAGTACCGACCCCCTTATAAACTCTATTGTAATCACTAGAGTTACTAGGGATGGGCGAGACTTGATGATGTAATCAAGCCCCGCCCGCCCCTTAGAACACTAGAGATCACAATAGTGATTGACAGGGGGCGGGGCTTATCGCATCATTAAGCACCGCAAATCGCGTCATTAAGCCCCCTGCCCCTTACAGGCATCAGGCATCTCCCGGAGGTAAGCCTTAAAAAGTCAGCAACCCTTTGTTAGCCTCAATCACCTCAGATGGGAGGTTATTCCATTTATCAGCTACCGTTCAGTGAAGTAATTGTTTTGCACATTTCCTCTTCACCTACCATGATTCACTTTATACTCATGTCCGTTCTCTGCTCCAAGCTATACATGTATAGTCTCTAATGTATTTATGTCTTTCTGGAGATATGGCCTCCAGAACTGACCACAGTATGCTAGGTGAGGCTGTACCAATGACATATAAAATGACTTTACTACTTCTCTCTTTCTGCTACTTATCCCTCTCCCTATGCAACCAACCTGACTAGCCTTTCTCATTGTTATGTCATAGAGCCGCCATCAGGAAATGCGGGACCCAGGACACAGTTGCAGGGCTCCGTCCCTATGCGATGTCATTGGTGATGCAGACCTACGTTAACGGCGGTCCGGTGCACAGGGAGGTTTTTTGTAGGCGTATCTATAATGGGTGCAGGGTGTGCAGTGCACACGGGCCCCTCAGAACAGGGGGCCCTGTGGCATGCATCCTGCACCCAGGGTTGGCAGGGGAAGGGGGCCCATTCAGCATCTATTTTTTCCCTCTAATATGTTCCGGAGGGAAGAAATAGATGCCAGATTAGTCCCCCTTCCCCTGCGGTGGGACGGTCCCGATTCGCGGGGGGGAAAATGGGTGGGGCTTACAGTGCCATCAAGCCCTGCCCCTTTTCACCCCACGAATCTAGGCAGTCCTGTCTCGGGTAAGGAGGTTGGGGGGCCCATGTGCAAATCCTGCACACAGGCCCCCTCACTTCTTAAAACGTCCCTGGGTTTTTCCCTGTGCATTGGCCCGCTACTCGGCTGCCCCCCGCAATAGTCTCGGCTGTCCCTTCCTGATTGTGACCCTTCCTCTAGTCTACTTAGATCATCACTCATTTTGACATGTCTATGGTGACTTAAGTCATATCTTTCTTGTTGGAACTACAACTCGGTGTCACAAAGCAGTGCTGTTTTCTGTGTGACAGCAGACTGAAGAATCCATTACAGATAGGTGACTAGTATAGGTCTCTTATACTAGTTGGGAAAACCAGGGAGGCAGTATATTATTTTGATATTATTTTTGTTACTGTAAACTGAGGGCTCTTTGTTCCTCATTTTCTGTATTTGAACTATAATTGGGTGTCTGTTGAAATACACCACATATAACACCCTCACACTTGCATGATACATCTATTATAATTTCATGCTTCTTGGATGTTGCTTTACTTTTGGAAACGTGCCCATGTAATATATTTTTAATTTCAAAGACATTGTGAGTGTTGTTAGTTATTTTGCATTATGTGAGAGAAATGAAAAGATACAACAGATGTCAGGACACAGGAGTCATCCTAGTTATAAAACGTATCCTTTCATAAATATGTTATTATGATTCAGTTACAACAAATGGAGGGGACAGTAGATTATGACCAGTCTCTGAGGTCAGAAACACATTTTTTTCTGTGGGAAATGAAACAAGTCAGTCAGTCTAACAACATAATATGACAGAAACTAAAACATTAGAGCTGGCATTTCTGGCGTGGGAAAGTGTACGGTCCACTGAAGAACTATGTATATATATAATAATCTGGCATGAATAGAATATTTTTATAGGTCCGTCACATAATTAATAACTTCCCTGACTGGTTTAAGATGACACAAATAAAAGGAAATTGTCCTCAATGGCTGGTTCATAGGGCTGGATCCAGACTTAAAAAGAAGGAGTTTGAAATTAAGGGCCGGATCCAGACCTACGTTCCCTTTACGTTTCAACATGTACCGTATTAACGCTAGCGTATTTTCTATGCACTCCCCTAGGCACTCCCCTTGCTCGTACGCACTTTTGCCGTTTTACGCTTTCCAAACCCTACCTTAACTTTTAAAAGCATAACTACTGTCGGCCGTAACGGCTGCACGTAGTTTTGCGCCTAAGCACGCCCATAATGTACGATGATGTTTCCTATCCCAAGTCTAAATAACAGTGTGATAGTAAAGCTGGTCAGTATCTGTGTGCAGTAAGCAATTCAAAGATATATCCCTGCATGCAAATAATAAAATGAACTTGACTCCCCCTGAAATCAATATGGTTTAGCCCAGGTGTAACTTTCCTCTCTTAATTAATTATTGTTTCATATAGTGGACATTTCTATTAACTGCCCCTAGAGGCTGCTGTTGAACACTCTCTCTGGGACTAATCATGTAATGAGCTCTTTATCCTACACCTGTGCACTGGCTATATATATCTCCTCCCAGAGCAAGGTATGGGTCATTGCTTCTTGTGTTGCATGTTTGTGAGCTCTTCTCAGCCACGGTCCTGTTGTATTTTTCTCCCTGTCTCTGTTCATTTTGAATCCCTGCTTTATACCAGCCATGCTGCTGTCTCTGTTCTGGTGCTGTTATTGTAATTTTCATGTAGTCTTTATTTGGACTTTCTTGCATACTCCCTGTGGATTACCTACAACTGCATATTGCTCCTGTGGACTCATTTGGACTCTCTGAAATTATCACCCACCTTGGACTCATTGTGTTTCTGACATTTGCTTGCTTCCACTGTTATTTGCATTCTCGGTATCCTTGTGTTTACTTCCCATAATCCGTGCTTAATTTCTGCGTTACCTACATTCTCCTGTGTTTCATCCATGTCATCCTGCAATAAACCTTAACAATTACTAAACTACCGTATTCTTTCATAATAACAATCATAACATTGTTGGCATTGTCTAGATCAATTTGAAAGGTGGGGTAAATGTTCATGTAAATTAAAACATTTTGGGGAGAACGAGATGTGCTAGAAAGTTTTTGTGTGTTGTTAATGTGCCATGTCTAACATTGCAGTCATTGTGGAACATGAGGATTAGCTAGATTGACTTGATCCAGGGCAGTTACCAGGGTTTGGTTAAGGTGAGATACTGGCATATCAGATAAGCGGAAATTAAAGACTGGAGACAGAAGTTGCACAGATTTAGATTGGTTAATATTAATGTTAATTAGTGTTAAGATTGCTATGAGTGTGAGAAGGATTGGTAAAATTATACAGCTTAAAGGTAGAATTAGTGGAGGAAAGGTGGCAGGTAATAAGGTTATGGCTCAAGAGAAGTTCAAGAGAGGAAGAGAAAAATGACTAAGATCAGAGACTGTGCAGAGAATACAATGCAGTTGTCATCCTGATGAGTAGACAAATCACTCCACTGGGAGAAGCAAGAGGTGAGGTTTAGAGAAAAATGTTTAGAGGCATCAGAAAAAAAGGGATTATTAAAGAAAATATTAACATTGCATAGGATAATGGTAGAAATAGTTGGCAAGATCCTTGGGGGTGGGGAGAATTGTCACAGCAACATGCAGAGAAAATAGGTTGAGGATTTGCACAGCATCAACTACAAAGGATGTGAAAATAAGTGAAGGGACATTGGCCCAGATCCAGACGTACGTACGCTAGCGATTTTACGCTAGCGACTGATGTAAAATCGCCCATTAGTATTTACTGCGCATTCGCACAGCAGATGTTACGCCACGTAACTCTGAATGTATGTACCATTAGCGTAATTACGAACGAAGGGGCGGGTTCATCCATACGACACCCGTAGGTAGGCGGCATTTAAATCGTACAGTATGGGCCGGGTTAGGCAGTTACG
This sequence comes from Limnodynastes dumerilii, assembly GCA_011038615.1. NCBI lineage: Eukaryota > Metazoa > Chordata > Amphibia > Anura > Limnodynastidae > Limnodynastes > Limnodynastes dumerilii. The sequence continues at coordinate 201,697 of WWET01001423.1, read as the reverse complement.
TACGTGAATCCATTACGTACTGTACATCAGTACTTACACTTTGAAAAGTTAAGGTAGGGTTTGGGAAGCATAAAATGGTCAAAGTACATACGAGCGAGGGGAGTGCATAGAAAATACGCTAGCGTAAATATGCTACACAATGAAACGTAACAAGCACTGGGATCCGCCCCTTTGAGTAGAACTGTGAATGTGGAATTTGGGTAAAGATGTGGTCCAACCCCACCTCTCAGTTTGTCTTTGAGCCTGAAGCCATGAGTGTAAGAGAGTTCACCATATAAAAGTACAGCAGGTGAGGTAGTGTCTGATTCTGTGAGCCATATTTTGTTTATTGCAATAAGATTGCAGTTGTTAGTGAGGAAGAGGTCATGAATGGAGATTAGTTTGTTACAGAATACTATGGCAAGCTGGCTACACGTCCTTAGACGTTTACATTGTGTGGCTGTAGAAGATTCAGCAACACAGATAAAAATAACATAAAACAAAATCATAAATTTAAAAAAAGCATTAATAAGCAGCATGGTCTATTCAGGGGCGTAGGGAGGGCGGAGCAACTGGAGCTCGAGCTCCAGGTGCCAAATGGACCAAGTGGCGCCGCAGGAGTCCGGCAGCTGTCAGATCTCTGACAGTCTGCCGGCTCCAGGCGCACTGATTAAGAATCAGTGCATCTGGAGCCGGCAGACTGTCAGAGATCTAACAGCTGCCGGACACCTGCGGCCAGATTACCCAGCTCCATGCGTGTGATGTCATGATGTCACACGTATTGGTAGCAGAGCCGCGGCAGAGTGCAGAAAGGTGCAGGTAAGTATAGTAGGGAGGGATATAAGGAAGAGGGAGAAGAACATGGGAAGAAAAGATGAAGGGGATAATGAAATAAATAACATGGTAGTGGGGGGGGGGGGGGGAGGGGGGGGG
>WWET01001423.1:130556-146426 GCA_011038615.1 Limnodynastes dumerilii | reverse complement strand
GCAGGAGCACCGCCACTTATTTTAAAATGGAGAAATGTCTCAAATTAGACCAATATACCAGCAAATCACACCCATAACATGGCCATAAAAAAATAACTTTCCTTTTATGAAATAGAAAGTTCCCTCACAGTGACTAACTTTTAAGTTTTCATTAACAAAACAAAATAATTTTGAGGAATAGAATATGTTGTTCCAGCATCAATTGCTGATGAGAAGCAGAAAGAAAAAAGCCATTAGCTACTGTATGTGTCTGTGGTACTGTGCATTACATTACAACGTAATTACTGTAAATGTCATTCTTGACAGGAGGAATGGGGTGGCTGAGGGCTTTTTATGTATTATATATGTATATAATATATGTGGTTTTACATACTAATTTATTTACTTATTTATGTTTCTTTGTAAATAGTTTTTGAGATGCTTTGTCATTTATCTAATCTTGGATTGGAGAAAGGTACTGCAGAAAGGTAAACGTCCATAAACTTTTAAACTATAGACCTACTTGATGAACTTTGTACTATAAAATTATCATACACAACATTAATCATTTACATGGAAACAAAAACTAATAGTCTATCCTGCTGAGCCATTCCCGTATTGTAGGGGTGACTTTATTGGCATGCACACGCACACAACAGGACTGGATACATCAACAGTAAACTTAACTCTGCCGTCCAGGGTTTGAATATGATGGGTGTGTAGAGCGTGGAAAGGGGTGCAGAGATGTGGGGAATGTACAAGTGCTCTGAACCAGCTCTGAGCACAGACAGAACTAAGGTCTGTTTGCGTCCCAATATTTCACCAGGTCCAGATTGTGTCTAAGTCCTAGGGGTACACACTAAACCATGCTTTTTGGCCACTTAGGATTACATTGCAAGATGTTAATGCATATCCTTGGTCCTATAAACAATGATACTGTTTTATGGTTCAATTTATTAATAATATTACACATAACAAAATAAAAGTTTTGCTTATAAAAGTTTTTTTTTCATGGCTTTAGTGTAAACACATTCAAAAAGAAGTGTTTGCACTGTATGCTTTATTCTTACAGTATGCTAAATACAGTCCTTCAGCCTGTACTTGCGTCGCGCTGAGTGGCAAGTAAGAAGATGCCCCATTGTGTGCCAAATGTGTGCTCTGAGGCTGGATTCAGACTTAAGTAAGTGCTTGAAATGAGTTACTCCTGGGCTAAACCATGTTGATTGCAGGGGAGTCATATTTCATCTGTTGCAAACAGTATTAGAGTTGAGAGGTGATGTTTCCTATCCCAAGTCTAAATAACAGTGTGATAGTAAAGCTGGTCAGTATCTGTGTGCAGTAAGCAATTCAAAGATATATCCCTGCATGCAAAGAATACAATTAACTTGACTCCCCCTGAAATCTGCATGGTTTAGCCCAGGAGTAACTCATTGCAAGCACTTACTTAATACTGAACAGCTTTCAGTTTAATTTAGAGTGGAACTAGAAAACTCCACCTTAACTCTAATTCTAGTTGCTCAGTTTAAATTTACCTACTACATGGTTTTGTGTGGGTCCCCGCTTTGCACGGCCCTATTTCGATAGGGCTGTTCTCTCCCAGCCAGTTCCGAACTGGCTGGGATATCAATTATTTATGCCTCGATGAGACCTAGCAATTGATCCCCGGAGCACCGAACATGGTGCTCCGATAGGTAAGTAAAAAATAAAAACTACCCTTTCACTAATTCTAACCCTAACACTCCCTTCCCCACAGCCTGACCCTAATCCTCCCTTCCCCACAGCCTGACCCTAAAACCTCCCATCCCCACAGCCTGACCCTAACACTCCCTTCTCCCTAGCCTGACCCTAACCTTCCCTTCCCCACAGCCTGACCCTAATCCTCCCTTCCCCACAGCCTGACCCTAAAACCTCCCATCCCCACAGCCTGACCCTAACACTCCCTTCTCCCTAGCCTGACCCTAACCTTCCCTTCCCCACAGCCTGACCCTAACACTCCCTTCTCCCTAGCCTGACCCTAACCCTCCCTTCTCCCTTGCCTGACCCTATCCCTCCCTTATTTATAGCCTAACCCTAAGACCCGCCTCCCGCAGCCTGTCCCTAACCTTCCCCTTCTATGGCCTTAACCCTCCCTTCCTAAGAGCCTGACCCTAACCCCCCCTCCCCAATGCTAAAAGTCCCCAGAGAGGTTACCCACCTCTCCGGACCTGTCAGCAGCATCGGGTCTGTGGCGAAAATGAATGGCCGAGTATGCCGATCGGCACACACAGCCATTCATAAAAAAAATAGAAAACGACTGCCATTCGAAATAGAGACAGCCGAAAAGGAACTTTTGGCTGTCTCTATTTCTAAAAGCAGCCATTCTGACCGGGGACTCGCAACGGTTTTGCAGAGCTGCACATTTACACATGTTTCTGCTGTTACTCTAAAACTCTTGAGCAGGTCCCATAGGTGAGATAAGCAGTTAATTATGCCAAATGTGTCTCTCCAGGCCATGTATTATCCATCAGAATAATGGAAAACAGATAAAACCCACTAAGTTTCCTGGGAAGTTTGCTGAATCACATATGGTACAGAACATGAAATATGTAGGTATGTCTTTGACATGAAAATGAAAATTAAAGTGTCCTAAACTGCCTCATGAAGACTTCACATCGCTGGATTTATGGTAATCTCGGAGAAGAAATCTGACCGATTTTACAAAATAAATGTTCAATATTAGTTTTACCGTATAAATATTTATATAGAAAAGCCATGTCAAATGATGAAGGAAGGTTTTATACGTTACTCACATGCAGGGGCTGCTGTCAGAAACTGTCAGGTCCAAATATGCGGGTCCACGACTCTCCACCTCTATGTAACATGACACACTGTGACATTACATAAGGGGAAGCATTACAGACCTGCTGGACTGAGTTGCAGTGGACTAATGCACTGTAATGGCTTGTTCTCAGGAAGTCTTCCCTGGGCCTGGGACACAGTTACTGCTGGTATTCCCTGATGGTGGACCTGCTCACAGGGGGCCGGATCCTGACCTTATGGCGCCTTACGCCCGCCGAGGTCAGTACGGCCAGCATCATGCACTCCCCGCTGTCCGTAGTAAATCTGGACATTAACGTCCATTTACGATCAGGTATGTGGCCTTACGGCCGCATAGCTGATAGTAAAGGGGCTTCCTCTGCCCTATCCCCTAATTAGCATGTCTATCTCCGTCTTTATGGTGGAGCTATGACATGCGTAATTGGGGAAAAAGCCCCTTTATCGCAATGCGCACAACCTTCAAAACAGGGAAATTGCGTACGATATGTACGTAATTCCCCTGTCGGTCATAGCCAAGGACCTGGGCCATGGTGTATACTGATAATAAAGAGCTGAGAACCTGGCCCTCTCCAATCACGACAGACAATAAGTTTGGCACACAATAAACGGAGACCTATATAGCCAGTAAAAAAAGGGGGCACGGTTTATTGAATAATTGGTCCTGTAATTGTAAATTGGAGACTATGGTTTTTATTTGTGCTTAAAGATAGCTGCAGAAGCAATGGGGGTCTGGATCCTTGCCTGTTCCTGCAGAATGGTGCATGTTGTAACCAATGCACCAGACATCAGTCCCTCTCCTGTAACAGACCCTACAAAACCATTCACAATGGGGGTGACTACCACTGAGACCCACCTGGTCTGAGCGTCCAACTTGTAAGATTATAAAACTGTGACCGAGTCATGCTCCAAAACCTCTTCCCACAAGGTGTGACCCCCATTACTGCCACCACACTGTCCCCCATCGGAAAAGAAAATACATGTTAGTGAAAACCGGACGTCCTAACCAACTGTGGAGGAAGGGAGGGAAAAGCAGGGACAAAAGAGGGCACACATCCAACAACAATTAATTTATACTCCATCCCCATTAACAAAACCCACCCCTTCCCTGTCTATCCCCATCCCACTGGATAAAGCTAACCCCAGTCCCCCTCTTGTATGTCCCAATAATCCTTGAAATCCCCCTTGTATGTCCCAGCCATCATTGTAACCCCCGCTTGTATGACCCAGCCATCATTGTAGCCTCCATTTGTATACCCCAGCCATCAGACTGGGGAGATTGAGATTTCGGAGCTGATTCAGAGTTTGGGAGTAATAACAAAACAGGTGCAAGTGTACAGCTCGGCTAAACCATTTTGTAATGTAAAGGGTGCTAATAAATTTTAATCTTTTGCATGCAGGCAATATACTTTACTTTTGTACATAGAAGTGTGTGTGTGTTTTTGTTTGTTAGGGAATTAGACTGTAAGTAGACACTCATTCACAATGGGGGTGACTACCACCGAGACCCACCTGGTCTGAGCGTCCAACTTGTAAGATTATAAAACTGTGACCGAGTCATGCTCCAAAACCTCTTTCCACAAGGTGTAACCCCCATTACTGCCACCACACTGTCCCCCATCGGAAAAGAAAATACATGTTAGTGAAAACCGCAAGTCCTAACCAACTGTGAAGGGAGGGACGGAAAAGCAGGGACAAAAGAGGGCACACATCCCCCAACCATTAATTTATACCCGATCCCCATTAACAAAACCCACCCCTTCCCTGTCTATCCCTACCCCACTGGATAAAGCTAACCCCAGTCCCCCTCTTGTATGTCCCAAAAATCCCTGTAGTGCCCCTTGTATGTCCCAGCCATCATTATAGCCCCCATTGTATACCCCAGCCCTCATTGTAGCCCCCACTTGTATACCCCAGCCATCATTATAGCCCCCATTGTATACCCTAGCCATTATTATAGCCCCCATTGTATACCCCAGCCATCAGACTGGTGTTACATCCCCTGTATAAGACGCACCTGATTTTTAGACCTATTTTTTGTCTAAAAAAGGTGCGTCTTATACATGGGGAAATACGGTACTTTACTTTTGCACATAGAACTCAATATAGAATAGCTTTATGCTTAATCTATAAAACATAGTTTAGCTAAGAAACTTCACCTCTCAATTGTAATTCTGCTTTCATATTTAAAATTTGCCTCCCCTTGCAGTTCATCGTGGTATTGTCCAGGTCTACACTTGCACCAAGAAAAGGCGTTAGTAAAGCTCTGAATCAGCTCCTTATGTCAATATGGCCAATGATGAGCGCACAATTGCCAGCTTTATTGTGCACAAGAATTTAAAGTCAATTACTGATTTGCCCCCATAATATCTCTTATTTGTCCGCACATTTTATCCTCCTGCCCCATAATTCTAAATGTTATTTTCAAGGTTCTGTTTTATTCTCATGACTCATTATTATTGGGGTATAATCCTTTATGAAAAGCAGAACATGATGATTTACATATAAGCCATTTCCCCACTGGCATCTGTAAGGATTAGCCAATAGTTCTAAAGGATACCCGGATAATTAGTTGTGTTAGTACTATCAGTGCAGCACTGCTGATATACTTCAGAGATTTTATACCGCATTTTTTAAAATGAAAATTTGTTGTTTATCTTAAAATTGGATATAGGTTTTGTTCAAAATCTGAAATGTTCCAAAATGAGGTAGCAGGTTAAACTACTTTGTAATTATTCTGAGTTTTAAATTTGACACATATTTTATGATTTATTCAACAGTCATGCACAAATCTACCGAGACATAATTCATGTGAGAGTTCATTAATTATGCAAATGAGCTGCAATTAACAAATGTGCTTAGTGGATGGTATTTGCATGATAATAAACTTCACATTTAATAAGATACCTTATTGCATTTTTTTTAAATGAAATGCTCGTATGAACAATTTAAAGCACATTGTAGGCAATCTGCTTTGACATTAAATTTAATGACATTGATGTCCCCAATCTATTATTAAAATGAAATGACATTAATGTACACTTCTATATGTCTCACACACGTGTATATAGCAAAATAATTACATAAACCCAATTTATGTTATAAGCATAATGCATTAGTGTGCATTTCTATGGCTATATATGCTTTGACTATAACTACTTCACACTGACATTTGTGAGAACGATGTGGTTGTATTCTGTGAGGTTAAAAATGTACTTGTTGAAACGACTAAAATGGTCCATGGCCTGTGTCACAAAACATACCAAGAAAGGCTAGAGGAGCTAAACATGTATAGCTTGGAGCAGTGAAGGGAGAGGGGGGACATGATAGTAGCTTTCACATATATCAAGGGTTGTGACCGGCTAGAGGGGGGGGACATTGTTCAAAGGAAGAGGAGTAATGGAACACAAGGCCTTGAATATAAACTGGAGGGCGGTAGATTCAGAGGAAATGTGCGGAAAAATTACTTCACTGAAAGGGTGATAGATAAGTAGAATAACCTCCCATCTGAGGTGGTTAAGGCTCACACAGTAGAACAGTGTAAACATGCAAAGGATATCCTTAATCTCAAACTAAATTGAGGGTAAATAGGGTCTAGGGTCAGTATAGCTTTAAATAAACAACTGGGCAGACTGGATGGGCCATGTGGCTCTTATCTGCCGTCACTTTATATGTTTCTATGACTGTGTAACACCAAAAACTCATAGAAATATACCTTTTTGTAAAGGATGTCTACAATTATAAAATAAAAAATGAACTAATCATAGATTAAATCATTTTTCATATAATTGTGAAATCATTGGAATGCACAAGCTCTTCCTGTTTATACACACTTACTGCATGGTGTGATTTTACACAACACATACTCAGAAACTAAGCGCACGCAATCGCTCCCGATTCAGGCACAAAGCACAACTTGAGCTGCAGCCATCTGCATGTTGGAGGGTGTGTGATGGAAGAGAAGAAGAGGAAGCATGTAGTCAATTTATAGTAAGGTGTTTCCCAACAAAGTGCCCCGAACCAGAGCTGAACGCAGACAGAAACAAGTGCTGTTTAAGCCAAAACATTTCCACCAGACACAACCCTGGCATTCAAAATTCTAAATAAAAATGCTAAAGTTATGAAAATTGATGCTGGAGTTATGTGCTGGTGTCAAATATCTTATATACAGTAATGAAAAAATTGCATCTGTGAGTCACACAAATACCAAAGCAAACGCCGCAATCGTAGCATGAAGGAAAGCAAAAATGGCCACTTTGCAGTAGTCTGGATCTGGTCCTAAGTTAGGCCAGGAATGGAGCCTACATCTGTAGCGAATCGTTAGGCTCAACATGTTAGAAATACACTGGATCCTGCTAATATACATCAGCAGAGGTGTTAGTAGAAATTGAAGTATTGAACTAAAGATTAGTAACACTTGTGCCTCACTGAGATGAGGTATGAGCTCGGTTCCCGGACTAGGCCTTATCTGTGTAAAGTTGTATGTTCTCCCCATGTCTGCGTGTGTTTCCTCCGGGTGCTCCGCTTTCCTCCCACACTCCAAAAACATACTGGTAGGTTCATCGGCTTCTGACTAAATAAACCCTAGTGTGTGTGTATCTACAATGCATCCGGAAAGTATTCACAGCGCTTCACTTTTTCCACATTTTGTTATGTTACAGCCTTATTCCAAAATGGAATAAATTCATTCAATTGTACCGACAATAATGACAACGAGAAAAAGTTTTTTGGGAGATTTTTTGCAAATTTATAAAAAATTGAGCCTTTGATCAATACTTTGTTGATGCACCTTTGGCAGCAATTACAGCCTCAAGTCTTTTTTAAATATGATGCCAGGGACCTTAATATGTAACTCCAATAGGAATGTCTAATGTTCACTGTAAAGCAGACAATTTGTGGCACAATAAAAAACCATTAATAACAATATAGGCTCATGTAGCGTTTATTTGATCTTTTAATAGTTGACCTCATTCTTTAACAGAACCTATGGATCTGTGATTGCCCACTGGAAAAGCTGTTGTCATTTTGACACAGAATTAGGGGTCACCTTCTCCCATAGGTTTCTGTTGGATTGTGGCTGGTTTTCCACATTATACATGCTTAGAGAGATAAGTGTCAACCATTCAGAATGTATTGTAGACATTAGATCAATAAAACTTCCATCGGAGACTGAGTTCACCAGTGGGTGTAATCTCAGGTGATGTCTCTTCAGTAGAGTTATAAGATAGTTTCACTCAGTAACTGTAGGAGCAATAAGTTAATACATCTTTGCAAAATTAGACACATGATTGAGCAGTAAACTAAGCAACCTAAACATGTAAAATATTTGAGTGACCTTATTGCAACACGTTATTTAGATTTTATTTCGTCATTTGTTGTTGTAAGTTGTAATATGTTTGAAATACTCTCAGATTTATAAGATACAAGATTTTGGTGATAGATGGTCATGGCTCTATGGGTAATGAACTTTATAATAAATATATTGTTCACCATGGCTACAAGACATACTTCTAGATCACTTTAATGTATGCTAATCCAGAGAGGGGTTTACTCAGGGCTCCAGGCTTGCCGGAGACCATTTTATACACATGATACATTTTCTAGGATCCGCTATTAGGGATTTAGAAAAAACGAAATTAAACAGTGAATCATATAACACGTCTGTCATCTGTAATAACAGATACATATATTTCCTATTCAGATTATATTTGTAAAAACGTTCATAGTCTGTCTATAGTGAATGCAAATTTATTGATGATTAAATATGCTAAATAAAGCAATTCCAGCCACGCAAACATAATTGTAATATATTCACAGCTTCATGTGCTAATGAACAAATATTCAGTAATTTGGCCAAAAGCGACTTAAAAATATCACCTTCCAATTATCACATCCAAGGTTCAATAAAGGGAGAAAGCGGCATGGGGATTTCTTGTTTTGAAATACATTTACAGAAGAAGAATACACATTGTAATTAATACATATATTAATTATTTGGACAATAAAAGTTCAATTTTATAAGTAAATGTATTGTACGCTACAGATCATTAATGTAGATATAAACATTGGGTCAGCTGCAGACTTAATAAACACAGTTGACTTCTGGGACATAATTAGGGGCGCATAGTCAAAATGGGACGGGAGTTCGTTTATTTTTAAGGTTAAACTGGTTACTAATTCAGGGTCGGGGCGCCACTTTCTCTTTTTGTCCCTAGGGGTAAAATTTTTAGCTATGGCTCTGAGTGACTTATGTACACTAAGAGCTGGATCCAGACTTAAGAAGGAGCTTGAAATAGAGGACGGTTACACCTGGGCTAAACCATGTTGATTGCAGGGGAATCAAGGTAATTGTATTGCATGCAGGGATATATCTTTGAATTGCTTACTGCGCACAGATACTGACCAGCTTTACTATCACGCTGTTATTTAGACTTGGTAAAGGAAACATTACCTCTCAACTCTAATACTGTTTGCAGCAGATGAAATATAACCCCCCTGCAATCAAAATGGTTTAGCCCAGGAGTAACTTTCCTCTCTTATTTTCAAGCTCCTTCTTAAGTCTGGATCCAGCCCTAGGTGTATAAGTTGCTTGTCAGCTTGTACTGCGCAGTACAAGGAATTCCGCATCATAACGCAGTCAACCGATGCTGCGTTCTGTGTGGAATTCACTATCCACATGCTGGACAGGCCCACTCACCATGTGTATGAGATACGCATTGTGGGCAGGCATAGACATGCTAATTGTACAATAAGGGCTTGGCTAAGACCTTATGTATGATCCAGTTTCCGCACATACTGGGTTACGTGCAAGATACTTCAGGTGGGGTGCTAGGGGGGGGGGAGTTTCCATGTTCCTGCGTGCATCTCCATTGTGGAGGCTAATGTACAGCAACTGCACTTAGTTTTGGTTCCGGTCCATTAATATTACCAATGAAAAACACATAAAAAGTTAGAGACCTATATATATAATACATATAATACAAGGAATGAAATAATATATTTATATACCTTTTAGAAGAGTGTAGGTCCTGTATCGAACGGCCATATTTCGAAAGGGCAATTCGCTCCCAGCCAGTTCCAAACAGGCTGGGATATCAATTGCTTATGCCTTGATGAGGCATAGCAATCGATCCCCGGAGCACCGAACACAGTGCTCTGAAAAGTGAGTTTCCCCCAACCCGCCCCCTAACCCTCTCCCTAAGTCTTCCCCCTGCAGCCTAATCCTAAGTCCCTCCCGCAGCCTAACCCTAAGTCTCCTCCCACTCTGCCTAACCCATCGGCGGCGCTTCCAAAAGTGAATGGGTGGGTATGCGAAACGCAAAAATTCTGAGGTAACAGCTTTCGGCTGTCCCTAATTCGCAATGCGAGTCTTCACAGCGGGAACTCGCAACGCTTTTAGACACATAATGGAGGCTTTTTTATTATTTTTATCTTACAAAATTGATTCTGCATCTCTATTCAGTTCTGCAAAGTACTCTGTCATTACATCCTACAGGGTGGTATGTTACTATGTATAACTTGCAAGGATTTGAGGCAAATAAATGTCATATAATTTCTGAGCCGAATCCTAAAATGATCAAAGAGACTAAATTAACTAACTTTAAAATGTACATCGCAGCTGAAATGCACTATTAATAGTCCATGGAGAGGAGTGTGTGTTCTCCATATAAATTCAGTGGTAGAACATCACATTCCATCTGCATGAAGTGACTCACTTTAATCCCAATTGAAATTTTTGCCCATTCATCTGTGCCTTAAATTTAATTTAATTTATTTTTTAAACAAAAACTTCTTCACAACCTGCATTTCAAATGTGACGTGTTTACTTAGAGATCCCTAAATATACTTAGATTTTTTATGTTTTTAATAAGTTTTAGAGTTAGTTATATTTTACATATCAACCATGATCTCCAATGCATGACATAGAAAATCCTGTTTATGCAAAAACATAAACTACAGAATTATTATTAGTGGAATTTCTTCATTTAGAAACATACAAATCATAAATACAAATCAAACATACAAAATACAAATGTCCAAAGAATTTGCTAATAAATTATGCAATATGCTGCATACCTTGAACCGGATCTAGAGATAAAGGGCCTGATCCAGACCGTAGCCGTAGCTAGGACGGCGGGCGTAAGCGTAAGATCAGCTGATAAGCCGATCTGCGCATGCGCTGGGCAGATGTTGCCCGGCGTCGCTACAGCAATACCCGATCATGGATCGAGCGTCCGTAGCAGCGCCGTAGGGACGCTGGAGGGGACGCCCCCCAGCGTCCCTACGTTCAGGTTAGTGTAGGTGGGCAGGGGAGCTAGTTTAATGAGGGTGGGAGGGCGGGCTAGGCGGCCATACGCTCCTGTGCGAGTCTACGATTGCATGGCCGGCAGAGGGGAGTGTCGTGGGTGTTGGTGGGTGTTGCCTTGCTACGTGTGTGCGTATAATTGCGTTCTTTTAAAAAACAGACTGTGAATATGGCCCAAACTGCGTGCATACTAACCAGTGTTCCGACGTTTGCAACTCTAGACAGGACGCTCTGAAAAGATAGTCTGTTTGGAACATGTAAACGGATGTTTCAGGGTGTTATTATACAAGTTTACATGTTTGAATTTTTTTATTTTATTTACAATCAAATTAAAATATTTTTACAGTTTATTAAATAATGCCTGAATGAGAAAATACAGGTATACACTGTTATTCAGGTGTTTTATGGTCTCGAATGTGTTTTACAGGTCAGTATATATTTTCTAATTTAAATTCTACTTTAGTGCATTGCTCCTCATGACTGATGTGAATGCCTCATGTTCTCTGTAAAGCGCTGTGGACAATTTGTGGTGCTATATAAATAAATGTTATTAACAATAATAATAATAATACTGGGGAGGCTGGAGACACATGATGGGGTATACTGAGGAGGCTGGAGACACATGATGGGGGATACTGGGGAGGCTGGAGACACAAGAATGGGAACTACTGAGGAGGCTGGAGACACATAATGGGGGATACTGAGGAGGCTGGAGACACATGAATGGGGACTACTGGGGAGGCTGCAGACACAAGAATGGGAACTACTGAGGAGGCTGGAGACACATGATGGGGGATACTGAGGAGGCTGGAGACACATGAATGGGGACTACTGGGGAGGCTGCAGACACATAAATAGGGGCTACTGGGGAGGTTGCAGACATATGAAGGGGGCTACTGGCTAACATAGTTAATATTAGTTATAAGAAAAAAAAATTTATTAGCTGCAATGTTAAAATTATCAAATTAAAAATAACAATTAAATGTAATTTCTGTGTATGTACTTTGTAATTCCTGCTTTTTTGTATACATTGCTTTTGGTGTAGCGTGGAATTCTGGGAAGGACTTGGTTGTGCCGAGGGTGAGAAAAAATTAGCACTGCTTTAGTGTAGCCAGAGAAGGTCATGTGACACACTTACCAGAGTCTGTTACTAAAGCACTCCTCTGAGATTATCAAATGTCCTCCTCTGTCTGCACAGCAGCAAAGACTGCAAGCAGCAGGGCATCTAAGGTTGCAATGTGTCAGGCTGGGGTTACTCTGCACTGACATCCTCAGCTTGCCATTGAAAGTTAGGCTCTGCTGCAGCCTCTGCTGCCTGTGTTATGTTCAGTCAACAAGGACACAGGGCTGCATCCAGATATCATGATATACCCTACAATGTAAGAGAGTGGAGGATCTACAATGCAGCAGAAATTCAAAGAGTGCAGAAACGTAACAAACTGTAGTCAGAGAATACCAGAAGCAATGCAGCAATCCTTGGTAGAATACAGGGCTGGTTTACATGCCGGCTGTGGAATGGGAGCAATGACTAAAACACAGTAGTGGATAAGCATGCAGGGAAGCAGAAGCAGCCTGGGATGCAGTAACAAATAACAGTATCAATGATAGAAGGAATTTTGTACAGGTTCCCAGGTCATACAGACTGTATACAGTGATGTTTAAATGCGGGGACAGCCGAAAGCTGTTTATCGGCTGTCCTTATTTAGAATGTGAGCCCTCTTAGAATTTAGGATTAGGCTACAGGGGGGAGGGACTTAGGGTTAGGCTGAGGGGGAGACTTAGGGTTAGGCTCTGGGGAAAGGACTTAGGGTTAGGCTGTGGGGGTGGGGAAAGGCATGCAGATAAAGGTAAGTAGGTGATGGAATACGGATCCACATGGATCTGCATTTGGACGGATGCAGAGATTTTATGGTAGGGTACTGGACCTGTAAGTACATGTGGGAAGGGAATGACAGAGGAATTCACTTGCGGACTTACAAACCTACGAAAAATACTCAGAAGTCTGGATCAGGTCCCTGGTCTTCAAAAAGTTTGATGGAGATGTAATTTTGGATTTACAGCCTCAGTGCAATAACCTATAAGTAACCATTAGACAATGGCTGAGCTGTGACACCTACAATACAAAATATACATGTTTTCAGCCTCTATATCCCATTTTTTGAGATATGTCCATGTGATGAGAATGTCCGGGAGACTCACGGCCAATCTCCCGTAAGGCACTTGAGACTTCTGGTTTCCATGAAACCACGACCTCAAGTCCTGTCTTACTGCCTGGCAACACTAGTTTACTAGTGTTCCTAGGGACAGCGAGGGACTCAATGAAGCAAATTGCGTCATCTAGCCCCTCACCCATCCTTTGAAACCCAGAAAGGGGTCATTGATAGTCAGGGGGTGGGGCTTAATGATGCGATTTGCATAAATCGTGATGTTAAGCTCAGCCCCCTGCATGCATCTATGGCTTCCCTCTGTGATCTCCCGAGATTGGAAACCTTGCACTATTCATAAATGTTCATTCTGACTGCACATACATACATATTATTTTACGTTATGGCTAGTTATATATATAGCACACACAGAAAAAAGATCAGAGAGAGCTGATCAACAAGAAGCTGTTTTATGGTGCACAGTCTTGGAATATAATATTTAAACTCAGTACACTAAATAAAATATAAGTGTAAGTAAAATTTAAAATATGTATTTTTATTAGACAAAATATAAAATATTACTCATAGCGAAATATATAAATTTAACGTGAACTCATAATACCAAATAACAACAGCAACAACAAAAGCCATACAATAGAGAGTACATGATGAATAGCACCGCAGCAATGGGACCCTAGCTAAAGTGATGCAGGAACCGGTCCCTATATACCAATTAGTTATATATATAGTAATATCCAGTCCCTCTATTCTAGTAATGGCTTATTTAGTGCCGTTAGAAAGTTAAAAGCAATTTCCATTGTGTAAAAGTAAGGTTATTTAATCCGTTGAATGTTGTTGTACCCACTTTCGCAATATTTTGTACTGAAAACAATTCCTTCTATAAATAATGAAATGTTACAATCCAGAGTTTTACCAACTTGTTACATGGAATGTGTTCTGCAGCCAATAATGTTAGTTTTGCATATTTCAAAACTTAGAAAGCTTTTATGTGTTTATATAATGGTTCAAAGCAACTCATTAAAGGGAACTTGTGACAACATGAATTAAAATCCTACATCCTTTACACACAGTAATCCATGAACTGGAGCTTTTACACTGTTATATGTACAACTGAGGGTTAAGATTCAAGACGAGGGAACTTAAATTCCATTGGCCAGATCCAGACCCTCACACACTTTTTGTGCGTGCGAGGGTCTGAAATGATGCAAGGTAAAGGGGAGTGCATGCCCTGTCACTCCCCTCTATTGGTAACTCCCCTCTTAAGAGTAAGGGTTTCTTTTCATTTAAATGCCTATCCCTGCCTTTATAGCGGGGGGTATTGCAGTGTGAATGAAGGGTCGGCCCCTTCATTGCACCTGGTAACATACGACGTTCCGTACGTCAGGAGGTATGCTAGAGTAATATCTGCCGTGCATACACCAATGTAGTTGTCAGGGGACTTACGCAAATTATGTGCATCAGTCCCCCCGACTTTATCACTTCTGGATCCGGTCCCATGCTGGGAAGAGGCAGGGCTTATGGAAGTTATTTACTGAGATCCAATCAGCCCGAGGGGAGAGTTTAAGGAAATATGCTTATAATATGCTTTGTCATCAGGAAATTCCCTGCCCTCTCTCCCTTTATCTTGGATAAACTGGAGGTATAATATGTTCTGCTGATCTTTCCATTTCTTTTGATTGCAGGTTGTCCTTGATGTTGCGATTGTCTGTTAGTATTGCGGGAAGGCATTGCAGTTCACCAGGATTATCCCTGGAGACTATCCTTTGAAGATCGCAGCTACGGCTGTCATTGACTCAGCATTATAGTGGTAATTAGTTGTAATTGTAATGCCTCCAGCTGGAAGAAATAGGGGTTGGACCCCCAGAAGGCTTTGTCACAGCCCTTTTACCCCAACCTTACTCTAATGGTGGCCCTGGGTGTCTACTAGGTGAGTTTGCTCTGAATATAAAAACACACGATATATGACCCAATATAGGAACTGTCACTGTTAGAGTTAGGACCACTATAACAGAGAGGCCTTGATGGTGGCTGGTGGCTTATCATATATTTGCAAATGTGTGTAACGGATGTTTCTACTTTTTATTTTAAAGATAGAATGATATAGTTAGTCACTGGTTAATGGCAGTGTTGCTGGACATTCTCTATCCTGTGTATATGTTACAGATAGAATGGTATAGTGCAGGGGTTCTCAACCTTTTTTTGCTGAGTACCACTTACCCGCTAAGGAACCGGGTGAAGTACCACTTACCAAAAATGATTTATTTACTGAGTCCAAAATAATTAACTTTAAAGAAATATAACAGTTAGCGTAACATTTATATGTAAGGCTCAGTTTAGGTTAATTTTAGGCTCAAGATTACATTTTCCTCTTCTCATATTATTTATTATACCTCCCCCATTCAGATACATCCTACTCCCCAAATTACATGTTACACTTCTCCTAGAAATATTATACCTTCCCCATATGATGTATTACACTTCTGTTACATCCCTCTCCACACATTACACCATCCACCCCCCTCTGTTACATCCCTCTCTACAAATTATACCTCCCTTAATGCTCTTATCTCCCTCTCCACATATTACACCCCCCCTACTCTTATCTCC
>WWET01001423.1:115471-127816 GCA_011038615.1 Limnodynastes dumerilii | reverse complement strand
TCTGGGGAGGATATGGTATGGTGGAGCATATTAGGGAGGCTGGAGACATGATTGGGGCTACAAGATATATATAGTCTCTATTGTGTTACGGTTTTTAAAGTGGGAATGAGACATGATGGGGGATACACTTGGGGCTGTTGACATGATGGTGGATTCTGGGGAGCTGGAGATATGGTGGAGCATATTAGGGAGGCTGGAGACATGATTGGGGCTACAAGATATATATAGTCTCTATTGTGTTACGGTTTTTAAGATGAAGTGGGAATGTTATAGTGGAGACTAGGGGCCTGATCCAGATCTACGCCGATGAGCTGTGCTTAGTAAAGCACAGCGTATCGGCGTGCACTCTGCCCGACACTCCCCCTGTGCGAGCGTATTTCCCTCGCTTACGCCGGCTGAAGGCTACCCTTACTTCAGCCAGCCTAAGCAAGGGAAAATACACTCACACAGGAGCGTATGCCCGCTAACCCCTCCATCCCTCATTAAACTACCTCCCCCCGCCCACCTACACTAACCTGAACGTAATAACTCTGGGGAATGACCCCTCCAGCGTTACTATGGTGCTGCTACGGACGCCCGATCAACGATCAGGCGTTGCCGTAGCTACGCCGGGCAACATCTGCCCGGCGCATGCGCAGATCGGCTTTTAAGCCGATCTTATGCTTCTGGCTGACGTCTTAACGCCAGCCAGCATAGGTCTGGATCAGGCTCTAGAACACTGTCTGTATTGTATAGTGATGACTATGATTTAATTTCTTTTATTGTGGCTACAATATTGTGTTAATGACGCTTACTATAATCTAGGATGGTAACTGGTGTTATATTGTTAAAGAGAAGGGCACAAATTTCAGATTTGCAGGGGGGAGCCGAACAACCTGAGCACAGCAAAGGTAAAAGGTGAGAGAGAGAGAGAGAGAGAGAGAGAGAGAGAACTGCATAAAAGGCTGGACACATATAAACATGAGGGGCAATAATAAAGGCTGGACATATAGATATTTTTGCACCAAGCACTTTATTTTTGGAAAGAATTGTTATGTAGTATTTCCAATATTCACTTTTTGTTAATGTATAAGGAGTATTGATGAATTAATAGGTTGCACTTTATGTCTATGGTTAAATAGATTTACTCAGAATATTATATACAGATTATTATAGGTACACAATACGCACTTTAATATATCAGATTACTGTATAATTTTTTTGTAGAATTTAGCATCCATCTTAATGGATTGGGGCATATTTATGGAACAAAAATGTATGGATGCGCACATACAAGGGACTGAAATGGATATCACGGTACAAATAAGGGGCAGAAATGGATGGCAGACATATACGGGGCACACAGGATGGCAGGAGAGAATGGCTAGAGGCATACGAGGGCAAGAAAATGTGTATTGTATGGCAGGGTTGCCGACTTTTGCCAGCTTTCCTCCGGGAGATCCCAGAGGGAAGCTAGCGACGCTTGCAGGGGGGGGGGGCTTAATGACGCAATTTATGCATCATACTTACCCAGTTTTAGCTTAAATAGGCATCGGAACGGGGCTTGATGGCGCAAATTGCATCATCAAGATGCTCCCTGGCCCTAGCAACACTAGTATACTAGTGTTGCTAGGCAGGGGGGCAGGACTTGAGGCTTTCATGGAAACCACGGGCCTCAAGTCCCTGGCGGGGGATATGCCGGCTCTCCCGGGATACCGGGAGAACTGCCCGAATTTCAGGAGTCTCCCGGACATTCCGGGAGAGTCGGCAACCTTGTTGTAATGCAGTAGCTAGGATACAGTCTGTATTGTATGGCAGTAATTAAGATGTTGTTTCTATTGCATATGTAATCTTTGTATGGTGGTCTTTATTATGTGTCTGTGTTGTACGTATATCAATGGGATACATACTGGGTCATTATAACTGTGATATAATTGTATAATACATGCTTGTCACACTAAGCTGGTGAAGCAGTCTGTGGGTGCAGCTGATGTCATAGTATATTTGCAGGGTACAGAGTTAGACCCTGTCACAATATTCCCCATACCCCAGTCTGACATTGACATTGTAGGACCAAATTGTTTTCCATGAAAGACATGCTTGCTTTAGATATCAGTTCAGTCTGTGTGTAAACTATATGGCCTCCCTAGACCACCAGGAAGGCAGCCATAAAACACACCATGGTGGTGCAGCCTCCTAAAGCCTGAACCACCATTGAAATATTGTTTACCCTAGGGACAAGTCATTAACTCATGGGCTGCTGCTGTGCGCTTGCCCCCCAGGCTAAATTTTGCCAGCCAGCCGCTTTATGTGTGTGCATGTACTGTATATGGGATGCCCTGTGTGAGGTTTTTTTTTTTTTTTATAAATACTGAGCTAATAATAGCACACATTAGAGACCAACACTGTTTCAAAACATGGGGCTTATTCAGAATAGGGTGCAAGTGTAGACCTGAAAAAAAAATAATCTTGCAAAGTGAGGGTTGCAAATGAACCTTAATTCTTGTATGCAAGGAAAATATTTAGCTTTTGCATATAGTCATACACTGCAAAGCTTTATATATTAGAGTTGAGCTTGGAAACTTTATCTCAATTTTACTTTTAAAAGGTTTAGCTGCTTAATTGCAGTTCAACATGGTTGAGGTCTACACTTGCACCTGTTTAGCCTTTTTCTCAATCTCTGGATAAGCCACAAGGAATGTAATTCCTCCAGTGAAGGTATGCTGGGCATTTTTTAAGTTAAAATAAAATGTGTTTTCACCTCCAGTAAGACGTTTTAAAGGTGTAACATAAATCAGGTCTAAAGCACAAGAAATTTTGGCAAGGATTCTCACATCTGAACACCTGCTTCGCCTTTTAAAAGGATAATGTTCAAGGGCATTTTCCTGGGAACACATCCTACATGTCATCAAATAGCTGTTGAAAGTGAACTCTGACCTTCAAATCTCTGATGTTTTTGACAACAATGCTCCATTTTTAATCCGCTTCTCCAATCTCTTGTTATTTGTGGATCTAGTTACACAACTTCTCAGAGAAATAACCTTGAAATTAATTTGACACCAAATTAATACATGTCAAATCATAAGGACAAAGTGTTATTTCTCTAGATATGTGACAGCAGCAATTTGCAAAAAATTAAATAAAAAAAACTCTAATTTTCCATCAGGTCTAAACAAAGGCAATACATTTTGCTATGTAATGCTCAGGGCACAGGAGGGGTTAGTAAAGGTATAGTAAGTAAAGTATGCTCTTTTTATATTATGTGCACCATGCGGCTTTTTAAAACTTAGTATAATACAGGATTAATAATAATTATTATAATAATTATTATTATAACATCAAGCAAAATGTACCAGCGACGGGAGGGATACAAGGAGGACAGCTGTGACGGGCCCCAAGGTTCAGAGGGACCCCTGCAATCCACTGATACATACACTAATGAGGAGCGATAGGGGCCCCAAAACCATGAGTGTACTGGGCCCCAAGGTTAACTGTCCAAAGCAGATAATGATTTGTTTCTGCGTGTGATTCGCTGAAAGGTGTGCTGATTCGTGACACATCCTATTCTGGCAATGCAGCCTTAACAGCAGTGATTTTTATACAGCTCCAAAGAAGACAGCAGGGACACTGCGAGTAATCAGGATTCTATTATTCTTAAGGCGTCAGGTAGTATTTTCCTATAACCCTAGCCCATACCAGAGCCTTTGTGGTGCATTTATTTGGCATTTAAAAAATTTATCTTATCCACTAACTAGAGCGATTATTGGCCCGATCAAATGGGCCTGATTCAGACTTAAGAAGGGGATTGAAATTAAGGGGCTGATCCAGAGCTACGGACGCCGCACTAGGCATTTCTGCCGTTCTGTGCATGCACAGGGCAGATGTTGCCCAGCGTAATCCATGGCTCTTTGAGCCATGCATCTAGCATCCCTAACTACAGCGTACAGGGGTGGCGAGCAGCTCCGTAACTATGCTGTAGTTACGGAAGCAGGGATGGGGGAGGGAGGGTAATTAGGTTGGGAGGGCTGGGTATAGTGTTTTACGCTCCTGTTTGAGCGTAGTTAGACACAGTTACGCAGGCTGAAGTTAGGGTAGCCTTGAGCCGGCATAATTGTTTCTAACTATGCTCACACAGGGGGGAGGGACAGGGGGAGTGCACCAGAGCTACGCTGGCCATACTTACGGCCAGACGGCCAGCGTAGCTCTGGATCAGGCCCTTAAAGAGGAAAATTACTCCTGGGCTAAACCATGTTGATTGCAGAGGAGTCATATTTCATCTGTTGCAAACAATTAAAGTTGAGAGGCGGCGTTTCATAGCCGAAGTCTAAATAACAGTATAAAAGTAAAGCTGGTCAGTAAGCATTTCAAAGATATATCCCTGCATGCAAAGTATACAATTATCTTGACTCCCCTGATATCAGCATGGTTTTTCCCAGGTGTAACGTTCCTCTCTTAAAACCGTATTCACTTAAGTATGTGTGGAATCTACATACGTGTTTTTACAATATTAAAAAGTGCATGCCTAGAACCCAAATATACGCACGTAAAACATAGCTGACTGATTTACACACGGAGGTCAGACTTACGAAAGATTAGGTTGCCCTTGACCACTTGTAAGTTGCTGAAGCCTGTCATACCATATGAAAGTCCATGCGTACATTCACACTGCACACAGCCATCAGCTGCTGCGTAATTTTAATCAATGCACATGTGTGTTTAATTAGGATACATAAGGCTACTAAAAGCCATTGTTTTTTTTATTTAATGAAAGACTTTCAACAGTGTCAAGGTAGCCTTTTGTTTCACTTATTTGTGTTTAATTTCAATATAGGAATAATGTTAATTTAAAAAAAAATTTTTTATTTAAAGATTCAATTTATTTATAACAGTATGCATAATTTACGATTTTTGGTAATTTATGCTACAGTACATTTGTAAGAATGTTATTTTTTTTTTATGTCAAATTTTAAAAACAATCATGCCCAGCAAATCCTTTTTTCTGGCTTTTTTTTATGTATCTCTTTTTAAAAAAATGTTGAGCTTTTTTTTTGGGTTGCTCATGGCACAGTTAGAGTTGTCTTCTATTTTCACCTCTTCAAAGAATGAATTGATAGTCTAAAAACACAACGGAATGCT
Organism: Limnodynastes dumerilii; assembly: GCA_011038615.1. Classification (NCBI taxonomy): domain Eukaryota; kingdom Metazoa; phylum Chordata; class Amphibia; order Anura; family Limnodynastidae; genus Limnodynastes; species Limnodynastes dumerilii. The sequence goes on along the minus strand of WWET01001423.1, from coordinate 122,701 downwards.
AGTTATACATTTATTAAAGTAAAACAGCAATGTCTGCGCTGCTAAATGTTTGGCCGAATCTCTACTAAAAGTAAGTCCCCAAATTCACGCACAATTCAAGGACTTTATCCTACGTACTTTCCGTGAAAATATGAACGAGTGTGTGGGTGTGGTTAGCTCACGGTTGCCGACTCTCCCGGAATGTCCGGGAGAATCCTGGAATATCTCCCGGACTCCCAGGAGAGCATTCCTTTCTCCTGGACACAATACAATGTTCAGGAATAACACTATTTATAGAGTTACATTAAATTTAATGTAACTCTAGAAATAGTATTATTCCTGGACACTGTACACAGTGCCCGGACCTCTGCGTCTGGGCACAGTGTATGTGTTGCTATGGTAACACATACACAGTGCCTGGACGCAGCGGTCCGGGCACTGTGCATGTGTACCGCCGTTATCAGCGTGACACTGATGTAATCACGTCAGTGTCATTTAGAAGAAGAGGCATCGGCGAGGACGGAAGGGGAAGACAAAACAGGTAAGAGACTTATAAGCCTTTTGGGGGTTAAAGTGTAATTATAGCATGTGAGGTGGGGGTAATGTGTAATTATAGCATGTGCCTGCCAGAACGCTGTTCACGATGTGCCTGCCAGAAGACTTAAGCCATTGCGGAGCTAGGAGAGTCAGCAAGTGAGAAGTCAGAAGAGCGCCGCAAAGGGGGGTGGGAAAGCGGGATACAATGGTAAGTAAAAAGGAAAGAGGCTGGAGAAACATGGTGGGGAATACTGAGGGGGGTTGGAGGCACATGATGGGGAATACTTAGGGGGGTTATAGGCACATGATTGGGAATATTGATGGGGAAGAAGGTACATCTTAGGGGGGCTGGATGCACATGATGGGAGATACTATGGGGAGCAGGAGGCACATGATGGGAGATACTGAGGGGGGCTGGATATTTTGCAGGACACCCATACACAAGCCCTGGTGACACAGGGACCGCCCGCGGCGGGTATAATTGCAATGTGTATTTTTAGCCAAGTACACAATTTCAAACTTAGATGTGAATACGGTCCTTAATTTCAAGCTCCTTCTTAAGTCTGAATAAGGTCCTATATGGTTAATGTCCAAATTCAGAAAAAAATATATATTTCTTTTGCTGGTTTCAGGTTGGTTAACACTAAAGATTCAATACAGTACTTAGCAGTCTGAAAAACATTAGTGATGTGTTTTTTTAAAGTACATTCACATACAGTTACAAATGGCAGTCCAACCAGAGATTGAAAACAGGTGCAGTAGTACTTGTTCTGTACATGTGCTGCTACATGAATATAAAGAAAAGGTGTTTTGTTTTTTTTCATGAAAGCAGAGCGCTGACATCTGAGATAGTGTAATTACTGTGGATGCAGAGTTGATGGCTGTCTTGAATGACTTAACTTCATTTTCAGGTTCATACCAGCCACCCTCTTTCCAGGTACTGTGCTTTAGCATATACTTAGATCTGTACCAGCAGAAGAATAAGTATGAATAAACAAAAGCAGTTGTAGCTTACACAGGGTTGCTGACTTTTTAAAGCGAACTCAGAAGGAAGCCATAAATTACTGCAAGGAGGTGAGGCTTAATGATGTGATGTGATATATGCAAATTGTGTCATTAAGCCCCGTCCCCTGCAAATCACTCATTTAATCACTAGTGTTTCAGGGGATGGGTGGAGCTTGATGACATCAAGTAACTCCCATCCCTAGTAACTCTAGAGATTACAAAAGAGATTAATAGCTGGTCGCGGCTTGCAGGAGATTTGCCGAAATTAGAATTTTGGAGTTTAGAGACAAATTTAGATGGGGCTCAGTTCCTCCCTCCCTCCTTCCTCCTTGAATCTCAGATTGAGAAAAACAGCAATTTTTCCATAATCCTCACATCTTGTGTGTTTTGGATTACATATCCAACAGCCAATTTAACAGCCATTTAAGATAAAAGAGTCGATAGATGTGCTGTAAAGTTGTAGACAAGGCATATTTACAGTGTATTTGTCTATAAACTGTTCTGTGTATCTTTACCTAAATCTCCTTAAAAGAAAACTCAGTACCTGCTCATGCTAAGGCAGTCTACTCTTTGCATCAGTAGTTTCAACAGGAAGCATGCAATGTAAATATTCTGGATAAATTCCATGATATCATAGCAAAATGGTTCATCCTGCTAAAACTGTCCTCAGGCTTTGTAGTATCCTATAGCTGATGTAATGTTTTACGAGCCTTACGAATGGGTTATTTGAACACATACCATGTTTTGCGCACACTATCAACTTGATGGTGCAGTGTTGGATATCTACACCGATAACAGCTTTTACTTTGAGTGACACCTCCAATCCGTTGTCGTGGCCTGCGGCCTGGGATTTTCAGGCTGATAATCAATCTTTCTTATATAACATTAAACCCCAATGGATTTTTCATGGCCATCAAATGATCAATCAAGTTTTTCCATTTTCTTATTCACTGGAATGGCCTTTTCCTTTATTTCAGTATTTTAACTTAGTTAAGTTAACTTACTGGCCGACCCCCTCCAACACAAAATCACAGCATGGACATGGAAGAAAGCTGCAGATGGGATACAGCAATGTCTGGCGACTGCAAGCAAGGTAAGAAAAGTTGCATGCTGTTCTTACAGTATGTAACACTTACTTCCATTTTTTTCTACTAGTCTGAATCATTCAAAATATTTTATAGGATTGTATAATTTATTAAACTGCCACCCTGTCACTACTGTGCTATGTTCTTATACACTATATTCTTTTACACTAGTAGATGTTGCTGCTCTGTAACCAAGTTTAGCTGCTGCAGTCGTTAACCAAAACTGGCGAAAACGATATTATGAGCTGTGAAGTGATCCCGTTTGACTGAAAATGACTGGAAATGAATGTTAATAATACTGTGATTTTAGCTGTTAGTAGCAATAAAAAAAAATCCAAAAACAAAACATTTGAGGGTGGTTTTGCCAAATCCAAAACACTAGGGTTGACGCTCATCTCTGGTGGCTACTAGTATTAAAACATCCATGATATACTTATCCCAGTACTGGATAGCCCCATATTACCCCTTGTGTAACAAATTGCCAAGTACTTGTATGACTGTAAATTGCACACATTTATTTTTGCATTTTTTTTTACACCTACTGTATAAAAAAAACTCACAAAATATAGCACAATTTCAGGCATATGCTTCACCTCTAAATCAGCCCCGGAATGAGATACTACCTAACAGTAACATTAATCTGGCAGCACTGTATAAAACTTGTCAGACTTTAAACCTCACATTGCAACAGGGTTGCCAACTCTCCCAGAATATCTGGGAGACTCCCAAAATTTGGGCAGTTCTCCCGGTATCCCGAGAGAGCAGGCAAATCTCCCGCAAGCCCTGACCAACTATTGTAATCCCTAGAGTTACTAGGGATGGGTGGGACTTGATGATGTCATCCCGCAACACTAGAGATTATATTAATGATTGACAGGGGACGGGGCTTAATTACATGCTTTGCATATATTGTGTCATTAAACCCCGTCCCCTTTCAGTAATCTATGGCTTCCGTCCGGGTTCTCCATGGATGGAAGCTTTAAAAAGTCGTCAATCCTGTATTGCAAGTGTCATAATGACACCTGCTAGAGACATGAAATTCTATTAGTCTCTGTCGTTTCAATAATAAGTCTAATTACCGGTATATGAGATAATATTGTTAGAATATGAGGAGGGTATAATGGCTTTAATGGCTGTTAATGGCTTTTAGATATGATTAGGAATTTTGAGACCAACAAACCTTTTCATTGACACATCTTGCCTTATTAGTTGCAATGGACATTTTCTCTCTTTTCAATAAACGTTTAATCTATTTTAAAAAAGATAATAATTTTCATTTCAAATTGCACAAACTGCTCCATCTCAAAACTACAAAGCTCTGCAGCACTAACTAAACTGGTTTCAAACATACTTATGTGCTCTGGATTTACTGTTTGGTCTCATAGTAATTGGGTTGGTTCAGTATTACATTATTCAACATAATATCAGCTACTGGGAACACAGGGAACAAAAACCAAATTAAAATTAAAAAAAAAAGCTTCCATAAAACAACACAAAAAACAAAACAAAATAGTGAATATACGTTATTCACTTTTAATGCTATAAGATCCCTGAAAAAAAAGGTCCAGATTTAGGCCTCTGTACATGATCTGTCAGTGTTCATGTTCTGGCGCTGATCCGCATGGGAGTCTTAAAGTCAGGCCATACTGCAGAATTTAAATGGTCTCTCTTGCCCACCTTGCAGGGTTTTTTGCGAGCAGAGGGAATGGCTCATCCTGTCATCTGGATCTCCTAACATACGGTTCTGCATTTAATAAACCAGCAGATCCACAACAAAACATCTTTTGCATGCATGCGCATATTTTACAGTTAGGCTTACTTACTCACTTCATGCATAAGTAGCCTAATATAAGGAAGTTGCTTTAGATGGCTGACTATCACTGGATAATGCCCTCTGCAGCTGCCAATGTCTGGAGATGGTTGTTGGCTTTCTGATAAGCTGCTGCTCCATTTTCGATTGTTCATGCTACGCCTATAGGTGCACTATCCAGAGTTCCATGCATTAACATTTTACTACCACTTGCCTGGACAGACATCTGAATTCAGTCTATTGTCATTAATCACATTTAGGCCCACTGGCCCCTATCCAGATCTGCATGGAAATGCTTGAGTGCGCTCAACGGATTCTACTATACAGACATAGCGGTTAAGAACATAGCAGCCCTGTACAATGCTGCTATGTGCCCAGATACACTATGTAAGTGAAGATCAGGGTAACAGTGTATATTCTAAAGATGATAACAATAGAGTGAACAAGACATTTGGAATGTGCATCCTAAGTGGCCGAAATAGGTAATTAATTTAGGTATGACCTGCATCTCAACAAAGATATGGATGCAAATATCCTTAGTTCTGTCTGCGTTCGGCTCAGGATCCAAGGCACTTGCTTAGCCATGCCAATACTGTACATCTCCTGTGTCCCTCCACCCCTTCCTTCTCTCTACATGCCCATATGAATGCAGACACTAGGGGTGGCTTACACTCACCTCTGAATTCGGGCCATTAGGTTCAAGACTTTTGCCAGAAGTTTACAACAGTGGTTTGAGTTGCCAAGATAACAGATAGCCAGGTTATCAGAATAAAGACAGACAAAGAACATTCCCTCTTACTAATTATGTTACAGGTATAATATGTTCCTAAATATTGCCATATGAGCTATAATTAAATATAGACCAAAATCAGTTATCATCACTTAATAGAAAACTAGGGGACTGATCCAGAGGTTACCTTAGCTTATCTCAGTGTAATTTTGCACTCAGTGTGTTGTATCATAACTTAAGTAAGTGTTTGAAATTAGTTACTCCTTGGCTAAACCATGTTGATTGCAGGGTAGTCATATTTGATCTGTTGCAAACAGTATTAGAGTTGAGAGGTGATGTTTCCTATCCCAAGTCAGAGGTGATGTTTCCTATCCCAAGTCTAAATAACAGTGTGATAGTAAAGTTGGCCAGTATCTGTCTGCAGTAAGCAATTCAAAGATATATCCCTGCACGCAAAGAATACAATCAACTTGATTCCCCCTGCAATCAACATGATTTAGCTCAGGAGTAACTAATTTCAAGCACTTACTTAAGTCTGGATCCAGCCCAGTGTGATTTTGCAACTCCAAGATGAGCAGCTTTCCATTTTGAAGATCATGTCGTGGGAAGGGAGAGGTGGAGGCCGAAAGCAAATGGAAATAAGGATTGTTTATGTCAAAACATTTGCAACAACTGCAGGTCATGTATCATTTCAGGGGGCTGATACTCCATGACCTATTTCAAATACTTACATTAGTTATCAAATTGCTGCTGAAGCATTGTGTTTGGTTCTTTCTGCACCACCCCTTTCTGTGGATGACGTATTTGTCTTGATGTACCTGCTCTAGATTAATTTATAAATTGTGTTGCGCAACCACCTTCTTGTGTGTGTGTGTGTGTGTGTTTGTTTGGAAGCATGTTTGAAATAGCAGCTGAGAGGTGGTGCTGTTCCACAGTAGCAATTGGGAGACTTGGGGACATCTGTGATGAGTTTTGCTCTCAATTTAAAAACACATGATATATATGACCCAAAGTTGGAATTCTGACAATATTAGAATTAGAAAACAAAGAAAAGGCACCAGCGCTGTCCAATAACAATCTCTTATCAGAAATAATGGAGACTCCTAAATTAATAATATATTATATAGCACTGTTATATGGGGTGTCTTTTACAAAGAATGACAATTATAATAATGGGACTAGATATATGCTAGCTATTAGAAACAACCCTTCAGCAGTTAAAAAGTAAAAAACTATTTATTAATGAACAATACCTTAAAAAACAATTAATTAATAAAACAATATAAAGTGACAATATTGTGGTGCTGCTCGATAGCTAAAGCTGGCTAATATTGGAGTAGGTCAGTACTTTATATAAGTTCCATACTGTGTAAAGACATTATTCAAATGCAACTGGTAAATGCACTGTCAATTGAAACACTTAATAAATTGAAGCAATAAAATACAGTACTTAGCTCGATGTTGTAGGAGACTCCAAAGTAGTAGGGGCTAACATATAAGTTACCTTTTTCCTCTGATGAAATCCCCAAGAGGGATGAAACGCGTAAGGATAGGATTATATTACTAATTCTATATTGTTTGCTGCCATCGCCAATAACGGAGGTACTCTAGGTCTCCCTGGTCCTTTTCAATACACTAAACCTAAAAACGCTGCTTATTCTACAATACAGCGTGAGGCCAGGTGAGCTAGTGGAATTTCATCCCACTAAGCGCGTGGGTCCGATTGCAGTGGAGCGGCTGTAGCAGGGAGAAGATTTAAGGGACTTTACAGACCGGGTGAACAGCAGACCGGGTGAATACCTATCCCTCCATAGAGAGGTGAGCTGAACATCAGTCCTCGATCCCGCCAGCTTATTAAAAACACTCCCGCAGTGGACCCCGCTAACCAGAATAATATAATCTCCACTCCGATATTAACTTTGTTCTCTAGTGCCTGTGCGGTGGGTAACGGGGACGCAGATTTACCTAGCAGTGTTCAATAGCTATCTGGTTAATAATATATCTTTTTCCTTCTCCCCTCCTTCTCCCTTCCCCTCTTTGATCCAAAAAAGCTCTATTCCAAGCACCTACCGGCAGATTATTTA
>WWET01001423.1:97877-109112 GCA_011038615.1 Limnodynastes dumerilii | reverse complement strand
ATTTGGCAAGTAGGCAGATATTGTTATTTGAGCTGAAGTTGTGCCCTTTGTGAAACATTTTCAGAAGGGCCACGTAGTTGAGTAATCACTAAGATTTATTCGATTTGGGCAGGCTTGGCCTTTTGTACAGTTATGTTGGGCAGTGCACACAATCTTTGGAGAGAGCTGAATGTCTTTGTAATGCTTTGTTGTCTTTCTGCTATACTTGCTATTGCTTTGTCACTCCCATCAAAATTTGAAAGTAATAAAGAATTTAGACAATTTAAAATTCAATCCAATGTAAAAACTTAATTAAAATAAATTCAAAATTTACTTTAGAAAACCCTAATTCTGTATTGTGTCCAGTTATTTCTAGGTTTATGGTAAAAAACAGTTTGCACTGGGGCGCAGAATATCAATTATGGGAAGTATATTAGTTTTACAGTAAGAAAAACATTTTTGTCTTCTTAACTAAATTCTTGACTTCAGCCTGTAAATGACGCTATATCCAGAGGCTTAGCATGGGTGGAGGTGATGAAGCTGGTGCCCTTGGAGCCATCTGAGCAAATGGGTACTATGGTTAACCATGACTGCTGCGAGTCCCCACTGTGAAGGCTCATATTGCAAATTAGGGACAGCCAAAAGCTGTTTTTTTGGCTGTCCCTATTTTAAATGTGAACCCGCTCATAATTTTTTATGAATGGGTGAGTATGCAATTCGCATACTCACCCATTCACTTTCGGAAGTGTCGCCACCAGGGAATTAGGGGGAGACTAAGGGTTAGGCTGTGAGAGGGAGGGGAGGGCTTAGGGTTTGGTTGTGGGGGGACTTAGGGATAAGCTGTGGGGGGGGGACTTAGGGTTTTGGTTTGGTGCTCCGGGGATCAACTGCTATGCCTCATCCCGACATAAGCAATAGATATCCCAGCCAGTTTGGAAAATAGGGCAGTTCCTTATGGAGACCCATACTCAGGGCTGGCGGAACCCGGTAAGCGGGGTAAGCGTGGCAGGTGGGCGCCAAGCCAGAGAGGCACTCCCCTCCGCCTGCTATCCCCCCGCTGGAATATGATGGGCCGGCGACTAGGGAGAAAATGTGCGGTGCAGATATCCCCTGTTCTGGGAACCGACAGGCAGCTCATACAGGAGATTCCTGCATGAGCTGCCGCGGTAGTTACAGCTGCTCTGTGTAACTGCTTCAGACACTCATACAGGAACTTCTTTCCTGTATGAGCTGCGTGCCAAAGGAGGAGAGCGCCGTGGAGGAAGACTCAGGTAATTTAAAAAACATAATGATGGAGGGGGGGCTAGAGACACATGATAGGATCACAGTGAGGGGGCTGGAGATGTAAAGTAGGAGTGCTGGGGGGCTGGAGACGCATGCATCATGGGAGTACTGGGGGGGGCTGGTGGCACATGATGGGAGTACTGGAGGGGCAGGTGGCACCTTATGGAGGTACTGGGGGACTGGTAGCATATAATGTAAGTACTGTGGGACTGGCATAAAGGAGAAATTTATTTTTTGCAGGGGGGAGCCAGACATGCTAGCACCGGCCCTGCCCACACTCAACCATGACTGTGACCTATTTACCCTGCTCATGAACAGGTTTTCACACACATCTCTGCTTTGCTGCTGCATGAGTCTGGAATCTGCAAAAGAGACTTGAAAGAATAAAGACAAGTTAAATGGAAGGGATATGTGTAATTCAGGGAGACAATTGTGTAAAGGAAGTTTTGAGGGTGATGTGTTAAGGAGTGTATGGAGGAAAAAAAAGATGCATAATCTTATTAAGTTTAGTGTTCTATTAAAAGACCCTAAACTTAATTAGATCTTACCAGACCAGTCCAAAGTGGTACACAGGAGAACACAGATTCTGAGAAGTATACTGGCACCTAGGGTTCGCAAGGTTCCGATACAACACAGACAATGATGCTTGGAGTTACAGGAAAAGAGTATTTATTAATATACAAATAACACACAAGAAGTGAAAACTAGTAAACTGGGTACAAATGGGAACCACAATTATAAATAGCAAACGAAACAAGATGCACAGAAGGCTATATATAACACAGACAACCTAGATATAAACAGAATAAGCACAATACAATATCTAGGGCACAGCTAACGGAGACAACTGGGAAAATGCAAATATACAAGGAAGGGCAAACAGAAGATACTGAATAACAAGACAGAGATATACAAGCCCTAAAGCATCCTCTTTTTCTTCCACACAAGCCGCAATGTCTTTTTTTAGGCAATCGACAGGAACAATGCTTCCTACCTATGACCACAAGATCAGGAGGGGCGTAAAGGCCTGGAAGAGGCTCATTTGGAGGTCCAAACAGACGGCGACAAAGAAATCGCCGCAGATACCAGATAGTAAGTTGGACTCCCTACAAATTATTAATCTGACTAACCATGTATTGACTGATGTTCATCAAAAAGTTTTGGGGATGGGCTTATCTTTTGCGCCCACAATGTCATGCAATTGTTTTTCCTTAGAGAAGGATCTACATCTTTTTTTACGAAAGGTTGCATTACATTTAATGTACAATAAATCTAATGACACAAATTGCTCAATCCCCGAGGAGAGAATGGAGGATACAACTGTATCCCCTATTTTAGACACTCAGGATCAGGAGATACTATCTGTTTTGGAAGAATTAGCCACTGAAAAAGACATCACTGAAAATAATATTTCAATTCTCAAACCCAAATCGAAGTTTTTTCCTGATTTGGAGAAATATCCAGTGTTGTCTGTATTTAAGAAACTTTTTACACAGGAATTTAATGGTCTAGTCAGCAGCCAAGACACAATTTATCAAGAGAAGAAACTGCTGCTTTGAAAGATATTGCTTCCTGGGATGACACTGTGGTGTCCTCCGATAAGGGGGAAAATGTTGTTTTGTGGCCCGCCACTATGTATGTGGCAGAGGTAAAGCTCCAGCTGGATGACCCTGAATGTTATCGCAAATTATTAGAGGACCCCACTGCTGAATTTCTTAATTCTTATCGGGAAAAAATCTTAAGAGCAAAACAAAATGGTGCAATTACGAATACATTTTATACATTTTTGACTATAGAACATCCTAGGGTGCCCACATTTTATCTATTACCAAAGGTACACAAGAATATGGAGTGCCCTCTGGGTCGCCCCATCGTATCAGGCAATTCTTCCATAACAGAGAAAGCCAGTAGATACATAGATACCCAATTGCGTCCTTATGTGATGGCTCTTCCATCTTATATAAGGGATACCCAGGATCTTCTGGCTAGGATCAATGGGGTATATGTACCAATGGAGACATGGCTGGTTTGTTTGGATGTGGAATTTCTCTACACCAGCATCCAGCATCCAACAGGCATGAAAGCCATTGCTCAGTTCCTGAGGAGTGGGGTAGAGAGTCCAAACAATGATTTTATCCTGGAGTTGTTACATTTTGTATTGAAAAGGAATTATTTTCTTTTCGATGGCAATTTCTATCTACAGGTGAGGGGCACAGAAATGGGGACCCCGTGTGCCCCCACCTTCGCAAACTTATACCTGGGATGGTGGGAGCAGGATATCGTCTTTGCGGAGTCACATGAGGTGTATACGGCCCATATACCCATGTGGCTCAGCTATATTGACGATATCCTGCTCCTATGGCAGGGTGATCCAGAATTACTGGATAATTTTATATCCACCCTGAATACCAATGACTTTAACCTTAAGTTGATGATGACCAAGAGTCAGACAAGGGTAGACTTCTTGGACATGACTATTGGCATCGATGAGTCCAGATATTTAAGTACAGATTTATATAGGAAGGAAACTGCCACAAATGGTATTCTCCTCTGCCAGAGTTCACATCATAAGAATATTAAGGTCAATATTCCAAAAGGGGAATATTTGCGTTTGCGCCGCAATTGCTCCTCTTTAACAAAATTCTAATTATGAGCCAAAGATTTGGAAATTAGACTCCTAGCTAGAGGCTATCCGCAGAATATTTTAATATCATCTTATCATCTAGCTCTTAATAGTGACAGAGATCACTTGATTTATCCGAAACGGAAAACCAAGGATGCTAAATCTAAGATAAGGTTCATTACTGACTTCTGCTATCAGGCAGGAGCCATTGGTGGCATATTGAATAAACATCTACCTATTCTAAGAACTGAGCCTTCCCTCAGTGAAATGTTTGATACGCATCTCCCAATGTGTTGGCGGAGGTCCTCTAATTTAAAAGCTAAGTTAGTCAAAAGCTTTTACACCTCTAAGCCGTCAAGACCAGATAAATATGTGGGATCTTTTGCCTGTGGTACATGTAATACCTGTAATTTTATGGTGAAAACCACGGAAATTACTGATCGTTTTAACAAAACTCACAAATTGAACAAATTCATGAATTGTCACTCAAAGTTTATCATTTATGTGCTAACTTGTGAGTGCAATTTATTATATGTTGGCAAAACAATCAGACCTTTCAGGCAGAGATTAATGGAACACATCAGATCCATAAAAAATGCTCCCACAGACAAACAGAAGTGTAAAATATTGACACCAGTGGCACGCCACTTCAATCAAATTCATGACTCTAATCCTAAAAAACTAAAGGCCTTTATGATTGATAAATTGAGAGAATCCATTAGAGGAGGTGACATTGATCAGTTTCTCTTACAAACAGAAGCTGAATGGATTTTTTATTTGAATACTGTAGCCCCTAGGGGCTTAAACGAAAATGTTACATTTACCCCCTTTCTTTGATGCTGTCTATGATCCATACACATAACAAATAGCTATTTTGCCCCCTCTTGAATATAGGGTTTCATGTTCACAGGAAGTATGTTTTTGATAGCTTTCCGATTGGGTTAAATTTGTTTTCTTTATATTTCCCGAATACATGATGGTGATATTTGAATAAAAAATTGGACAAATGTCCGTCTAAATCTATGTGGGTGTTGATATATACCCAGGATTTTCTAATGTACTAATAACAGCTTTGCAAAAAAATTTTCACCCCTAATGTATATATTTAGATATAAATCTGATATGTAACTAATGATTCTTTATTATTTTTTAGAATTTAAGTCTTCAATATGGGACACGGTATACCTCTGAGTGGATCTTATACACATGTCCATTTTAAATTGGGAAGTGCAGTTATGGTAGGGCCTATATGCTCTCTGTTAAATTTTTCAAAAATTAGCAAATTTGTGCATTTTGGTTTTAACGCCCTCTATGTGGCGTCTGCATTGGCTTCTATTTGCTAATAATATCTAAATAACAATAGAAATTTAACATTTCTGTGGAAAATGAAGAACAACATTATTATGTTTCCCGTCTGTTAAAATCGCTATTTATGTACTTTAAATTTGGGTCTTATAATGTACCGTTCTAAGAATTAGAAATAAGTATACTATCCTTGGAATCAGTATATTATCTTTTGTGTTGGTCTATCTGCTTATTTTAATGGTTTTTCCGTTTTTTAGTAATTGTATATTCACTGTGTTTTTTCTCTCTATGCAGCAATTACCAGTCAGACTTTTTTCTGTGTTCAAGAAATTCTATTGGTGCTTACGAGTATAAAAAAAACTCCGCCTGCAGACATCCTTTACCCTTGACAAAGCCGACCGTGACAGGCGAAACACGCGTCGGGCAACAACCGCACGTGGAGACAACGCCATCCTGTTCCCCCGTCTGCGGCATTTTCACTCTGCCTTTGTCCAGATACCAATCAGTGCAGCGAGGCTCCGGCTCCCTCTGAGCATAGGGTGGGTCAGCTACGGCACGGAAGTGTGAAGAGCAGCCGTGAGGCTGCTAGTTGTTTCTTAGGGTGAGTTACACTGTTTCCCCTTAGTATAGAAAGCCGTGGGTCTCGCTGTTACTGTGTATCCATTTGTAACATACCAGCACATGTGGCTACAGTGCTAATAGCAAGTATGGAATGTATTCTTTATTTATTGTTGGTGGGCAAGGCACTTGTGGAATGGTATTTCTTGTAAACTATTTTTGTAAAAACATATGTCTTGATTATTTTTTAATTGGAATGAAATAAAATACAATTTTTATTTAAGTGAAATCTTTGTCTGTCCTACATAAGTTGTACACCAGCATAAGGTTCTTTCAGGGGACTGTTTATTCAATCCCACTGAATATTTTTCCTTTTTTGTTTCTATCTCAATGTTTATTAGAACCTGTGGTAGCACTTTATATCCTCTTTGACTGATAAACATAAATTTAAATCTATGGTTGGTGCGACCATTTTCTTGTGTATTTACTTGTGCGTCACATACATTTTGCACGCTATTTTTTTTTTAATGTTTTAATAGACAATATTACATAAAATAGATGAATTAGGCATACAATGTAATCATAAATGCACATTCGTTGTTGACTAACAAATTTGGTACTTGTTTATTATTGCGGCCCCCGTCGCTACGCTATTAGCGCACACCTGCTATTCGGCGCTGCCTCGTGAGCGTTGGATGGATGGAGCGCGAGCGCAGGATTTTACTGTTTTTTTTGGAGAGCGCCAAATGTGAAATCTAGTCAGTCAGTAAGTCAGTCCTGTCTGTTCTGTTTCTGTCCCAAAAACTTCCCAAAAATGCTAACTATATTTAACTTGCCACAGAGTGAGGAAGAAGCATTTGCCTTTTTCCAAAAAGGAGGCATTTTGCCTAGGCACAGGAAGTGTGTCAATGGCCATGACATGACCTTATATGTCAGTGACAATATGTGCCGCTGTAACACTAAAATGTGCAAGAAGAAAACCAGTCTCAGGGCTGACAACTGGTTTCATGGTTGCAGGACCCCATTTTTAACAGGAATCTGGGTGTTTTATGTGTATTAATACACATAGATTGGTTGGGGCGCTTACTCACTCCCTCCCTTTTTAAGTGGCGTTTTTCGAATTTGCTAGGGCAGCCTGAACTTTTCAAGTATCCACTGACTTGACTAGTTAATGGAAGTGGTAAATTTAACGGGAAATTTATTTTGCATTCTGGCGCTCACTAGTGCCTTCCACAGGGTTTTTTATTTTTCTAATACCTCCTCCACGGATTACAAGCTTAGAAGATGGGATCGTTATCAAGATGGTAAGTAACTATTTTTAGTTATTATTTTTATGCTATTTATTTTGACATGTATTTTTAACAGTTTACAATTAGCGGTACTTTTTTTATAACATTATTTGGGGGTATTAAATGTAATTTATTCTTTTTAGGGGGGCATGAAATGTTTAGTATTTTTTTTTAGGTTAGGGGCCGGTCCTATATTTTATTTAGGTGCTGAGAGGGGTATTCATTTGTGTGTTGTTGTAACGGGTGACAGGGCATGATGGCACTTGTGGTTCTCCAAGCGCTAGCATGCCCTGTCATCCTTGGGCATGCTGATGATTGTAGCACTACAAGCATCAGCATGCTCTTCAGCGCTAAAAATCCACTAAAACCCGGGAAATTCCTGGTGATGTGAAAGGGTCAGACCCGGGAATTTCCCGGATTTTTGGTGGACTTATAACGCGGTTTTGAAAATGACACGGTACTGCTCCCAGAAAAGACCCGGGTACAAAATACCGGGTTTTTCTGGGATGGTGATGTGAAAGCGGTACAAGTCTCCAAAACAGCCACTCTGAGACAGCACCCCCTCTCAGCTGCCATCCCAGACATGCTTTAAAAAACACCTCCAAGATAGAGGTTGCTTCAGATCAGTGTATAAGGTAATTTAAATAGAAGCAAAAAAAGAGAATATTCAGTGGGATTGGATAAACAGTCCCCTGAGTTTATTTCATTCCAATTAAAAAATAATCAGAATATATGTTTTCACACAAATAATTTAAAGGAAATAACATTCCACAAGTGCCTTGCCCACCAACAATAAATAGAAAATGCATTCCATACTTGTTGTTAGCACTGTAGCCACATATGCTGGTATGTTACAAATGGATACAATTAAAATTAAATTAAAATACAATTTTTTATTAAGTGAAACCTTTGTCTGTCCTACATAAGTTTTGCACCAGTATAAGGTTCTTTCAGGGGACTGTTTATCCAATCCCACTGAATATTCTCTTTTTTTGCTTATTAGAACCTGTGGTAGCACCTTATATCCTCTTTGACTGATAAATATAAATTTAAATCAATGGCTGGTGCGACCATTTTCTTGTGTATTTAACATTTCTTTTAAAGGAGGGGTTTTTTCTAAACACACAACCCCCTATTTTTATGTTTCAGCACAGCCTTTCTATTAGTGTGTTGAAACTTTGGTATATACAATTTGTATAATGGCTTCTTTCAATTTATGTCAGGAGGTAAATGATAGACAAAGTTTTCTGCAGCAGACCACTCAGGACTTTTTAAGAAATGATAATAGCAAAGATTATGTAGCTGATAACAAAGATTGGACGAAGGGTTTAAATAGTTTAAAATCTAGTTTGATTAAACAGACCAAAACGTGGTGGAATTTGTCAACATGTAAAAATTATGTAAATAGTGGTGTAACTCCACGTGGATTAAGACCAAAGGTTTTTCCGAATTTTTATATTTAAATTTGATAAATGCCGATTTGTGTAAACAATGGGAAGATTGCTTACCCACCTGCTCCCTACAATTGTTGAAAATTCTGATCCAGCACTATCAGATTAAGATAGTACAAATAAATGATGACATTAAAAAAACTAGCAAAGCATTGAAAGATTTGAGGGCTTAGAATCCTTCCAAATATTATACACTAAATATAAAAATGATGTACAAATGATGGATCAGAAAATTATTCAAAGTAAGAGAGAGAAATTTGCAAGGGATAAAAATGATTTTGTTTGCAATCAGGTATACACGTGGCAAACTCAACCTAAGTATTGGGGAAATAAACATTTTACTATGCCATCTAATTCGGATCTTGAATCCACAGATGGTGAAGGTACAAGTCCTAAAGCATCCTCTAACTCTTTTTCTTCCACTCAAGCCGCAATGTCTTTTTTAGGCAAGCGACAGGAACAACGCTTCCTACCTTTGACCACAAGATCAGGAGGGGTGGAAAGGCCTGGAAGAGGCTCATTTGGAAGTCCAAACAAACGGCGACAAAGAAATCGCCACAGATAATAGATAGTAAGTTGGACTCCCTACAAATGATTAATTTGACTAATCATGTATTGCCTGATGTCAATCAAAAAGTATTGGGGATGGGCTTATCTTTTGCACCCACAATGTCATGCAATCTACATCTTATTTTACAAAAGGTTGCATTACTTTTAACGTACAATAAACCTAATGACACTAATTGCTCAATCCCCGAGGAGAGAATGGAGGATACAACTGTATCCCCTATTTTAGACACTCAGGATCAGGAGATACTATCTGTTTTGGAAGAATTAGCCACTGAAAAAGACATCACTGAAAATAATATTTCAATTCTCAAACCCAAATCGAAGTTTTTTCCTGATTTGGAGAAATATCCAGTGTTGTCTGTATTTAAGAAACTTGTTACACAGGAATTTAATGGTCTAGTCAGTAGCCAACAAAAAATTCATTACAATTTATCAAGAGAAGAAGCTGCTGCTTTGAAAGATATTGCTTCCTGGGATGACACTGTGGTTAAGTCCTCCGATAAGGGGGGCAATGTTGTTTTTTGGCCCGCCACTATGTATGTGGTGGAGGCAAAGCGCCAGCTTGATGACCCTGAATGTTATCGCAAATTATTAGGGAACCCCACTGCTGAATTTCTTAATTCTTATCGGGAAAAAAATCTTAAGAGCAAAACAAAACGGTGCGATTACGAATACAATTTATACATTTTTGACTGTAGAACATCACAGGGTGCCTACATTTATTTTTTTTTAATTCTTTATTTTATTTCCAAAGGAAAACAAATAACCGATACACACTCACATGAAAAGTGACACTCCACAAGTCAAGGAACATTACAATAACAAGCATATAAGAAACAAAATTGTAGTAGTAGGGAGAAGTGACTTGACAGTATGAAGGCAAGCAGTGTTTTTCAACTGTATCATTATAAAACAATCTGAATATAGGAAAATGAACAATGAAGCAAGGAAAAGGGGGGGGACCAAAGGGAGGAGGGGAAGGGAAGACCAGAAAAACCAGTAAAAAACAATAGAAAACAATAATAATCTCTCAGGTATAGTATTATTCAGGTACAATAAAGCTACATCAGGAAAAGGAACCAAAACGGAGCCAGCACGCCTTCTACTTAATACTAGAGTGAGGGCCTGTGCCCGAGGTCACATTCTCCCAAATTCCCCAAGCCCCTCAGGTAGATCAGTTCAACAGAATCCATTGGAGCATAATAGAAAAAAGGAGATATGGAAAGAGGAGAGATTCCTTGTTAAATTTCCCCATGGAGGCAAAATTTAGTTGTAGAGGGATCTAGAGGGAGTGAGATTAGGAAGCGCTGCACAAAGTGTTGAAGTCCGGGGAAAGTTTAAATTCCGTCCAGGGGAACCATATGGTAGTGAATTGAAACTTATCATTTGCTGACAGGGCTATATTGTCCATATTGTAGTAGAAGTCAATTCTGTCAATCCATTCCTTAATGGAGGGGGGGGAGAAAGATTTCCAATGGACCGGAATCACTGCCACCGCAGCGTTGCTAAGGTGACGAACAAGAGAGTTTTTATATACAGAAATTGGAGAATTATCTAACGCCAAGAGCCAGAACTCCGGCTCGCCCGAGATTTCACCCCCCCCTAGGAGTCTAGCGGTGTCTATAACAAGTTTCCAAAAGGGGTTGATCAGGCTTCGTTGTTTCTTATTCCTATTTTCCAACAATGTTCACATCTCTCTTCCTTATAGATATGTAGAGTCCGTGTACCCCAAAAAGTACCCTCGTAGATCAGTACGTAATTACCGCTAAATAACCGCTAAAACTGCGAAAAATAGCACAAAGGCGAATGTTAGTTCAAACTTACGCAACAGAGTTTACTCAACAGAATCAGGTTAACAGCAAGATACAACAACACAGTATTCACGCAGCGCAGCCGACCAGGAAGGCAAAGACGATCAGTCCAGACGTCTTCTCAGGAAAGATGAGAGTGAGTGTCCAAAAACAAAGTCCTTTTATGTCCATACATCAAAGGGGTAGCCGATCTTCTGCTTGATTGGAGGGATCTCAATCCTCTTGGTGGTTCCTAGGTCATCATTGGTCCTGGGGTCTTCCATTGTTCTCCTCCTGGAGGGTCATCCGCATATCCTTCATTCATACACATTTTACACTCTAACCTAGCATAGCGCATAACTACTGCCGCAAACATGCGGTCTTAT